>JAACJT020000110.1:8338809-8355130 GCA_009936485.2 Gymnarchus niloticus | reverse complement strand
CTTGGGTTTTTGTTAGTGTTTTTATTTACACTTTAAAAGGCAAAACAGGCAGCGGGCTTGCATAAATGTAACCCTGCCTTAATAGTCCTCCTTCCCCCCCCCCCCCCCCCCCCATCGTGGTCGTTATGGTAACTGAGTAGTGCCATCACTTGGTGTAGGTTCTATAATTTCTCAACATTTCTATCCGTTCCTGCTCATTTATTAACCTGGCTCTCCACTCTGACATGGGCACTCACAAACAGTCTCACGGTTTGTGTGCCAGAACCTTGGAGACCCTACCCATTTTCATGTGCTTTACACATGTGTCAGAATGGTTTAAAAATCTTTGGCCCCAAATGACCCTCATCATCAGGGAGCATGGTAGTGTTTCTGCTTGCCCTGAGTGTGTCTTCCTTTCCGCTCAGATGTTAGGTATGGGATACGGTGGGAGGGAGTGCAGCACTACTGAGAAATTTACTTTGGCACAAATTCAGCCCCCGTGTGTTCACTACTGGCCAGGCTGACCGGTTCATCTCTACCTGCCCCCACTGATGAACTTGCCCCCAATTAAGTGTAAATGCCCCCCAAAGATACCCCTACTGCCTCTGTCAACACTTGTCATCCACATTGTTCCCAATTTTCCAGACCTCTTCTTTACCCCCTCTTCTATTGCCCCTGTTGCTCCTGCCGCTCCCCGTTCGTTCTTACTCCATCTCCTCTGTAATGTACTGGGGGGAGCTCTTTAAACACATGGAACCCCTCCCTGAACTGAGGGTGATTTGGTTCCCTGTGCAGCCACTAAATCTAGTTTCTGTTGCATTTTTTAATATGTTACCCACAAAATATGAGTAAACGATGCTGGCATGTATTGTTTAAATATTGTGGCATATTGTAATTGTCTTTTTTGCATGCTTGCAGCGAATAATTCTGGGTGACTCGGGGATTTCGGGTTGACCACGCCCCTCACTGGAAACCAGTGGGGCACCTGCCACCAAACAAGCACTGGTCAGCCGATTTTCATTTCCGAGTAATGCTAACAAGCTCATTGCGGTGCCCGCTGCGGGTCCGCGCACGGCACTCACACCGTTTCCATAGCAAGCTGTTATCAGACCCAATCTCTGCACGGAGCGGCCGCCGTCTCCTGGGTCACTATCAGCTCCGTCATTATCTATGTCGGCGAGTGTCTAAGATGAGCCCCCACCTCCCCCCCGCACCCCAAGCCTCAGCTCGTTAAAGAAACAGGAAATGAAAAGTCCTCGGTGATGGGATGGGCTCATCTTGCAGGCAAAGCTGCAATATATCCAAGATGGGAGGTACTGCCGCAGACCCCCTGGGGGCCTGGGGGGAGCGGAAACTCTGGGGGTTGTGGGGGTGGGGTTACCAGCACTGCCAGAGGGTTGGTAGCGACCAAGCCCAGCCTGACGGGGGCTGTGTTCAGGTTTGGGCCCAGACCCAGGCCTGCTGGGCCCAGAATTGCTTGCTGGATCTGTGAGCTGTTGTTTGAATGCTCCAGCCATATTCCAGGTCAACAAGACAGAACCTTCTGGAACTACTGAGGGTCACTCATGTCACAAAGCCAAGACCACACTGCATTCCGGTGCATTTCGAATTGTCACATTTTGGATTTTCAACAATAATCCAAACAAAATTTCTATAATTTAGCAAATTTAAACCTTAATTACATGATGATATTGAAAAGAAAGCAGTATGTACTTGGCTTTGTTAATAAATCCATTAGGCCCGTCTCAGCAAGTCTTTTCTACTCGATCCTTTGGCCTGCAGACCTCTTTCCCTGGCAAATGTTCTGTATTTGTCAGATTAGTGAGGTATCATTCATGCTAATTTGCGCTGACTCAACTGAACGTCGGAGCCCGACAGAGGAATTAGCAGAAGGCTGTGCTTTAAAATAAGTGTGATTACATGTCTTTCTTCCGTTCACACAGGATGTCAGCCGGCTCAGGTCTTAGTGACTCTCTTCCTCTTTGACTTACTACACCAGAGTCACCAGAGTTATTTAGTGCACAATACAAACTGTTCACTTTTCGGTTCCCTTCCAGCAAACATGTCAAAATTATGAAAAAAAAAAAACACCCTGAAAGGAAGAGTTTTCTCAGCTTGTTCATGAGATCACACACAAACAGTGTGTTTGGAATCATTAGTGTGAATTATTTGTCTCCTGGGAATAAATGAGGCTGTTTTTAAACACTTATTTGGCCCCGGAGCTTTTGACTGGCCTCAGTACATTGCCTGTCGGAATAATGACTTTGCTCGAGTTGATTAGGAAGTTGGAAAAATTAACTTGTGTGACAATTCAAATTGAAGTATTTTAACAAAAAATGAGCCATCTGTAGTCATATTTCTTGATGAATTCTCTTATTTCCATAATGTAGTTTTATATCTACCAGCATGATTTCTCAATTCACAATTTATTCTTATTATTAATCATAATAATCCATTTAACCTGGTTAAGGTTGTGGATAATTATTAAATAAAGTAGAATCCTAAACTTTGAGACTTCTAGTAAAAACTTCTTCTTTTGTAATTTCTTACAAATTTGTTCATTATAAATTATATAACATTTGCATAACAATTTGAGTGAAAATTTGAATTTTTGAAAAAATTTACATTCATTTGAAAATTTCTGTCCCCCTTTTGCTTTAATGACAGCATGCACTTGAGGTGGCACGGACTTCACGAGTTTGAGCAGAACCTGATGATCTATGATCTGATAATATCTTGTGATATTACTGAATGCTTGGCTTTCACAGTCTTCAAGTGGCCCCATAAATGTCAGAGGGGGCTGAGGTCACTGGTGGAGGAGAGTCCATGACTGTCAGCACTCGTTGCTCTTCTGTGGTCTTCTAGAAGTTCTCCAAAGCTTTTCAGTCTGTTTGGAGTCATTGTCCTGCTACAGTATGAATCCTTCTCAATAGAGATCCAAACCAGAGGGTATAGCACGTATCTGAAGAACAGAGTGGTACTTTTTCTTTGTCAAGGAGCAGTTGATTCATTGTAGATGTCCAACTCCAGAATAGGTAAGACAAACCCCAAACTTAGAAAATCCCCCCCACTGTGTTTCACTGTGTTCCAGGCCCCACCATGCCACCGACCTGAATGAGTGGTGGAAGATGGATGTATGGATGGATGGGTGTATGATGATGGGATGGATGGATGGATGTATAGATGGGTGTATGATGGATGGATGGATGGATGGATGGATGGATGATGATGGGACGGATGGATGGATGTTTCACTGTTGTTTTTATGCATTGTGGTTTCAATCTTCTTATATCTTTCATCTTCTTATATAAACCCTTTCTTTATAACTATAAATCTCAAACTTGGATTCATCAGTAAATAGGATGGCAATGGTGGTAGGTCTTAGCTCATTCTAAAACTTTTTTCCACTATTATTTGACCATTTGCAAAAGTCAGCCCATCATTACATGGATCGGTTTGAGGGCCTCGCTTGTCAGTACATCAAACGGATGACTGTGGCTGACCTGTATGCACCTTCGGAGTATTTGTCTTGTCTGTCTCATCCTCAGTAAGGGAGTAGACAGGGGCCGACCTGTCCCTCTGTGTCCTCTTGCATGCCCGCAAGTTTTCTGCCGTGCTCCCCCACTGCGATCGCCTCTCGACTCCCCACGGCCACTATCAATTCATTGGCTCGTGTGTGTGTTTATTTATTTATTTCCATTTACATCCCGCCTAGATTAAGTTCAGTCTACCGTCTCAATAACGCACTGCTGGTGCGGGAGGCCTCTAAATTAAATTTTGTCTTCTGGGCTGTTTCTAATGTGTGCAGACAGCGGAATATTATGCATTATTTATCTACGCTGCAGATTTACCTTTAATATGATTCCTGCAGATAAGTTCAGTAATATATTGTCATAATATCCTGGCTCCATTGCCCACGACGGAAATCATCAGAAGGCTTGGTTATGAAACAACATCCATCATGACGAGGACCCTCAAAACTGCATGTCCGCCTGCATTATTCACAAAGGATCCTGTCTGTGCACCTCCGACCCGCGCGCTTTCACACCAAACTCATCCCGGAGCACCGTCTGTCCTTAGAGATGCATCCTTGGAGGATGATGGAGCAGCTGAGTGTTGGTAGAGAGGAAATAAGCACTGCTGCTGGGAGCTGGAACAGAACGGGGCCCAGGTCCAGGGTCCGCTGCTGACTCCCCACCCATCATAATGGAAGCTGGAACAGAATGGGGTCCGGGACCACCGCTGACTCTGGGCCTTTCAGAATGGAAGCTGGAACAGAACGGGGATCCGAGTTCCACTTTGATTTCCTGTCCCATATGGATGGAGAGAGTCCTGCCGCATGTTCCCACCCATGCTCTCGAGGGACGGCACCGTAGACCGCAGTGTTATAGCTGGAGGGCGGTGGATGAGGAAGACCATCATCGTCGGTTGGCGTTTTATTATTTGATGTACGCTGTTCTCAGTCTGGATCATAAGTGGACTCAAAAACTGGAAAAGAGCACAGAACCAGTCATAGAAAACCATGTACCTAGCAGGGGGTCCTGTGCTGAGAGCCTGGGAACACAGGCACTAATGTTAATACATATGAAAACATATATGTACCATACATGAGTTACATACATACTGTCAGGAGCTGGGAACACTGAGGAATGGAACTGAAGCATTATAAAAGGGGATATTTTATGAAAAAAAAGGTTGAATACTTTTTCATAGCTCCTTTCTCTCGATATTACCCTCACCTAACACTGAATATGGGGACCTTCAATCCTGGTTTGCAGTGAAGGGGGACTTTGTGTGAAAGGTCACTTATGATCCGACTCACAAAGCAACGTCAGCCGCACATTTTTTTCTTTTTATTTCATGATGTCACATGATGTACACAGAGCACAGTAAGGCTCACAGTCATGCTTTCTGCGTGGGCTTACCGTCACGGTCACGGCACGCCACGAGTGTCTGTGTCCGTGAATGCGGTGGGGGGGGGGGGTCCTTCACGGAAACAAAAACACAAAAAGAAAAGCATAGCGAGGCCATGGACACATAATACGTGCAAGGGGTTGGCAGCCCAGGGGTTAGAAAAATGTTCACTTAAAGGGAGAAGAAAAAAATTCCACCTCCTGGTACATTCATTGATCGGTTGTTGTCATAGCCTGTGTCTGGCATTGCTTTAATGTCCCGTCTTTTGTCGCTAAAGGAATGAAAAATATTGAGGGAATATGAAAAAGGAGACCCGGCAGGAGGTGCTGAAGGCTGCTTCTACCTGACCCTGGTTGTGTGAGAAGCGGCAGAGTGAGAACCGCATTGTGGGTGTAGTGCCAAGGGCTCGTAAGTGTGGTCGAGGCGGAGGCCGACACAGTTGAAGGGAACAAAGCAAAAGAAGTTTAATTTAAGGAAATAGTTAAAAAAAAAAAACATGTCACAGATGTGCTCACCTGTAAATTACGATCCCATTTACACCTTTCCACATTACACAGGGAGTCGGATAGTCGTTCGTGGGTTTCGAACCCTGTATCTTTAACGATGGCAGCTATGCGGTTTGTCAGCTCTGATAATCTCAAAAAGAAGTTCAGTCAGAGAGCACACATACTAATCAGAGGAATGTATTTGCGTCAGAGAGAGCACTAATTGTTTGATTATACAGGTCTCCACGTTAATGAATCGCTACTCCACGGTTTGGGAACATGGCGTGCCGCTGAATTACCACCCCAACACTCAAGCTGTGAAAGCTGATTACTCATTAGCCGTTGACAGAGTGAGTGGCCCCTACCCATCCTTGGCTCTCCCCCCCCACCCCCAGTGCCCAAAGACCCCCCCCCCCCCACCGCTGCTGGCCCCCAGCACCCGGCGCCAGTGCTGACGCTTTGGCGGCTGGACGGAACCGATGGAGTCAACCAGCGGTCAGTGCTGAGCGTCACTATAAATAATAAATCCGGTGGTGAGTGACAGGGCGACTGGGGCGACAGTGCTGCACCTCCACCCCCCCACCTCAGCCTGCCATGGTGGGGGGGGGGGGGGACCAAAACAGAGGAATCAGTATTACGAGGTGAGCGCCAGGCAGAGGTCTGGACAGCCCAGTGGGCAGAGGTAGGGCTTCTCAGCCCCACTGGTGGGACGATAGAGTCGGGGGGGGCTGTGAGGGCACAGCCGCAGGGAGAACAAGCAACCCTGCACCCCAGCACACGGCAGGCGACCGTGAGAAACGAGAATTGGAAGAATAATAATAATAATGCGCTTTGATGTCGTATCCCTCCGTCCAGCATTATCGAGGAGCTCTTCTGCCGCAGAATGGCGATGGAATCCACGGTTTGCTGAGCGAGCCGCATGACTGCAGGTGTGGGGGTGCAGGGCGGGTGTTTGCCCCGGAGCGTGGAGTTCTAAGAGCAGATCGCCGAGGTCAAGTAGAGGGAATCGGGGGTCTTTGTTCGCTCCCCCAACTGTTGATGAATACCCTCTTGTGCGAGTCACATGACATCGCGGGTTACCCATTGTCTCAATAAGAGTCCCAGTGGTGATGGCTGGCTTTCTGAGATGAAGGAGAGGGGTGTGAAGCGGCTCTGGTGGGGATATAAAATGGGAAGAAAGAGGTTTCTTCTTTGCAGGCCGGATGTTCCAGCTGGGATACAGCTGATCCGTCCCGGGATGGACAACACATCTCCTGGAACTGCTTGGTGGAATAATGCCGTGGGCATCTCGGACACAAAGTGAGTGCACAAACACAGACTAATGAAACATTCCACTTTTTTTTCCTTCCTCCCTTTCTTGCTGACTAATTAGTAACCAGTTAATTGGCGCAGGTGCAATCGTCTGAATCCTGGGCATCGTTATTTATTAAATGATCTCTCCAGACCTCCCAGGGCATGAAATTATCCCTCGGCCGGGCCAATGGGTCTCAGGTGTGAAGTCGGGAGGCGCTGCGCCTGGCCGGGACAGGTGTCCGCCACTGTGATCACAGCAATTAGGAGGCGGTAATCACAGCCGCTCCAGGCTGCCAGGGGCCGGCCGTAAAGAGCCAACCGGGCGGCACAATGGCAGAGGCTGCAGCGGAGTGCAGCAGGGAATTCCAGCTGGGCCATTAGCCCTTGTGGGTGGGGGTTGGAGGAGGTAGCATGCAGGCACCTGACAGATGCATGTTGGGGGGGGCTCATTACCCCAGTGAACAAAGACACAGCGCAAATTACCTCCTTTCTGGCAACGGGGTCGGGTGAATGGACCTTCTTCCCAACACAAAATGGATTGGGACGAATGGCTCCTTTTGGAATGTCACATTCCTGGTTGTTCAGGATGAGTGACAGAGGGTCTGGACACAAAATATTGAGAAGTTTGGTGCATGGCTGTCACACTGCACGCTTAAAGGTTAGAAATCTAACGCGGATGACAATTTTCCCATTTTTCGACCCGCTTGGTCACAAGGCAAAGAGCAGCATTAAGGGCCAGATGGGCTACACCAAGCAGCCAAGCCGGGGCAGCATGCACATGCAACGTTACGGCAGCGGGACGAGAACCTCTCAGGGGACTTAAGGGCCGCTCTCAATGTACTTCCTGGGCTCTGAATACTCTCCACCATATTTTATTTATTAACCATTTTCTGGTTCAATTAGTTCCGATGGGAAGGTCAACCAGCCAATAGCACCAGAGTGCTGGGTTCAAAAGGTCAGACAGATATGTCCAAAGTGGCATCGTAGACCTCACAGCCCATGTGCCTGGCAGGTGACGGTGACTCACGGCATGACGGCCCAAAAACAGCTCGCGATTCCGGAAAGCTCCGTCCAAGGTGCTCATCGGGAAAAAACGAGAGCGCCGGGAAAAGGTCAAGAGCTGGAAAATTGATTTTTGTTCGCTGGCTGCTACTGTGGCTAGCTTAACTGACAAACTCCGGCTTGGCAAAATAAGGCATATGGACGCAGAGGACGAGAACAAAACAAAAACAAAAAGAGCAGGTCGATGCTAGTGAGTCATGTGCCCGTCGTAAGCGAATCTGAGGCCAGGTGTCCACAAGTCTATGGAGCACCGTGATCCGTGCGGTCACCGGCCATGGTCTCTGTTTGGCACTGGCTTACAAATCGGAGGAGACGGGCAGTGTGCCAAACGGGACAGAAAAAGCAGAAACAACCTTGACAAATCCGGACTAATGTGTTTAAGGTTAATTTGTCGATAAGGTGTTACCCCCGAACAATGTGCGTATTGTTCACGCTCGCTTGTCTCACACTGCATGGCTCTCCCCGGCCGTGAATGGCGCCGTGACATTTACCAAAACGTCAAGTGAAACCTGTCACTCTGCCAGTGGCCCAAAACCTTGTTTACTTCACGTTTTTAGGTCTTTTCTGCACTCCTCAATTTGCCGATGCCGCCAGCATTATTTAACCCTTTTGAGTACAATCAGAATGCAGGAATCGTCAGGACAGTCACGCACGTCCTGAAACGTAACGCTGAGCGAAACACGCCGCCCCCGTCGCCCGTAAACCTCCTCCGTGTGCCTAACGCAAATGGCATTAGCATAGCGTTTGATGTCAAGTTAGAAGGCTTCGATGCCCCCTCCCCCTCTGGTTAACAGCTGTGTCAAGGGTCCGCCGCGTATATTTACTTCAATAACGACATCAAACAATGAGAGCGGCAACGACGTGGGTCGGCCCAGAGGTCTTTGTCTCCCCATCTATCTACACTCTGAAAGAAACGGACTTAAAGTGCTGAATAATAATGGAACACTCAGCTACTTCACCTTCATTAAGGCCCAGACGATATCTTGCTCATGGGGCCGGCCCTGTACGCTCACCCGCTTTATTTATTTATCCGTCTGACCCCCCCGCCCCCATCAAAGTGCACAGCAGATAAAAGAGCCATCCGAGGGTCCGGCGCCAGCCCCCGTCGCCGGGACTGGAGGGCCGCCTCGAGAATCTGTGTCTGAGAGGAGAGCGATAAGGGAGAAGAAGGTGAGCGGGAACACTTGTCAGGGGCGAAGCTCTGTAACTTTCGGGGGGGGGCACTGGAATATTCAACTCCGATCCACAGTACACGAGTCATCTAGGAGTTGCATCTGGAAGTCACGTTTTGTCATGTGTCTTCAAATTCGCCTGCATATTATCCACTAGCAGACACTTTGGGGCTAAAAAGCTTACTTGGAAGCTAAGAGCTTAGCACGTTTTCTGCAGTCGGGGCTGTCACCGATATCCCAGATCTCCCTTGGCGGTTCTGTTGACGTTTACCCTCCAGTAATTCACACCCTGTGACCTCCTGGGCCCAAGTCTAGCTTCTTAACCCCTATGCTCCATGGCCCCAGTGAAAAAACAGCCACTCCAGCACACATTTGACGAAAACCCTTAACCTCCGTTCCACAGTGTGTTTCTGGAGAGGGTACAGTTTTTTACGGGATTATACTCCAATTTGCATGAAAAAACCCCCAGAGCTCATGAACCAGAACTGCATGGGTTGTTTTCATTGCCAGTATGAAGGGCTCTCGTACTTTTCTGCTCACCCTCAAGTCCTCTCACAGCGCCTTAGGAATGAAGGCTGCGTTTTCAAACAAGCCACGTGTTTAGATGACAGTTCCATTCAAAACATCTTACAGTTTCATCTCTTTATTCAGCTGGATATTTAATTTCAGCAATTTAGGTTAAGTACCACACAGCAGGAGAGCTCCTGGGATTCAAACCTGCAACCTTTCGCTTGTGATGTCGTGGCCTTAACCACTATTGTACCTGCAAAAAGCTCAGGCCTTCTAACTATTTTGGATATGGACAAGCATTCAGAGACTTTGTGCCGAGGTCTCTTGTGAAATGTCTGCTTCTGTGGTGCTCTTCAAATGAGAAGGATTTTCAAAAGATGGTTAAATGAAATTTGAAGCTGGTGCTCCATTTTGAACCCATACAGCAGAGGCCTGTGGTGAGACACCGTCTGGCACACGAATCCCTGGGGCCACGGTGACGTGGATCTGACTCGGAACTCTCTGTCCGTCTGCTGGGGAACATGCTGGGCCTTCATGTACGTAACCCAGCAGTCATGATTAGGAATTGTCCTCTAACAGTTATTTATACATTATTAGGAAATTCAGCACCAGAAAGTCTGATTTCCATTCAACGTGATTGTAACTATGGACATGACATAAAACCTTTAATATAATGTAGAGATTGTCAAGGCAGGAGACACCCTGGATGGGATGCCAGTATATATTTCAGTCGTAATAATATTTATGTAGTATATGTAAAGACAAGTACTCTGACAGTAGGAGGTGCGAAAAGCAAGGTCAGGTGACGAGGGGCCGCATGCCACCAGAACACGGCACGGCACCCTTAACACTCGCCATTTCCCCTCTCCACCCCCCCACCCCCCCCACACACACACACATCAGCCTGCCACCAGGTCCCCTTTCCTGATATGAGCCACGGCAAAAGGCAAAAGGTCCTTGGGCAGAGGTTGATGTACGTCAATCAGTCTGTAAGAGCGGGAGGCTGTCAGGACCCCATTCTCCGCGGCTGCAAATCCCGCGTGCTGATAACGGCCTGAATAACAGGTGAGCGACTGCAGGCAGAAAGGAGATTGCCTGACCTTATTGTTTGCCTTCCTCTCCCCTTTGTTCTTCACAAATAAAGGTTTTTTAATAAACTGAGAGGTCTTCCGTGGCGGGCCAGCGAGAAAATGAAAGGGAGCAGTGAGGTATGGTACAATGTGGCAGAGAAAAGGAGAGGCTCATCGGAAAATAACAAAGGTGCAAGTTAAAGATAAGGAGGCTGTCAGAGATTAATCCCAGCGCCTTGATTGTTTTCTTTAATACCAGTCTTGCAATGGCAAGCGATAAGTTTGCTGAGTAATTTGGTTTTTTATTTTGGGTTGGGGGAGGCAAGAAATAATATTCAGGTGTGCTCCATAATTGATTTCCTTTTTTTTCTCTTCAGTTTCCAAAAAACTAAAATGAAACACAAAACTGCTTTCAGCCGAGTCCCCTTTTCTGTTCCACCCTCTCTTTGCCTTGGATTAATAAACCTGAAAGAGGAAAGGATGGCAAGGGCTACCAGAGTGTGCAGATTTTAATTTTTTTTCCCCACTCTCACACTGTCTCCCTCTCTCTCTGTCCCCCCTTCTTTCACTCTCACTCTCCCTCTATCACTCTCTCACCCATCTCTCGCTCTCTGCCTGCCTCTCTTTCCCTCTCTCTCTCACATTCACTTGTCTCTCTCTGCCCCCACCCTTTCTCTCCCCCTTCTCTCTCTTTCCAACTCTCTCCCTCTCTCACCCCTCTCTCTCTGTCCCCCTTCTCTTTCACTCTCTCTCTCCATCTATCACTCTCCCTCTCTCACTTTCCCCCTCTCTCTCTGCCCCCTTCTCTCTCCCCCTCTCTCGTTGTCCCCCTCTCATTCACTCTCTCTCTCGCTCTATCACTCTCTCACCCGTCTATCACTCTGTTTCCTCACCCCCTTCTCTAACAGACCTATTGTAAAGATATTCGAGAGCAGAGGCCAGCAGTCTGACGTTTCGATGAGCCTGAAGAAAATTAAGTCAAAGAACAAAAGATTAAAATCTATTAGTGGCATAATAAAAGGGAGAGGGGAGGGGAAATAGTTTGCCTTTTGCTAATTTGGAATTTTAAATTAAAATATGTAAATAAGGCAGACAATTGGAATGGCTGAAAAGAAACGCTGTCTGGTGTGTTTAAAGACCCGTTTCACTCACACCCCGACCACCAGTCCCATTTTTTTAGCTGTGAGGGTAAAATGGTTGTTTCACTCATGTCAGTGCTGAGAAAGGGAGACATCGAAGAACAGGGGCCCGAAAACACAAAGTCGTGAACCCATATCGAGGTTGCTGACACGAGGCTGCTGTTTGAACCCGTGTAGGAGCTCTGGGCGACGACGGCAAAAGACACATGCGCACAGTCGTTAACCCACCCGTTAGCTGAAAAGCTATGCCGAGGGATGGGGGGACTCACAATGACTCCGAACCCTCGCAGATTCCACATCCAATTATATGGTGAGATTATCTCTGGTTATTACGAATGACACACTTCTGAACGAAGTCATTTTTATAAAGGCACTTAATTAACTAATTACTTCCAAATAATATATTTTTTTTTGTGCGAAGACATATCTAAATGTCCAACCTTCCGGAGCCTTCTGCCAGAAGCGTGTGTGTGTGGGGGGGTCCTTAGCCACGCCCATGCACAAGCAAGCGATCACAGAATGACCCAGGCGTCATCATCACACCGATCGGTGAGCTTGGTGCAGGCTCGTTCACCGTGATTGATATTCCACTCAGTGTGGGGCGTGGGGGTGTGGGTGTGGAAAAACACTGACTGATTAATTCAATCTGCTCCTCACAGCCTCGCATCCACTGACTGTATCACCCCCCCCAAGCAAGTGCGACTGCCTTTTTGATATGCTCAAATGGACCTCGGTTGGGACACGGTGAGAATAAAACAGGTGCAGGGAAAAAGAATTCGACCAGGAAAATCAGACACACAAGACCTCCCCCCCCCCCCCCCCCGTCCATTTGAACCTCTCTCCAAAGCACTTCTTGCGAATGGCTAAACTCCAGGGCCGTTTTCCAATTACCGCCCAGCCTTTTTCAAGGAAGGTCATAATAATTAGAGCCCCATTTAGCTTTTTCTGTGAAAAGCAGAAAATAATGTTTTGGGATTGTTGCCTGCGACCAGCGTAATGTCAATGTGTCACCCTCAAGTGGGTCTATTACGACTGTCGAGCACATGCATTAATGCGTGCAAGGATGGGCCTCCTGCATTATGGCTCACAAATGGGCAGAAAGAGGGGTTTGGAAATAGCCCTCAGGATCAATAAGGGGAGCTGGTCCATTGTGTGCTCTACCGTGCGGCTTGTTGATTATGAGAGCCGAATGCAGGAGCCATCAATTAGACGGGGGAGGGCGCTACATTTAATGACTCGCCGATAAACGTATCGCCATGTCCGGAAAAGTCGCTATATGTGGTTTAGTATTTTATACCGTTACATACTGGGCAGCGCACTGTAATCTGCATTCAGTTACCACCTCCCGGCAGTCAAATTACGGGCGATGATTTTTTTCGTTCTCTTTCTGCGATGTGAGGCTTTCTAGTTCACAAATGGCGTCGTCCATTTTGAGTTCGCACTGCGGGATCCTTGGTTTGGTTACACCACAGCTACAACTTGCTCTGGGTTTAGGTAAGCTGTGTTGTGTGTTCCCAGGCCAGGATGTACTTCTCCACAAGTGCCTTCATGCATCTGTGTGTGGTTCTCCTGACGTTCTGTGATACGCGCGCGTGCATTCATGTAACGAGATATGTACAAAAACAGCGCTGACTGCAGTACGTGTGATGACTTGCACTTGGCCTTGCAGACAGAAATTCCATCCCGCATGCGGCCACATCTGCATTTGCCCACGTGCCGCTGAATCACATCATTTCGTCCACGTGAATGGTACCACGTGTGCGAGGGCGTCAAGTATGAACTGGCTTCTCACCATGTTAGCACGCATGTCGACGTCCCTTCTGGGCACGGTACACACGCATACTAGGAATAGAGACCCAAAGATGGCATGAAACAGGTGATTTCACCAAACAGGACCGAGCTCCTCCCTTATTTTCTGATTCAGAAAAAGGCTCTAGAAAATGCCTTTCAACTGAAACGGCATTGGCTGAAAATTCCAAAGCACAGGGACAATAAATGAACTTATTGTGATAGCAATGAGGAGATTACCCTTGTAACCAAGGCATTGCACCTATCATTAAGTAAGGACCATGTCTGGATTTATAATTCTTTGCCATATCTTACTACGTGTTAGTTTCTTTGTGCCCTGTCATAGGGCTCTTGTTTTTGAATTCACCCAGAAGTACCGCTGGTCAAACATAGATCTAAATGCTTATACATACATGTAAGGAACATTTTATCATTTTTGCTGTGCCATCATCTGTTTCCTGCCATTAGACAGAAATCCACACAATTTTGTCCCAGCTAATATATTTGGGCAACAGTTAATGAACATTTGCTGAAATACGACACCAAAAATGGGGAAAAAAAAAAACATAAAAATCGACAACAGAAACAAAGGCAGTGAACCTTGAATTGTACGTGTCCTGTGGTTGAAATCAAACGAGATGAAAGTGAATATTCCAGAGAAATGGCAAAGCCTTTATTGCGAAAATGCTCAAGTCCAAGGATGCATTGAAGGAACCACCATCTGTGGATCAGACAGCGGGGGAGCAATTCTGCATTGAATGGAAAGTGATTAATTGGTTTAAATAAATCGATACAGGATGGTCACTCCCCACGCTCTCATACTGTTCACCGGTCTCAATTTGCAATGAGCTTATTGATTGCTGTGTGCTTAATTGGAGGACCTGTCTTTACAGCTGGCATGTGAAGATGGTGTTAGGTCTCCTTGGTCTCCTGGTGTCAAAGGAGTTGGAGTTTCATGACTGTAGATCTGATCAGGTCTGTATTCCTGTGGCCGTTTCAGTGGCATCTTTAAAATTCTCGACAGGATGGATGGAGGGATGGATGGATGGATGGACAGAGCAAAGGGAGGTTCAGACCCACACATCTTCATGTTGATTCCCTCACCCACGAAGATAAAAGTTTTTTTTAAATGCCAGGCAGGCATTTTTTTTCCCACTCGTCACATCACTGACGGGTTTCTAGCTTTGAAAATACGTTACTCTGATGTTTTTCTGCCCTACAGCTAATCAAACAAAAATTACCAACAATGTAACATTCATGAAGACCCATCAATCAGACCGCGTTTGATTTCGATAGCTTACCGGGGCGAGTCGGCGGGTTTGGTGCAAGCTGCACGCCCCGCTCTCCTTGCCGCACGCCAAAACCCATGCGGGCGGGCACCGTCTCCCGTGGGCTGGAACGTCCCAACCCAACACCGGCACAAAGAGAGCTAACCCCCACACACACAAGCAACAAATAATAAGGAAAGCGGGGGCATTAATTAGAACTCTATTTAAATAAGTGTCTGCAAGAAACGTGAGGCAGTTATTAATATTTCATATTAAAATAATTACATTCAGTTCTTTCCTGCCTGGAGAGCAGCCTGTCTGAATTAGTAAGTGTGGCCTTGCCTCGTCACGTTTCCTAATCCTTGGCATGAACAGTTTTCCCCTCTCTGGTTCAGTTGGGCTGGCAGCTGGCTGGGACGACTAAGGAAATGACTGTTAATTAAAGAGCCAACAGTTTTCATCCAGGGTCCGACGCAGACTGCTTCATGCTTGGAGTGTGGGTACACACACACGCATGTGAAAGTGCTTCCGTGTGAAGTGATCCCACACAAACAGGTTCTCCGTGACACCAGATGACGGTCAGAAAAGCCCGGGAACACTGCTCAGCTTCCCGCCAGCCCGGAGCGCCCCCATCCTCATCATAGCCGAAGGGGTCTTTTGTCTCCCGCCATGACCGTCGGTGACATCAGCACACGTGACCCCCCCAGAGCATAATTACAGTCAGGCGTGGGCGATCTAGTCCAGGTCCTTAGATGCAGACCAGAGAAACATCGACTTCGGGAAGCTGTACGGTTGCTAGGAAACCACAGAGCTTGTCCCCCGGGTCTGTGGCAGCTGTAAGGCTTTGTCACCTCTGGGTGACCCCCGCGAAGGAGGTGTGACATCAGCGCCAGCGGGGTGTCGTCCGACAGCATCTTCACCAGGGCGTGGGCGGAGCCACTGATGACCTGTGTCGAGGTGCAGAACCAGTACCTCAAGAGAAAGAAGCAGTGCAGGGTGACGGTACCAAACAGAACAGTGAGACTCAAAGCCACAAACCCGACTGCATAATGAGCAAAGACCTGGCTAATGGGTTAAAACGGCTAAACCAAACCATAGATATTTATTTCATCAACTGTTTTTTGCTACCTGTCATAATGTTTCTTTCTAAAAGAGGCTTTAGTGGTTTCCTGTGGACAATTAATGATGAGTGAAATGCTGTAATAATCGAGAGTTTATTTGATATATAAATATACACCACTCAAAAAAATTAAAGGAACACTTTGAAAACACATCAGATCTCAGTGGGAAGAAAAATCGTGCTGGATGTCTATACTGATATGGACGGGGTGATGTGTTAGGAACGAAAGGATGCCACGTCGTTTGATGGAAATGAAAATCGTCAACCTACAGAGAGCTGAATTCAAAGACACCCCAAAAATCAAAGTGAAAAAATGATGCGGCAGGCTAGTCTATTTTGCTGAAATTTCATTGCGGCAACTCAAAATCATATTCAGTAGTTTGTATGGCCCCCACATGTGTGTATGCAAGCCTGACAATGTTGGGGCATGCTCCTAATGAGACAACGGATGGTGTCCTGGGGGATCTCCTCCCAGATCTGGACCAGGGAATCACTGAGCTCCTGGACAGTCTGAGGTGCAA
>JAACJT020000110.1:8314912-8338709 GCA_009936485.2 Gymnarchus niloticus | reverse complement strand
ATATCCCAGAAGTTTAATTGACTTGATGCTATACTCTGATTAAAAAGTGTTCCTTTAATTTTTTTGAGCAGTATATTACAGAGGAACATAAGTCACTCCTCTGAACTCTGATGCACCATGACTCCAAACAGCAGATTGCATTTTCTTAGCGGAGTTTCCTTACGAATAGTAAACAGAGCTGGATTCGTCCGGAGGTTCGCTCGATAACATCCGGTACCTCTTCCTCTCCGTATTCACCCCATGCTTACACCTGTCTTAATTGTGTAAAAATGTCGTAGCAAAACGGACAAATTTTCCTAATTTTAGGACAGATAGTTGGAAAGCTTATTTTTCAAAGACTCATAAAAATGAGTTTATAAAACTCTGAAATGTTTGGGACTCCGTCATATAATTGGCCTCTCCGGAGGCAGATTGACTAACAGGCAGTTAGGGACCATCCCCCCGTTCATTTGGACCTTTTTGGCTCCGTGCCTCACGAGTGTAATTTGGATGAGTGCGACTCACTTGCCTTTGGGCTCATTAACAACCATTTAAACAGTAATTACAACGATCGACTAATTAATTCGTTTTAAAAAAAATGCACAGGGTAGGAAGGCAGAGCAAATCTTGCCAAAGATAACGTTTTTATGGAAACATTGTTGACATAATTAACAGCTACGTAGACCACAATACAAATAAAAAAAATAATAATTTAAAGACAGTTCTGTCCCTTTTCATATGTTCCCAATTTTATTACCTAACAAGGTTTCCGTGCCTCCCATTTACGTGATTATTCATGTCCATTGGACGGCATTACACAGCTGGTAGTTAGTTCCACCCCAAGCAAATTCCTTTTGTTCTAGGCCATTCTGACAATCCTCTGATCACTAACTAGCAGTCAGCGGCCATTGTGGAAGACAGGAAAGCCATTTGGATTTTAAATGCCGCCATATTTACATCTACTTAGTCGGTCAGTTAATTATAGGCAGAGGCCATAATGATGAAAAATATCTGGTAGAACGTAAATTAGTGTGTCATACCTTCATTTCAACGACTTCTGCAAAGAAGTGAAAACAATTTCATTGCATATTATTATACAAATTAAATACATTTTTAATGATTTCCAAACTGGTTAAAATGGGAAGAAGGCCAAAAACAGATTCTGTGTTGCGTGCCTTTCCCTCCACAGTCTTAAAGTACACACTTAGGTGAACTGGTGTCTCAAAATTGGCCAGGGGGTGCAACTCTGTGTGTGTGTGTGTGTGTGTGTGTGCACGCGTGTGGAAATCCCGTACTGGATATGCATTTGGAAGATGGATGGATGGATAGATGGATGGATGGGAGAGACAATTTTTATGAAAAAATGCAAACCCTAAACTGTAGTTAATTTGGTTATATAACAAAAACGTACTGCATCATACCTTCAGCACGTGTCCATTGCAGTGCTAGTTATTCCACTACAGACAAATACGGTACATGATAGCCTTGAGATTTAATTTCGTAACCTAAACCTGATAGTAAAATAATCATGATATACACTCGGTGGCCACTTTATTCCGGACACCTGCTCCTTATTGCAAGCAGCCTGTTACTCCGAACGGTGAATCATGTGGCACACGTACAGACAGCGTCTGGAAGACTGTGTACTGTATAGCTAAGCATTTGAAAGGCTTAGACAAAGACATTTTCAATCTGGTGTGATTATTGGTAGTGATGAGACAAATGAAGCTTGCAAACCCGTGGTGTGTGGGAGTGCCCCGAATTAATCAATCAATGCTGGCGTTAAGTGAGGCTTCAAAACCTGAGGTGGATGGGAGTATCCTGAACTAACCAATCGATGCTGGCGTTAAATGAGGCTTCAAAACCTGTGGTGGGTGGGAGTATGCTGAACTGACCAATCAATGCTGGCGTTAAATGAGGGTTCAAAACCCATGGTGGGCAGGAGTATCCTGAACTAACCAATCGATGCTGGCGTTAAATGAGGCTTCAAAAGCTGTGATGGGTGGGAGTATGCTGAACTAACCAATTAATGCAGGTGATATTCCCACCCACTATGTGTTTTAAAACCTCATTTTTCCCATCACTAACTGTTGGTACCAGACATGGTGCTTCCGGCATCTCAGCTGTACTCCAAGGATGTTCATGTACTACATTCTCTAGGGTTTACAGAAAATCGGGCAATAAACAAAAAACAGCCAATCGGGGGCAGTTCTGAGGCTGAAAACGTTGCGTTAATGAACGAGGACAGAGAAGAATGGCCAATCTTGTTAAAGCTAATAGGAAGGCCACAAATGTCGAAATAACAGCTCAGTACAACAATGGTGTGTAAAAGGTTTTTCTGAAAGCAGAACTTGTTTACATTTTAAAATGGACTTTAGGAGGGTCACACCTGGTACTGCTTAGTTGTCCCTAATGAAGGGCCCACTGAGCATAACCCTGATGGTCCTGCAGTAACAGCTCCAGTAATCACAAAAATGGTCCATGAATTTTTCTTCCTTTCATGTTTTGTTGCTCTTTTCCACTTTGGTTAACAGCACTAATAGTACAAGACAGAAAAAACATGCCCCTGTGGGGGTCCCAGAGCCGTACGACCGGCCAAAGTTCGCTCTCCAGTACGAGTTGGGTTCTACGATCCAGATCACGTGACTCCAGGTGCTGTCATTAGCCTGCCGTGGTTGAAGGCCCCCCCAGAGCCACAGAGAAGATTCAGCTACACAAAGGAAGAAACATCTAATCCGAGGATTCCCAGCTTGCTGAAAAACTGGCTCCACTGGTCCATCAGGCACCCAGGTGTTTGCTAGCCGTCAGTGGTGAAACTCACGGACACTTTTACACAACGACTAGCAATTTGCAGCACAAGCACTGACAGGGCCACCAATCAGAGGAACACACCGTCATGGAACAATGATGAAGGTAACCATTCGATCTTGGGAGTCCATTTTGATCGACTACGATGTCAGGAGTGTTCGAAATACAGAACTGGGTGAAGGTTTTAGACCAGAGAAAGACCTCACTGATACAGTAAGACTCAGTCTTACCGTGGTGTAAGACCTTTTTTTCATTAAGTTGTTTTCATCATGTTCCTCGCCTTGTCAGTAGAGCATGGCTGTTCCTTGTCCAGGTTCATTCCAACTACACAGCTGTTTCCGTTTTAGTTATTGATTCTGCTTTGACCAGCATATTGTATTGCTCATCATTAGCGCCTGCTCGGTATAATTGTTTAATAAAACACTGTACTATATGCCTACAAAACCGTTAAGTGTGCATATGTGTACCTTGGAGAATTGCTGCTGTTTTAAAAGCTCGCGACATTATTGACAAAATGGTTTTTTTTCCCTGTTTTTGCATTTTGCATGTTGTTAATTGATAAATTAAAACTACTCATGGCATTATTTTTTAAAGCATCCTCACATTGCAGCATTTCTTCACAAGTGCCTCAGACTTTTGCACGGTAGACTCCTGAGAAGGACCCATTAGCAGGTGTGAAGGGGGGCACGGTTTTTTAAACCAGGTGACAGAAGTCATCACACACAACAGCTAATCCTGCATCCTAAATGACCACCAAGTGATTCTGGACAGGCTGGTACGGGCAAGAACCGGATACAACTTCCAATTGAATCGAACCTGGAAAAGACAAATCAGGCAAGTGTGAAGGTCCTGACGGGGGCCACGGTCTGTGTCGTTTGGTAGTCAGCAAGCCGCCCTTCTCATATCCTTGACCCCACAGACAAAGAGCAGGACAGTCGATTTCTCCTGGCGATGGCAAGATGTACAGACAACTGTTGCATTATTTAAGGACGTAATTCGGGTTTGTACAGAGTTTAAAGTGATTCAATACTAGGTACAGTCATCAGGACAGCATTAACACGACTAAAAGGTACTACTTAAACCTTTTAGAATGTGTTTATTATGTTTACTCAACAGAAGTGTTTGTCCAAAGTAACACACAAGAGCTTAACATCTGCTAGCATATCTGTAGTAGTGAGATTTAAAGCCCTTGTTCATGAGCCCACCACTGATGTGAGTTCTTTACCAGTCACGGCATTCAAACCCACAACCTTCAGCAGAGGTGCCTAGACCACATGGACACTGAGCTACACAGCACCCTGCTGAAAGGGAGTTTACTGGGCGCCTGCAACATTTTTAAAAAGATCATCAAGCCGAGGCCACTAATATTCTGAGAGGGATGGCAGAATTTTAAATAGCAGCTCAGTTAGAATACATTTCACATCGGTGCAGCAGACTGATTTATGGTTACTCCATATGTGTAAATTAAATAATTACAGTGGAACAGATTGTTTAAATGCATCTGTTCACTATCATTTGTAACAATTTTAATTACAAGGTAATAAACTTGCTTTACTATCCCATTTTTAACTGGTGTTGAAGAGCATCTGGACGTTGTATTAAGTTTGGCCCGTTAATACAGGAATTTTTAATGCGAATTTTAAAATGGGATTTTATGATTTTTTAATGGTTCGTGGCAAAAGTGAATTTATGATTTTCTCACTTTAATTGCCCGCACATCTCAAATAAACGTGTACACGTTTCTGTGTCTGTCCGTTAGCCGTCAACACCGGGGCCTGTTTGGTAACCCGTGAGGGCGGTTAACAACGTACAAATAATGTAGTCAATAAGGAGAGGTACGAGCTCTACAAGGTGTGAAGAAAGACGTGTCCTATCTGTGTGTGGTGTAACAGGCATGCAGCAGTTGCTCCTTTGAGATTTTAGCTTTCCTCATCCATTCCACCTTAGGCAAACAGAAGAAGAACGCTTTATTTACGCACATACATCGATATTTGTCCGTTTCGCCGTACTTGTTGGCTTGGTGCACCTGTTAATTCCCTTCTGCTTTTTTAGGGTAATGGCTAATGTTACACTGAGTGGTTGGAAAGCATCATTTTTCATCCTGAGTGCCAAATTAGCGCGAGCATCACAACAGCGACGGCTCGGCCTGAGCTCTGCGCACGTGCAGATTTGGGCAGATAAAACTCACCTGGGAAGCAGCATGACCTTGTTTGCAGATTAGACAGGGCGGCATTAAACAGTAACTTTTTAGCTCAGAACTGCTAAATTACAAGGAGACCAAACTTTAAAATGCAATGACCCTCAACTGGTTATGAGGAGCAGAGAAACGGGCGGTTGGTTGAACTCGAAATGTCCAGAGGTAGTGGCGCTGGGCCACTAAAAGCACATCATCGTGTGTAATATGCTGTTGACAGGACTGACATGCGTTTTTGACGTGACGTGTGACAAAGCCTGACATTCATGCCTGCTAGTAAGGGTCTCCGTTCACGTCGGACGAGGGCGTAATTAACATCCCACAAAAATGACGGCGCTTTCAGAAGTGTTTACGAGCATCGGTCAAGCTGCTCACAGCACAATAGTATGTATAATGAGGTTTTTACGGCTGTGATTTTGATTTTTACTATGTGGGCGAGGCAAACTTGAAAACGCAATAGCAGGTTGACCTGCAAACAGTGTGTTGTCATATAACACACACGCGTGTGCAATAGGCTATATAATAAAAGGGGGGAGAAAAAAAAAAAACTTTTGTGAGTTTAAAAATGATCCTCTTGTTTTGTGTTTTATGCGAGTGACACTGGATTAACGTTGTCAGACCTACAGAAAAGGTGAGTGAAATCCCGCAATAAGTGACTCCGTCCTATTCTTGGCATTTCTGCAGTCTGGGCAGGAGCCACACCGCCGCCCTTGCGGTGTCCCTGACCTCTGCACACGTCACACGGAGCGAGGTCTGCAGATATGCCAGGAAAAGTCACAACGCTTTTTGCACAAATTCCCTTTATTGATAGGCATCTTTCCCAGAAGAACAGACTCAAAGCAGAGGCGGCGGTGTTAGAGTAAATCTGACCGCTTTATACCGTGAATACCTGCGTCGAAGCCAGATGTGCAACTATTTTCATAGAACTTGTAGTAAATAAACTCACATTGTGTTTTACATTACAACCGGATATCTCTGTCATACGTAAACCACCTTCAGTGACATTATTTACAATAACAACGCATTCAAATTAGACGTTCAACTTTCACTTTTTGAAAACAATACATGTATTTTTAAATGCATCAGATCTCGCAATGGTTGCAGAAAAGAGCACGAACGCGTTCACTATACTGTATTACCATGTCATCTCCATCGGAATGGAGGTCTTTACTGCCCCCTGCTGGCCACGCAATGTTTCAGCATCAGTAATCTTTACTGTACGTCTGACCATTTTCAACACAAATTTAGAAACGACAGAAACGTACATCTTGACTAATGTGATTATGGAATGGTTCCCCTCCCCAACTTCAATTTTTAACTCACAGTCATTCATAGCCATCTTAAGCACATAGCTGTCTTTTAATCATTACCAGTTAACCAAATTTCTCATTGTGGAATAAACCTTATCTTAACAGGCGAGTAAACTCTTCACAGAGCATGTAATCCTGGACTTTCATGCGACCGTTTGGACTAGGATCCTCCGGGCCTGGGTTTGGATCCTGGTCCTGCTCACATGCCCACCTGATGAATCTTTGAACAGCCACTCGAAGTTCCCCTCAAGTTCTCAACACTTGACGCTGTTGATACCTGAGGTATGAACACCTCCAGCCTAAGTAGAATTAAACCACTAAACTCACAGAGCATAGCTTGTACGTCACTATTAATAATTTTGGACATTTTAATACCAGGGTCGAACTGTTTTCACAGAGTATGTAAAGTTAAACTAGGATCCTGTCCATGGTACCCCCTGCCTCGTACCCTGCACTCAATGGGGATAGGCTGCAGGGCTTTAGAAAATGGAAGGATGATGGCTGATATGCGCTGTATAAATACGCAATAACCAATTTCAACCACTGGATGGCGACAGCCATCCTTCAGAAAGTATTGAAAACTAAAACCGCTCCTGGCACATAAATAGTCATTTGATATCTAATGTATTTGAAAAGTTTTAAAATGCAACAATGCTGGAACAGAAAATATTGTAACTTATTCTTCTAGGATTGACAGCTATAAAACCGGATACCACGTTAATCTGAGGTAAATTATGTGTTTACATAAGTATGTTTATCATAATCTGCTTCAGAAGATGATACGTTTCTAGGCCCACAACACTGGACGGTCCTGTCGTGGCAGCAGATTACCAAGTTTAAACTTGCATAAAAGTACAATGAAGCACTCGGCTATCGCGCGATAGGAATGTGGGGTGACGAATTTCGCGGTAATAATGGCGCTAATTGATGTTCCGCGGTCCGATAACGACGCAGACACGCCTCGCGGGCAGGCCGGTTGGGCCTCGCGCCGCCGGGTCCGCCCCCTCGTTGTGACGTCACGCGGAGTAAATACATTTTTTTCCTTTTTTTCTTTCTTTTCTTTTTTTTTTTTTTTTTTTGAAGTAGCTATGAAAAACTCCGAAACGTGACACGGCGACGTATACGTGCAAACATATATAACCACAAACAAATAAAGAGCAGCGCTTATTAATTTTGTGTACACGTCCACGATATTACTACAAGGAAGAAGGAGGCTAGTGAAGCGGAGTAAGTTACTTAACGAGCGTTTCGTGTCCATTCTCAGTTGCTAATTGTGCTGGAGAGAAAGCTTCGCCGAGCTGACTGCGCTTTTTTTGTGTTCAAATTCAAGTTCACTGGTATTGACTTGGTGCTGGCTGCACGCTAGCCAGCGCCCGGCACGTTTTCGGGACTTGGAGTTGAAGTGAAGTGAATTTAATTTAATTTGGTTTTGGCGTCATACATCGGGATTAGAAACTCGTGCTCCAAGAGTTTGTGTGTGAAGTTTGAATCGGGCAGCTTCTCGTAATCAGACCTCGACCCCGTCACGGTGTGTGGGGTAACTAGAGGAGTGTTTTTGAAACGGGCTCCGCTAAATTGTGTCATTTTTTAATGTATCTTTTTTTTTGGGTCTGCTACATTGTCATTTTTTAATGTATCTTTTTTGGGGGGGGTCTGCTACATTGTCATTTTTTAATGTATCTTTTTTGGGGGGGTCTGCTACATTGTTGCACTCGTTTCTTAAAGCGGCCGCGCATCGCTGCGGTTCTTGTTTCTCACACGCTTCCGTCCTCGATGCCTGTGTGCAGCTCGACAGACGCCCACAGATCCGAGCAGTTGCCAGGCGGCGTTCCGTGGCGCTGCGCTCCTTTAATACGTGCAGGAGCAGCAGCCACGGGGTCGGGCATGGTGGCCGATATAACACCGTGGCTATCGTGCGTTTCCACCAGCTTAAAGTGAAAGTAACCGATTTTTTTGTAGCCTGCAGTTATGTTGCAGTGCCTGCTTTAAGAACCATTTATTGCATACGGTAAATGGCGTGACTCGATCTGCGGCAATAAGAGGGATGGGGGGTCGGACCCATGTGAGACACGACGCACACGATCAGGCCAACCTCAGCGACGAGATGGGCCGAGGGCAGACTCGTTCCTTTCCTGCAGCCGGGGATCGTTCGCTGTCACAAATGACAGCAGAAACTACTGGCATGTTTTAAACCCTCCCAAACAGCCCCCGGTTGCTATTTAAGTCGCATAAATCCTACTCCCATTGTCTCTTCGTGGTTATTTGCTCTGGTGGACTTTCTACAAGAGTTTATACACTTAACGTGTTGCTCGAAGAAGTTTCCATGTCATGATGTCCACCAAACGGAGCATCCGGACTAATTTCATGCCAGAATTCACGACCTGACCTTATGGAGAGCCTGCATTCCTGTAGTTCATTGGCCCCAGTGAATAACTGGCACATGTTGTTTCTGGCATCTGTGTCTGTATTATAAGCTTCCATTGTGACAGATGGATCAGAGTGGAGTTATCTGTCTTGTTCTGGTTTAGACAGAGCTTCTGGGAGTTACATTCTTCATTATATTGCAGATTAGCATCATGCTGTCCTGCTATGTAAGATTGTACTGTTGATGGAATTACCCATAAATTACTGGAGCAGAGTACCCACGCTGTCAAAAGGAAGTAGTTTTTTTTTTTTTTCTTTTTTAATCCATAAATGGGTCAAATCGAGCTAAGCATACTGTTCAGAAAATCATGGGGTGGTCAGTGGCCACATAATTGTAAAGAAACCGAAGGATGGCCCATCATCAAGGATGGTGGCATTTCAGTCGAAATGCTACAGACTTTGTGTGGAAGAACAGTTAAGACGTGGGCGGCGATTGCCTGTGTTTTGAAGCTGTTGAAGGAAAGGATTCTGGGTAGGAGTTAGACGGCCTGCGAGACGTGCCACCGAGAACTGAATTAGGCAGGCTAGATGAGGGATTTTGAGACGGTGAGGCCTTCCGAAGTAAGATGGGTTTCTCTGAAGCTCATCCCACATGGGGAGGACAAGGTGAACGGCAGTGATCAAAATAACGTGATGTCAGAACGGGCAGGCAGGATGATACAACCATAAACAATATGAGCGATTAAAAAAAAAAAAAAAAAGTAAATGAGTCCTTTTTAGCTGTGGATGATGAATTGAAAGGAGGATGAAGATTTGATGCTGAGTCATGGTAACATCAAGTCCTGGTTTTTTTTTTTTTTTTTATGGTGGTATGTTCTTTTCATCAGCTTAGACGATTTTCTTATCATTCTTTGCTCATCAGACCATACTTGCCACAGTCTTCTGGGATGGCAGATGGTAACAATAACTGTAGGTCGTTATCTGAATTTACCCGATGTCTGGAGCGTGCCCATTTTATTCGGCTGTACTGAAAGAATATACTCCCCCATACATGATCACGAAAACATGCAGTGTATTGTATATTGCCAATATCATTCAGTGCGAACACATACCTGCAGACTTGCACCATGAAAACCACCTGAAGCATCCTGTGTGTGGCTGGGTGCTCATCACAGGTGGATTCAAGAGGAAATGCTGTTGTACCATCATATGTCGATTGCTTCACCAAAGATGTTGGCTTTACTGGCCTTGAGTCAGGTTTTGTGTGAGGTAAACTTCTCTCTGGCAGACTTTTTCTCAAAGCTCAACGTGTGTGTGTGTGTGTGTGTGGCTTTTTTTTTTTTTTTTTTTTTTTGAGTGTTAATGCATGGCCATAAACAAGCAAGATCAGGTACCTGTATATTCACACAGATACAA
Source organism: Gymnarchus niloticus (assembly GCA_009936485.2). Classification (NCBI taxonomy): domain Eukaryota; kingdom Metazoa; phylum Chordata; class Actinopteri; order Osteoglossiformes; family Gymnarchidae; genus Gymnarchus; species Gymnarchus niloticus. The sequence goes on along the minus strand of JAACJT020000110.1, from coordinate 8,328,638 downwards.
GCTCCTCCCTTGACCCAAAACGAAGTTCTGCAGGGCTCCAGAAATGTCAGAAATTCAGCAGACTGAAATGTTCAAGAATTACTGCATGGTATCAGGGATTTAACGCGTAAAGGCAGATGTTTCGACGTTTTCTTGTTAAGACCGGAATTTAATTTAAATGTGTTTTTGTCACTCTGGTGATATCCTGTGTCACTTTGCTGTTTGTCAGCTATTGTGCACCCTCTGTGAGATGTAAACAGCAGGATGTCAGATGTCAGACGGCGATCTCAGAAACTTCATGAAACTCGTGTGATTCAAAAACGAGCACGTGCCTGATTCACACCTCACAAAAACGCTGAGAGACGCACACAGTTTCGTGACTACGTTCTTTATTTTTTTAAGTAACGTTAAGAGCAGCCTGCTGTGACTCAGTCGCTTTGATTTCTGTATGTCGAAAGATACCAGCTGTTGTATGTGTGGTCACTGGTGGCCGTGCAAGTCTTCATCTTTGGCTGCTTAAATGGCAGACGTGCTGGGTATTAAAGGAGGAATGAAGGTACATGTGCCTGGCATTTCTACCATTTCCAGCACTAATGTCCTGTGTCTAGCTGCTTTATCTCTGCAGAAAAGGTCACAGGAATGTATTATGTGACCTGATTAATGGATTTGATTTCATGGCCTTTTTTGGTCCTCTATTTGATATTTATCTCTGACTATTCAGTCATTTTTATTTGATTTCGTTTTGGCTCAAGATGCAAAGGTCATTAGTCCCAGCCGAGTTTTGCACCGTGAGAGAAGGGGTCTGTACGCAGGGCCTCGGTTTTGTTTCTGGAAACTTCCTGCAGATTCTCTGGTAGCCCCTTTGAGAAGCGTGTAGGAAAGTTTAAGAATGTTTTGGGGTAAGATCTCAACAGGGATCCAGCAGGCAGAGCTCTGAAGGAATCCCGGGTAGCTCTGCTAGCTAGGTGTGGTTCTGGCTTTATTTCTCTGATTGTGATTACTGCTCCAGGTCTTCTTACAGGTACGAGGTCCTCTGTGTCCGCTGTTTATTATTTATTTAACTTTTGGACGCTTCGCTCCCAAACCACTCACACATTTCACATCAGCTGATACAACAAACGCTTCAAACGCTGTCGGGAAGACGAGGCGGACTGGCACCAACCATGTGTAGGCAGGCTGATTCTCCGCAGCGTTACAGGCACCTTTTTTGCAGTTATGGACCTGGACGCCAGATGGGGGGGGTCTCCTGAAGTGTTCCCGTAGGCCCCCCCGACTGCTAGTCTTTGCCGTTATCCAAGCTACGCTCAGTGACGCTTCCAGTCGGGTCAGCCGTCAATTACCCCGCTGAGCAAACATTTTGGTTTTTAACTCATCCTCACAGTTATCTTATTTCACCCCACCCCATCCTGAGAGATGTGGTGGCTTGTAGACCAGGCCTCGTCCGGCCACGCCACACCGTGTGTCGACGTGACATTCCTCTTCATCAGGGTGGGTCGACGTTTTACCGGGGTTGCCTCTATTGCATTTGCGTTCTCTCCCTGCTCTTGGCCCGCCTGCCGCGTTGCTCCTCGATGTGTCGCCGTTTCCGTATCCTCATCACCGTCAACAGAAACAAAAGGTACCTGTCACTTTGTTTGGTCCGTTTGTCGTAGCATGCGTGGCTCTTGGTCGCCGTGTCCTGGATCCAGTCACACATGATCATCTCAGTCACGACTATGAAATCCCCCCCCCGTATTTTGTACCCAGCTGACTGTATATCTCCGTGTGAGAGACAGATCAGGAAAACAAGCGTGTCGACCTCTCCCTGCTTATTAAACGTGCTGATTGGCATTTAAACGGAACTAGGGCGACTTCAAACTGCCTGACGGTTTCAGGCTTGGAGGTGCGATCAGGTTCATGAAATGAGCTGATTTAATTCCGTTCTGAGGATTAGTATCTATATATAATTTATTTTTTTGGTGGCGCACTGGGAGGTTTGACCAAATGTTTGTTCTGTAATATGGAGTAAGGCAGCGACCACAGGTGGCGCCGTTGGTAACCGGAGGGCGCGATACCAGCGGCTGCCTCGCCGCGATGATGAATGCGTGTTTATGGAGTGCCGTTGGCGCCTAATGTAACCCACTGGCGGTGATTAATGGGTGACGTTAAAGAAACCAAATGGCGATGCTTCTGTGAGATTCTGTGCTGCATGTGTTGGACGGCAGGGTCCTTAGCTCCAATTTACCCCTCCCCTTCCATTCCCATCCCATGGTTCCCCTTAGCACAGCTGCATCTTTCACGGGGCCTTTTAATGTGAAAAGTTGATGACAGTTAAAACGGGGTGTATTTGGGGTGATGACCTGGAGGCCATACATGTTATTAATTGCAGTCCAGAGCAGGCAGGTCCCTTCTACGGTTTCTCAATTGTCTCTCCCTCTGTGCCTGTGGAATTCTGGGAAGGCCCCTCCCCTCAGGTGCACACCTGCCAGTTCTGTCAGTCACCTGTTGCGGCCCGCCTACCTAGCCGTGTCGTAGATCTACCAGTGCTTGCCTGAAAGCCAATCCTGAGAGCAGAATGGGGCTGTAGCAGAGGGGAGGTGGGGCGGGGCAGGTGAATTCTGGTCAGCAGCATAGATAACAAACTCTGCCTCCTTTCGTTAACCTCTAATGAGGACCCAGAGAGATGAAACAGGAAGTGACTTTGTCTCTCACTCGTGGTAGTCCAATATCTGCCCTTGCTGTTCAATCCGTCAGGAAGGGAAAAACAAACTCCCAATTTATTTTATTGCAAAAAAAAGATTTTGACTCCCAGTGGTCATCAGTTAAAACTGTAATGTTCTTTCCATCTCTTATTGATGTTTTGTTCATCTGTACTATTATCTGTTCTGTATTCCTTTGTCTAAGGTCGGTTTGTGGTCAGTTTGATATTCATTGTTTAAATATTAAACAATTAGATGTGTGCCCTTTGCTCAATATGGTACTGGTCTTGGTTAAGTGGTTAAGGATTTGTTGGTCACCAAGAAGATGGGCCTTGTGTAGGCCACTGTCGTACAGCGGCTCCACAACCAAAATTGTAAGGAGATAAATCTCTACAGCCTGAAATATGCTGGGCTGAGCTCAGGAGGACTATAGGCATTTAACCAGGGGCCATGTGTCGCTTTATCTGCTTGATTGGAAGTACGGAGCCAAAAGAGTGTTATGGACATGGTAGATGGCACTGGGTAATTAAGGTCTGATTTATGAAGGGATCTGAAAAGTGCGTTTTCCTGAAAGGGTGATATTTCAATGGGAAAACCCCTGATTTGGGTTGCCCCCCCCCACCGTGATTGCAGACATGACTCCCAGACAGATTATGCTGGTTAGCGTTTCTCAGACAGTCGCTCATTCTTATGGCCTGAACCCCCCCCATTGTTGGCAAGCTGTCATCTCCCAATGCGTCATGTAAATATTGCCTCGGTGATGTAAGAGTGTAAATTATGCACGGGGGGGAGGAGGAGCTGCCTCCCACCCGACCTGCCAGAAGTACAGCTCTGCGACACTGCCGTGCCAAGCCGGAGTTAGCTGGGGGTAGGGGTGGATTGCATAACCCGGGTGCTGAATTTCCCTTGATATGCTTGGCTTCTTTCTGGAAAAATTCCTCGCTTCCCTTCTCTTCCTGTGTGTACCCGCCACCAGTCTGTCTTCATGGAATTTGAGTATTACCCATATTGCACTTGTTTTTGGTAACCGGTGCCTTTATCATCGCGCTTCCTAAGAAATATGTCTATCAAGCAAATGATTCCTTCCAAGAGCTGAAGGAATCTTGTGGAGCCTACTCATGATTTGTCCTGAGCGTGTCATCTTTTTCTAGCATGGATGGGTGTTGGTAGCCTTGGGGACACCCGTCAGCCTGTAGTTAGCAGTCTCTCCAAGGCTCCTGGAGAACAGTCCTTCTACTGATACCACCGTAAATGGACAACCGTAGCTGACTGTCCACAGTATACATGAGTCATATCCGTACCAATCCCTGTGGGAAGATGACAAGGCATGGGAGAGCCGTGGTGAGTTGCGGTAAAGGAGACCAAAACTCAAGGCACAAAGAAACGACCAAACTAAATGAGAATCCTTTAAATTTGGTCTCCGCACCCCAGCTTTGGAGAAAGTCAACAAATCGTGGTCTGGTTACCCCCTTAGGCCAGCATAATGCGTGCGGGACGCATTTTGTGACTGGATTTAAAAATACTGCAAGGTTGCTCTGGACTCATCGGTGAACGTTCTCGAGTTGACAAGCGCTTAGCCCGAGTGTTGGTGGGTGTGTGAATGCCGGGAGGAAGCCTTTGTGGTATGCTCAGAATGCCAGGCTACATACCCAGAAACTCACAGCTTGCTTAGACACTTCAAGAAATGTCAGTCAGCGACAGAAATAACCGAGGAAAATGATACGTTCCCAAGACGATTCTCACGTCATCCTCCTGCCAGCGTCTTGAGCGTGGGGTCGCTTCTGGGTGGGAGACATGTCCATCTATGGGAGCACCGTTTTGGAGAATGTGAACTCCACCACGCACCCTAAACCCTGGACTCGGGTTCCTCTCCTCGTGAGAGACGTGCCGTGTGTTCTTTGGGCCCTCACTCGGGTTCGGCGCCGGGGTATGTCACATGTGATGATGTGCACCGCTGTAGGATGTTTCTAATTACCCATAATGCCCTGGCAGCTTAGCCCCAGGCACCAGCAGCACTTGTAAATGAACTGTAATCTTAATCTTTTAATTCAAGTTTACATCGCGCCACATCTGGGTGCCTGCCATCTGTTGCCAAGAACGGCATGGCAGCTGCGCCCTTCTGACTCGTGAAGTGGGGGGGGGGGCAAGTTAATGTCACGTTTTGGGGACAACGAATAAAAGTATTCGTTGTCCCCACGAGGGGGAAACTCAATGAAACTCAATTTTATTAAAAAAAAAAAAAAATCTGTGAATGTGATCAAAACATGTAAATGGCCAAAGATGTAGGCATAGCATTTTATTGGGTTACTAATGGATTGGGTTAGGGTAATACAAACATGTGTGTGCGTGTGTGTGAGGAGACAGGAGCATGGCCCATGTTGCAACGAGGACTTCTCTGGACTTTAATATCCGGCCCCAAAACTTTTTTTTTTTATCGGTTTCGTTGTTGGCTGCCTTTTCTTCTTTGACACGTCTTCTGTAACAGAACACAGTCCAAGTGAAAAACAAACAAATACACATCACACTTCTGCATAACTTATTCCATTGCGTTTATTGTGTTAAACTCTTCGTGCATTACACCTGGACACCTCATCGGGGGTGGGCTGACATGCTGGATATCATATTGGCGTCGTGCAGATTCCTCTCCGCTTTTGAGAGGTGGTTGAGGAGTCCGCTGGTGACTTGAGCGAAGTTTTCTTGCTCTTTCCAGTTGATTGCAGACTGTGCGCTAAAGTGACTCAGATGCTGTAATGGAGTTACGACTCGGCTCCTGTCGAACGCACCAAATGTTGTCCGAGTGAATAAATGCTGGGTCGCCGGTGTATTATCTCGGTGCTCCACTGCTGTGGAGGCGAGCGTATTGCGGACTGATGTCCAAGGTATATGAAATTGTTGTTAACCGCTATTCAGAAATGTGGGTTCGCTTAAAAAAAAAAAAAAAAAGTTATCAGAAACATCCGTCTGTGCTGCTCGAATGGTTTTTAGCGTGTTACTTTAAGCGGTCCCTTTCGTCTTTCATATGAGAAATACCTGCCGGTAAAATACTACACCACAACCCTCCCAATGTATATCTCCTCACAACCCTCTCAAGGTGCTTCGTAGACGAGGACCGCCATGACTTTCCCCGAAATCGACCACTTCTCAGTAGGACACTGCCATAGCCCACCCTATGACTGCCTCACACTTGAAGGTAAATACCAATACAGAGGATTCCTTGGAGTCACTTGAACTGATCTCAGTTTATCCCTCACAGAAGGCTAAGACCAAACTGTGGTTTCTAGATCCTTCTAAAATGACAATCACATTGTCACTTATTTTTTTCCTCCCCTCTTCTGAATGAAGGTGTATGATTGATGCTGTTTTTTTTTTTTTTCTGTTTCCTTGTTGGTGAATTGTCTGTGTATATACATTTCTAACCTCGTACATGCCGCCTGTCTACCTTGTCCACCTTGCTTCCCTTGTTTGGTGAAGGGGATTCTGGGAGACGTGACTTTCAGAACTGGAAGCCACTCTAAAACACAACCGACCATGCAGCAGTGATGGGGGTGGTGGTGGTTGGTTTAATTAGCCTAATTAGCTTAGCATTCTTCTGCATAAATTTTTTAAATCATGCCCGGATTGGAACAGGACTGGAATGGGCACCATTTTTCATTATCATCAAATGGAAAACATTTATAACCCATAATTTAACAAAAACAAGCTTGATTATTTGATTTTTACACCCATATTTTGCTCATTTACCCCACCACTGTCACTTCCAGAGATTCTTTTTTACCAACTAGTGATTTTTTTTGATGACTAGCTGTATACTCCTGCATCTTGTGAAGAGGTACCCCCATGCACGGCTGTGTTGTTTTTTTTTTTTTTTTTTTTGTTTTTGTTTCTTTTTTTTGCCAGCTGCATTGGGTAGAATCGAGACCCCGGCTGTCATTAACACCATATCTGAATTCCGTAAATTTCTAGTTCGGCAGGCTGAAGTGTCACTTGACCGAAACACAACTCCTTGGCTGATGATGAGGATATCAGATGTTATTTTTCACGATACGGGTACACGTTCAGCTATGCCTGTGCCTTTGTGTAAACACTGAGGATGAGGAGAGACCTCAGCCATGCAGAAGGCATTCACAAAAGGACTACGTCAGTCAGAGTGAATAAGCAATAAGAGGCTCTCAGCTTGTTTGAGCTTTGAGTTTTTAACCCACGTTCAGCTGCTTTTCCCACCTGTATTAGAGTTGGGCTTATAATTTAACTCCTAATTCGCAAGCTTACTATATGTAGGCAAGGGGCTTATGGCAGACATAGGCGTAGTTCAGGCTGCCCTGGCAGGTTCTAATTACAAGCAGCGTTGCCACTGTTACACAGTGCAGGTGTGTGTGTTTATGTCAAAATGTTCCTAGCTTCAGCTCTCGAGAAATATGTGGTCAACAGCAGTGCTCGATTTAGGTGATCGAGTTACATGGCACCTGCAAACGACATCAAAACAGCCCGTGTCACCAGCACTCATCTCGGATTATGGTGTGCTGGGAATCCCAGTGATGGTGGCCAGGGCCTTGGGGATGTGAGGTGAGAGTCTGGATTTCCTGGGTGTTGTGGAGGTCCTCTCCACACCAGGGCCAAGCATGTCCGTCCCCCCCCCCATGGTCATGTAGCAATGGTCCCACTGTGTGACGCTTTGCCAGTGTGTTATTGGCTTTTCTAGCCTGGTCGGCCAATAGCCCATGGCACTAATGCCTGTGGAACCTAAACCTACCTGTCCCTTTACTTGGCCTGGGTGTGACAAGCGGGGATTGTTGGGGGGGGCTGTCTTCTTCAGTATCTCCACCCCTGACCGTTGTCGCCATTCGCTGTCGGCTTGGAAAAAGTGAGCTCTTGCAGCTACGCTGGCACTGCGATGGGCTTCACCCACAGACATGGATGTTGTAAAGGAAGCTTGGAGGTTACCCTGGGGGGGTGGGGGAGGGGAGTAGTGGAGTAGGCTGAAGTCACGATGGGTAAATGGGTGGGGAGGCCCGACGGTACTCCGGCAGACCTAACCCACATCTGAAGCAGCCTCTAACGTTCTCGCTTCCTATTAGCATCTCTCCTGGATGCAGCATTGACTGCGGGGCGACGTGCGCCTTCTAAACCTTTCTTTAGCTGTAATTCAAGAGGCGGGTGATGCCCCCCTCCCCCCCAACATAATCGTACCACATTTCTGCTGCGGCTTCTGCGAAATGCTGCCTTTGGACAGCAGACGTTGCCAGCAAAGCGATCCTTTTTTGCAGGGCGCTCGTCTGCGAGGCTCGAAAGACATTCCTTGATCTTTCTTTCGTGTCATCCTCATCTGTGGCTCTTGGGGGCTTTAGGTAAATGTCAAAGTCAGAACACCCCCCCCCTTTGTTATGGTAGTCTCTTTCACTCGGATGTTTGTCTGTTCCTGGGGTTTTGGGAGCTTGTTCATTGGAGGGGGTTGGAGGTCATGGCCCCTGCTCTGCTTGCCGTCTTTGGCATTCTTCCTGATGTTACTAGGGTGATAAACGCTGCATGGCCTTTTCTGAGGCACGCCGGCCAGCTCTGTAGGCCAGGTGTGTGAGTTAGGCGGCCATAATTACCGAGGCGGGCAAAGAGGTCTAACCAAGCTGGAGGAAACGGAATAAAGGACATGTTATAATGGACGTTGTGCTGCTGTTGCCATGGCAACTGGTGGGTTTGGCAGTAACGAGGTGCTTTTTGGCCCGGGAGGAAGGGCTTTAATTAAAGAAGGCGACCGTTGTCCATTCTGCAAGCTCGGAGTAGAAGAACAGGATGGGCACGGCACTGTTCTGGCCGCACATCCCCCAGTGTACAGAATTCTCCCCACTTGCTGTGGCATGTGACATTTCTATGTGCTCGGGAACATTCTACCTGATGGTGAAAAGGAGGTAGCTGCTTTTAGATGCCACTTATCGTCTGCTCCTGTAAAGATCAGAAATGTTGTGGGTCAGAAATGTTTGATCTTCCAGAGTTTGTTATCGGGTCCCTGCGCATCTGAGCTCGACCCTGAAACTCCTCCTTCCCGGCCAGCAGAGGAGTTGGGTTCAAGCCGAGCTTGCCGTATGTAACGTGGATCCCTGACACTTTTAGTTTGTCTGATTTCTTCAGTGAGCAGTGTCGTTATCGCCACTTTGGAATTTGAAAATAGAATCAGTGATGGACCGGAGACCAAGGCCCTTAAATCTGAAAATTGTGCCTGGGGCAGCAGATAAATGGTTGACTGCACCCTGAGCCCAGGCTTCCCCTGCCTGCATTTGCACATCACTCAGGGAGAGAGATTGGGCATGCAAATTTGATCAAGCCATTCCTATGTACTTGCAGAAATGGCCGATTATAAGTTTGTTGCAGTCATCATCGTTATTGTACTCCTGGATGAAAAGGATGTGTAATCTTGGTGCCTCTCCCCAGCGATGATGCCAGGCAACCTTTATCGTAAAGGTCCTGCTCGAGTGAGGTCGTCACACGGTGCAGCTGATGGGGTCACCAGGGAAATGTGCTTTTTGTGTGCATGACGTCATGCTGAATGTTGGCTGAAGGTTAATTTACAGCCTGTAAAAGTTTCTGCTCCTTTCTTCATCAGGCAGATTCAGCCTGTTTACTATGATGCGGTGTTAAAAACTATTTACAGCTGGTGGTTGGGACTTCTTTTAATCAAGAAGGACCCGTTTAAAGGAAAGCCTGTGGCCTTATGTGAAAGTCGTGTTTTACTGTGTCACATCCAAATAGCCATCTCTTAATCAGACCCTCTATCTGAGGGTCTGAGCTATGGGAATGTTCTTCATCCTTCTGGTAAAAGGGTGGTATGATGTATTCCTGTTTGGACTGTACATTTCTCTGGAGACACACAGCATAATGAATCGCTTAACGAGGCCCCTGACAAAAAGCCCTAGGGGTCGTCGGCGGGACCATGGACATTTTTGTAAGCATCACATGGAAACGAGCCAGCACCTTTTCTATATTTGTAATGAATGCCAATTCGAGGAAAAGGGTAAGGAAAACCAAGCCTGTTTTACTTTTTTGGGATGCAACCCTACTTGTTCCAAGTGACTTCATACTGACTCTACCCAAAGGCTTTCTCCACCGTTGACATCCACCCACCTGCCTGGTCTTCATATTGGGGGAGCCCTTGGTTGCAATGTGTTCATGACGCCCCTGATCATATGCTGATACATCAGCAGGTTGTCGTGCTCCATTAACTATCAGGACTCTTACCGTGGGCGATACGTCCGGAGGCCGCCGTGCTCCATTAACTATTGGGACTCTTACCGTGGGCGATACGTCCGGAGGCCGCCGTGCTCCGTTAACTATCGGGACTTTGACTGATTTCTTGCACATGCAGTCTCCACCTCGCGTCTGCCAGTTTAATACTATACTAATGACAGTTTTGTGTTTTCATAGCGGCTCTGGAGCGTAAACGAAACAGTCACATACAAAGCGTCTAAGTTAGTAGGTTATATTTTGGAAAGGGAAGAGAGTTTCACAAGAGAAACTGGTTAATGTCATAAATGGAACTCGGTATTGCGAAAGCACTTTTCATATTATGGTAATGTTCATAATCTAATGCTCAAGTGAGGCCCGTTTGAGGCCTTTGTATTTCCGAATTAGCTAGTCTGTGTGTTTTGTTAAATGGTTACATGTGGTTAGTTTCATGAAAGATGAATGTCGTCCGGCTCACATCTGCTCTGTCACCTTCTCTACTGTATCTGTTGGAATGGTCTCTGCCTGAATCCATAGTGCCTGAAAATAAACGCAGTAACGCCTGACAAACTGATGTCTTGTGGCTGTCTGCATAGCATTGGTAAACGGGGAACCAGTGGCATTACCTCCTCCGACAAGCTGGGGCTTTTATGGCCAAGATGTTTATGAGGTCAGTGATGGTGCTGCCGTACCAAAGCTCTAATCGCACAGTTGAGTAAAGACGGGTTTGACCCCAGTCGAGCAGCATGGGCCACTGGGATCAGGAGAGTGCCAGGGCTGTGTTAAAACGGGATCGTGATGTGGGTCGGGCCGTGCGTTATGGGAGTCATACTTTCGGTTTTAAGAAAAGGACTTTCTAGCTCAGTAAACTTCACCCCCCCCACCCTCTGCCGTGGAAGATCTCATGATGGGCAAAACTGCTCTTGTGGTTAAAAAGCACCGTTCACTTCTGAGTCGTGCGAGGTGGTTATTCTGGGTGAAGTCTTGTGCCAGCGCCTAGATAGTTTTTGAGATAAGTGGTACAGGAGGAGGAGCAGAGGGAGATGGATGCATTCGTGTGGAAATAGCCTTTGATGTGGACCCTTTTTGGGAGTGCAGTGGTGGTTGCGGTGTGTGTGTGTGTGTGTGTGTGTGCGTGCGTGCGCGCGTGTGGCAACACTACTGTTAAAGTCGGACACTACGCTAACTTTTTAAATGCAGAATTTATGCAAAAATCTGTCTTAACGGTTTTGGAAACGTGTTATTTTTGTATCCACACACACAGCTGAATGATTTGAACAAAACTTTGGTTTTACTCTGTGTTTGTCCTCGCCTAGCTTTTGGGGGGGGGGGAGGGTACAGGGCACAGAAAGTGGGGCATCTTGGATGGGATGCCAGGCCTTCACAGTGCAGCCTAGCAGCCTTGTTGACCTGTGCTGCATTGGATCGTTCAGTCTCTATGTGACACTGACCAGGATAAGCTGCTCATGGATTGACGCATTTTTTTTTTTTTTTTTTCCCCTTTATGTCCACAGCAATAAGCATGGTGGTAAATAGTATTGTATGAAATTGGGGAGGGGGGGTTGTCAAACATCTCAATTTAAGTCTTGCACATGGAACTGGACTTTGCTTTCGAAAGCGGTGTGTCTGGGGTGTGAGAGGAAGCTAAAAGCCGCTTACCGGCAAAAGCAGAGGTGTGCTTCCTGCACATCCCAAATGGCTCGAGGGCAAACCCAACTGAGCGTTCAGCATTTTCATTTTTTTTTTCAGTGGTCTAGTTTGCTCGGGTTTTGCTGGCAAGCAGAGCGGCTTGGTGGTCAGAGAGGGAAGTCAGGATGGACATGGCGTCAAAGCTTCTCCGCACCAAGGGAACGGTTCACGGATTCCAGCGGCCCTTACTTTGCAAAGGGAGGTGGAGCGATCGTGTTGTGCCAGCGAGGCACAATGAACCCCCGCGCATCTGAGCTAGACATGCACTTTGGTGACGCATTTGCTGATGTGTCACACTGTTAGCTTCTGACATCCATGATGACGTGTGAGTGGTGTGGGCTTAAAATACATAGCGACACCTGTGCATTTGCATTTGCCCCCCCAGCGCACGCACACACACACCCTCCCTTATTATCTTTGGAGGCTCTGTCCAATTAGCGACTTACGTGGTCATCTGGCCGCTAAGCATTGAGCGCAAATTTTGCCCGTGACGTTATTTCGGAGGCGTTCTGCCCGATGGGTGAATTGTTGTTGACGGCAGGTGCCTCTCCACGCCAGGAGACCACCACACAAGGCCATGTATGTCAGTGTGACGGGCATTTAAAAAAAAAAAAAGGAAAAAAAAAGGCCCTAAAGAGTGGCCCCGTCGCTTGTGCCCCCAGATAGCCATGACCCAGAATGAAACATTGTGTGAGGTCAGCCATTGTGACCCGGAGAGGTGGATCCATTGATTTGTTTAGTGCAAAACGATTCCCAGGCAAACCAGACCCATAAGCTGCCCTGTCAGTCAGAGCAAGCTGTTCCCATGAGACCATCCGTTAGATGGGTCTGGACTAGAGTGTGGGTTCATCCATCCCAAGTTTGCCATCACCATCTGAGGTGGGTTACTTTTGTGGTCTGATCATATGTAGAGGACAAGCACAGCGTGACTCAGTGATGGAAAGGCGTATGATCTGCATTGACCATTTTGTGTGTCTCTGTTCATTAGAAGCCCTCTTCTCTCATGCCGATGTATTATGGTCTGCATCTGCTGCTGCCACTGCTGGATGGTTTGGACCTTGTCCATGGTATGGCTGACCTCGGGTCTGTTTGTGCTGCGTGCTTCTCCCGCTATCCTGCTGTCCCTTTGATCCCCTGACCCTCGCGCTCGGAGGCCTGCGGCATTTTCCCAGAGTTCTTGGGCTCCGAGGCTGCTGTGCCTGGTCAGACCTCTCCCTGGCTTGCCATATACCACCCACACCTGTAAGGAGCATGCTCTGTATGTCGGACGCCTGTGAAGCAGCCGATTACCGTAGGAACATGAAGGGGTGGCGGGTGGCTCTGATTTCAGTATATGGGCTCTAATTATTGTGGTCACATGGTCACACAGAGACTCAGGAATAATCTTATCGATATTAGTCGTGTTATGCTTGATGTTCCTGTGGATGCAATACACAATATATCAATACAAATAATATACTCTTTGGTTTTTTTTCTTTCATCTATTAATTAGCATTAAAGCTTTATTGACTGTAGGATTGTTGGGGGGGTTTAGGTAACGCTCAGTTCTTTGTATAGATATTTAGGAAATTTGTGGATGTCTTTCCACCCATTCATTATGTACAGGACACATGACCGAAACATGAAGCCGGTGGACAGACATAGCACATGTATGTTTGTGCATCAAGGAAGCTCAGGGCCTCAGATTTAAAATATATTTGATATTTTTGGGTACTGTGAAGACTTTTTAAGAGTAAGATGGGTTAGTCCGTAATTTGTCTAAAGTGCGCTCTGTGCTCAGACGTGGAGTCCTTGACATTATCGACGGATGTATGGCTCAGTTGGGGTAGGCCACACCGCTGGCAAGATGTCCTTAGCAAGCAGTGTTATCGCTAAGGGGATGACTGTCGGTGAACTTGCTCCCATGGGTTGCACGGCTTACAGCCTCTGATGTCCAAATTCATATTTGGCATCACACCTGGGTGCGGGTCTGTAGCTCAGTAGGCCAGTTGTCTCGCAGACCCCCATCAGATTGCCCCCCGTGTCCCCTTTTGATTTTCCAGTATGCTTTGTAGTCGCAGCGTACCTTCACCGAGTGCATCAAAGCAGGACCACTCCATCTCTTGGACCGCCCCCCCCCCCCCCCCCCCCCCCCCCCGGCCGCTCTGCGCGCCTGCCGGCCCGGCCCGGGC
>JAACJT020000110.1:8289177-8300515 GCA_009936485.2 Gymnarchus niloticus | reverse complement strand
TCACTGGGTCAAGGCAACTTTCCCCCCACCACCGCCTCCCACCCTTAACCCTGTGGAGAAACTGATGGAGAAATGACCTTCAGACAAGTATCAAGGGCAAGACCCTGGTGAGGAACGGTGTTTCAGAGGGTGACCCTCCAACGCCATGAGTGTAGGAAAAGACAGACCAACCCTCCCCAGCGATGTCACTACCGAGCATGACCACCCATTCACCCCTCCTGGTGCTGCACGTCTTCACGCCTCCCCTGCTCTCTCCAAGGCTTGACCGCAAAAACAAGCTCCAGAATATGAGACGAACAGACTTATTGTTTTCAGAGACAGATGTGGAATTTGATCTAACAAAAGGTTCATTTTTCTTTCAGTCCACTGCATACATGATACACAAGTGTCCGTTAACCACTGTTTGACCACAGAAGGACGGCAGGATTGTCCACTCTCATGCGCCTCGTGCGCCCATTTCTTACCGGAGCCTGCATTTCAGAAGTCCGAGCGCCACCCTCTTCCTTCGCCTTCCCACATCATTTCCGCGTACATTTCAGACCTCTGCGCATTAACAGTACCGCCGTCGACCCGTATTTCCGTCGGAGGAGTGCATTCCGTAGTTTGGTTCTACGTTTCTTCGCACAAACAAAACGGTCGCGTTTTGTGTGCCAGTGTCAAGAGGCACTGAAGGCGAAATCGCTGACAAAAAGTTTTTAAGCAGAATGCTTCGGTCAGTTAAGTTCATTTCTCATCAGCAGCCTCCAGCTGCAATGAGAGTTTTTTTTATTTCTGCCCTAAGAGATTCAACGAGATGTAGTCAAGCATGCAAGTGTTTTATTTTAACTCGGACTGAGAAAAAAACTTTACATCTGATTTTAAATGTTTTAAATGGTGCATGTGAGGTTTTTGTGTTTTTTATTTTTTGTAGTTTTGAAATTTGCATATGGGCCGTGCTGGGTGGTAGTGCGTTTTATCCATCTGTGTTTGCTGTGCGGTGCGTTTGTCAAGGCGTGTGGTCACCACCCCGATCATGCCACAGGTTGCAGGCAAACATTCACCCGGCAGTCAATGAGGGAACGGGGATGCGCCGCTGACGTACACGTGACAGATTCGGGGGGGGGGGGGGGGCGTTCTTGCTGCTTGTCACAGCTTTTTGTCCACGCATGAGGCTGGAAGCATGGCCGACTTCACCTAGTGTGCTTGTCGAACATCTGTGATAATCAAACGCAAACCCATCAGGGTCCTGAGCCGAGAGAAAAAAAAAAAAAAGCCCTTCCAGTACTGACACACCTCCTGTGTCATTTAGGAATCCTGGGAAGGGAATTCAGCTTCTCTCTGTCCCCTAGAATGTAACTGAGGCTCCAACGCTAAGCGCAGTGGTTTCAGTTACTGTGACACTGTCGATTGGACAAATCTGAATGTCTTTGAATAACTGCTGTTTTGTATTAAGAAAATGTAACCTTTTGAGAACGACTGCAGCGACATTAATTACAAGTTGTGCTGTTTTTTTAAAAAAGAAATTAAATACTGTATCAGGCAAGAAATTTCTGTATTACACACATCAGCATCATCTGGTCAAGTGCCAAATCTACAAAACCAGTATTGTATAAATTTATACTGTACAATTATCTGTCGAACAAAATGTTTGTAATTGTTGCATTTGTAGATTTTGTATGGTAACCTGTATTTTGTGACAGTGTAGTTTTTAAAAATAGAATTTTGTTTTGGTTATCTTATAAAGCAGCAATATTTAAATGTCTTTAGTGCTTTGGCTGTGAGTGCATGCTATTTTTAAATCCTGATAACACATAAATTGTGGAATATTTTTATTTGTCGATTGATTTGTATATTCATAGCTTCTGTATTATTCACTTGAGTATAAAATGAATGCAGCATTTTAGAGTAACTAATTCTGAGTGGGCAGTCAAATGTGACACGATGTTACAGTATCAAAGATTTAGGGAGCTGCAGTATGCTTAAGATCACAGGATCAAGATTTAGGACGTTTAAAATGTTAAAGGCCATTAGTAATACAGTTACATGATTCATGGATGCTGAGTGGTTATTTTTAATCCGGCTCTGAAACCGTTGACATAAGCAATTCGTCAAATGCAGTCTCCGCTGAAGAGATCAGCACAAGCCAAGCTTACGCAGCTGTAGCCCAACTCCTCTTCATTAACGTTCTGACCTCACCCAGTGCCAGCGTGTGTGTTACATCTACTGGGACATGATTGGATTGCCCCGAAACCCCCCCCAAGTCTATTCCCTCTGACTCCCAGGAAAGTCCACTTCAGTTTATCTGGGAGTAACACCATCTCTCCAAGCCAAACCACCAGCCCTCATCCAGGCAACGCCCAGCTGGGAGCCATGTTTTCTCTCATTGAACCGTGGGCAACCTCCCTGTGGCCTTATCTTATGCCAACCTCCTCAGTTAAATATACCCGGAGAGAGAGACACACACGTACGTCACATTAGAACAGTAATGGAAAACGAATGAATGTTGTTGCAGGTCAGTCCAGTCCAGCCAGTTCAGAGGGTAGGCTACAGGGGGGTGACTATTCGTGAGATATCTGCAGCACTGTGGTGGAGCAGGAACCAGGAGAGAGTCCTGATTTCAGGCTGACTTTTGAGGTGTTGTTTCCCTGAAGCACCCTATTGGACACTGGAGTAAAGTTGTGAGATGAACAATGAACGTTTTTGTCCTTCAAGCAGAGAGGACTCTTGTCAATCATAGGTCAGAATGCTGTGAATTCTGTCTGTGTGTGTGTGTGTGTGTGTGTGTGTGTGTGTGTGTGTGTGTGTGTGTGTGTGTGTGTGTGTGTGTGTGTGTGTTAGAGGGTACCCGGTAGGGCTGAGTTACACAGATCGTTCTGCAGCTCTATTCGCTGTTCACAGCCTTGGACAATCTGCTTCCTCAGTGAAAACAAAGGTCAGCCATCTTGCACACATGGGATCAAATTATAGCCACGATGGTATGAATTACATTAGCACTGGAAATATTTAGCAATTTAAAAACTTGACACTGGAGGATTATATGTAAACTGGTGTCAGGGTTCGGGTCTTGGGGTCACCACGCCCATTCCTCAGGCTGCAGCAGAGCGAGATCAGAATGACAAAATGATTAAAGGTAACTAGAAACAGAATTTAAATCCAGGGAATATTAGAATATAGAATATGCATGACTCACCCCTGAAAACGGCTTAAAAAAATTGCCTTTATCAAGATTGCACAAATGGAACAGGGAATGCAGATGAAAATGACTATTTTGCATGTATAATTTGAAACCATCAAAAATAAAATGTCGAAGTCAAAATCACTGCTTGGCAGTCATTAAGCAAACAGCTACAGTGCCTTGTTAAAAACTTGTGCAGTAAATCGATTTAAACTTCCTTGTTCAGAAGAGTTTTAAAATTTGCTTTCAGAGGTCTTGGATAAGAGTGACACTAACTGCCCAGTGCACATGTACAGTCATGTTTATTCAAAAAAAGAATATGTACAAAATGATATATTCAAAAACAGCTACAATAAAATTTTGTACACGGGCCCTAAACTCATACAGGACATCTTTCAGGAGATATCTTTTAAATGGCAAATGGTTTGTAATGTATTTACACGTCAGATTCACAGTGCTTGTTTCCCTAGACGGACTGAACAGTTTGAACGTCACAGAACCATTTCAACACGTCCCCCTCAACATAGTTTAAGGGGTTTTGGTCGCTACACTTATGTTTTTAAAAATTAAAAAAAAGCTACATCAAAAGGAAAAACCCTACATTTTTTTTTTTTTTTTTTTTCCATTCTGGCAAAGTTAAGTGCTGTAGCAAAGAAGAATGAAATGACAGCTTTGGTTACAGATGGTCCAGTCAAGTTCCTCCTAATGGCTGAGCAAGTACTTCTGTATATCACAAGCCTCGTTCGTATTATTTCAGACAGACATCGATGAGTGGATGTGCTACATTCCAGCGTAACAACATAAAACTGTACACATGCAGTGTGATCTGGCTCTATAAACATCGCTATCAAAATTCTGCACAGGTGAGAGTTGCTCCTTATGGTTCGACGGATCTCGCCGACTTTTCGCCTAATGTGATGCAGCGACTGCCAAAATGCGTCGGTAATAAATATACGTAGTTATTGAGCATTAAAAGAGCTGACACAGACCCACTGAAGTATAGCGACTGGTGCCAAAGAGCTTCGTCTGTAGGATAAGCCAGCCAAGACCAAGAAAACTCCATTCTGTCATCCTGACATACCTGCGTCTGCCTGTAGGGGGCAATGTTGAATTTTTTCACCTGCACACATTGAAATGAAGACACTTCCGTGAAAGTGAGGCGGGAACCTCCTTTGAAATAGCATGCTACATAACCGACACTGTCTCTGGACCAGGTGTCACACTGTTTCTTGCAATAATGACCACTCATGCGGACTGGAGAGTTCTACAGCCACAAAGTGGCCAGCCCAAATAAGAACACTTCTCTGTCCCCTGGCTTGGCTTGATAAGGACTTTGTAGCATACATCAGTGACCTCCTTGGTCTAGGCTGTATTTATAGATTAGGTTCAGTCAGCTCCATGGTGTCCAACGGTCATGTCCTCGCTGTTACCCACTCCTGGGAAACACACGGCCGACCTCCTGGGTGCGGGTCTGCCACGGAGCCTCAGATTTCCGTCAGCGTGATCCTGTACGTGTCTGCCAAGCCCTCGATGCCCAGGATGAAGGTGTCCTCATTTGAGTAGTGCTCGATGATGTTGTCGTCCATGTTGACCAGGATTCTGAGTGAGGAACGTTAAACGTGTTACGGGGTAGGAAACCAAAAGCTTGGGAGAACAACAGGGATCATTTCGCCGTCCATATATGAAGAGAATCCAGGAGCAGTAGAACACATCCACCGCAAGATCTGATAGACATCTTAGCATAGTTTTCCATTAGCATTGTTAGCTGTTATCCATTAGTATAGTTTTCCATTAGCATAGTTAGCTGTTAGCCGTTAGCATAGTTTTCCATTAACCTACCCTTTTTTGCTTTTCTTGTATATCTTGGTCATCTTCTCCGTTGGTAGACCATATTTTTCTGATATCTGTGAAAAGAATTACTAACGGTGTGCAAAAGCATACTTCATTTTTACACACGTGCTGGTGCAAGAGGGAGACGACAGCAATCTTGGGCTGTATCAAGGTAACCTCTCGAGGGATAGATCTAGTTGCATGGGTGACCCAGCAGGGTAAGAGTGGAGCGAGAATCACTTACTGCCTCCATCAGGGCCTTCAAAGTCGGTGTCTTCAGCATGAGAGCATCAAAGACCTCATCAGACTCCTTCCTCACATACAGAAGAACTGTGAAAACAGCATAAATCTGCTGAATGCATTTTTACATACTAGTATCTGAGCAAAAGACTGCAGGTTTACAGTGTGTCTTGGAGGTCCACTTGTTAAAGGTGTTAGCTGAACAAATAAACTACATGCAAAAAAATCGAAGCAATATTTCGTTAAAAAAAAAAGCAGATGAACCAACATCTCATCCAGGATGCCCCCTGCCCTGTGATGGATTGCCCTCTCATCCAGGATGCCCCCTGCCCTGTGATGGATTGCCCTCTCATCCAGGATGCCCCCTGCCCTGTGCTTCCTGGGATGGCCTGCAAGCTCACCCCAACCCAGTACTGGATAAGTTGTAGGACTGACAGAAAAGCAGGTGACTTCCACCAGATCAAGCAGCACCACATCATCACATAAACAGTACGCTCTCCGTTCTTATAAACCTCGTTCGGGCTCCATGCTCAGGTGCTTTGCATGCCATCCTCAGCTGGGCCGCCGCTTATTTGCATGCCGATAGATCGAACGGAGAAACGCGTCTCATACGATGGCCATTTTCAGATCGGGTGATTTGCCCGAGGCCTCGCCGTCGGTTGTCACCGGGCACACGTACCTCGTTTTTGCGTTTCCTCCTTGGGCAGCTTGGCGGGAGGGGAATAATAGTCATCCTCGGGTCCTCTAAACATCCTCTTCACTAGGATGCTCCTACAAGCAACAGTAACACTTTAGCTAGCAGGGGCCTCACCTACTCCTTCAGTACTCGTCGGTACTCAGTACTCTGTACTGGCCCTTTGGACCACAGGTATTTCAAGGCACGGAAATGAGCAAACAGCAGCCAATCAGCAGCTCAGAAGCACGTAAACACCCCGTGTGTGCGTGTCAGCATGTTACTCTGGTTGCTCACCCCTCCCTGTCGATGTCTTCCGTGTTGAAGGCAAAGACCTGCAGAAGAAGAAAGGCAGACTGGATCAGACCTTCAGCTGAAGTCCCTGGAGGTTAGACTAGGAGAAGAGAAAGCCTGGCTCAAACAGGGAGGGAGTCCACTCATCTTGGGCAGAAATGTCGTACTTCAAAGAATCCCTCCGGTCCCCCCATCACCCAGACCCCCTATTACCAAGGTGTAGAACACCTTCCTATTACACTAATAAGGAGGGCGTGTTCATTTTCTGTGCTCTTTCTTTTAAGGTCATTCTCCTCTTAAGGTGACATCAGTCTTAATTAATAGCCATCTTCACTGCTGCCCGTGATGGGCACACGCGTGCGATTTACACAAAGGCCCCAACAACAAAAGACACAGAATTGGATTACAGGGATCTCCTCCAGGTTTTCTGTGCTGGATTGTACCAGTGCACATGTGACACTCTGCAGAAACAATTTCAGGCGCCTTGTGGTTGAGTCACGACGCAGCTCACAGTGCCGTGTTAGATGTATACGTCACATGTCGACGACAGAATGATGTTCAGAAGCTCTCTTACCTGTCCTGCCCTCTGGAGGTTTCCAAAGTGGACATCCGGAATGAAGAGTACAGGCTGGGAGTCCAGGTTGGACATGGTTTTGAAGTAGGTGATGTCAGCCTTCTTGGGTGGGGATAAGGCTGCCAGGCTCGCATCCTTCCCTAGCCAATGGCAGAGAACGTGCACAGAGTCAACATCCGACAGCAGTCCCCAACACACAAAATCCCTCATTCAAACCCTCGTCAATGGAACCCGGGAATAAGTGATGACGACGTTCCCGAGCCTCTTACCGTTATTGGATTGGGCGCCACTGGCATGACCTTTGGTCTTTTTGCGGTTCTGTTTCCTCTCCTCATCCCGGATCTTCCTCTCGGCCCCCTTACGGTGTGCGGGACGGACAGTTGGACGGCAGAGTATGTTAAGAAAGCTTCGTGAGCCGACGTGGCGTCCCAAACAAAACTTAAATTATCTCCGACCACCAACACGCACTATAATAGATTTGTGGATCTATCGTTACATCTCTCGCTCTTCGGGGACTTTCTCATTGAAATATATTAAAGCAATTAATTAGTCCAAACTCCAACAAGGTTGCCGAACACAACTGAAAACAAAATAAAGATTTTAACAGGCATTTGGTTTGTGAGGGTGCCTCCACAATGTGTTTTCAAGAATTACAAGCTTTATTTATTTATTTTTTTTAATGCGTCCCCCATAAAGATAAGAAACCATTAGCACATACAGACACACTCATACAGCCTGACTTGGTCTGATTACCTGACTCTGGGGACTGAGTAACCGAAACTCAAATGTGCTCTCAGACTGGTAGGGGGCGCCGTCACTCACCTTGTCACAGAAGACTTTGATCTGCGAGTAGGCACGGTGGATGGGCCTATTACTGCGATTGTTGTAGCTGTACGTGTCGATCTGGATCATCAGAGGAAGCCCTTTTACACCCTTCTGAGAGGAGAAGTCCGTGCTCAGGCAGTTGACCGTGATGAAGATCTGCAAGGCGGGTGACGGAAGGCCGTTAACGCGATCTGCCAGTCACTGCGCAGGTCTGAAAGAGCGAGGCTGACTCACGCTAAACAAAGAAACCAGCCCCTTCCTCGTGTCATGGATTAACATCATCAGGTCATGCTGATCTGCTGGTGCAATTGGACAGCAAAAGTTCAGGATCTGGCTTGTCATCATTCAACCACGGGCAGAAAGCCCAGCGAGAAACTCTGTGGCTCCAGGCTTGTATTTCTACAGCAAAATATCCAACAGTCCAAGTTTGCACAAAATAAAAAATTAAAAAGAATAAAACCCCATGTTATGTAAATTATGTAACCTGTTCTGTATGCAGCAATTTGCTAAATGAATAAAAATTTTAGCATAGTTAATGCCTACGCACTGTCCCTGAGACCTCAGCTCTCGGCTTTGCCTGCATTGATTCAATACCCACGGTTTAAAAAAAACAAAGTGACTGAGAATCTTCTGAATGTAAACCAACACTGTATTGTTGATACTGCAGCTGGTGTTCGAGTACGGCGTGTCGTGGTTGTAAAAAGGTCTCCTTCCCTTACGCTCCAACGTGGACCTCCTCTGCTCCAGGGCATCCCTACTGTGCTGACCTGACCTCCGCTGCACTCGACTGGTTTATGGCAAGAAACAGGAAGTCAGCCAGAGCAGTGGAGACTAGGTGAGTCACTGGCTCATTAAGCAGCCTGAAGCATCTAAATGGGCCCAGTGAACCTCCAAAATGTTTATTTATAGGTCACTAATAATCACCGGACTCTGTGGAGGTGGATTAGAAGGTCCAACATAAAAATCCTTATTGATTTCAGGAGCTGCAGAACCCCTGGAGCCTGAAGAAACATTTACCTTTATTCAGCAGACGGTTTTGTTCAGATGCATGAGAAGCATAGAGCAGGCATGGAGCAACCTATAGGTGCAGATAGGCTGAGCATCCATTGAGGGACCAGTACCAAGTACAGGCTGGTACTGGAGCCAGAGCGGAAAGCCTAATCCAAAAGACAAAATTATGAGCTTTTACCTGCCCCAGGTGATCAGGTCGCCAGGTGGGCTTTCAGTCAGCCCTGGTTGAGCCTAGTTAAACACCACACAGTTGAGAAACTCCAGGGATCGGGTTACTAAGTGACACTGAGACACCACGCAGTCACGGTTCTGGCCACACCCAACCCCTTCTCATGCCCTGGGGCAATGGGGCGGGGCAATGAGAAAAGCACCGAGATGCCATGTGTCGTTTCCGCACGTAGGCCCCAACACTGAAAGAGGGAGGTGGTTTGTGTAGCATACCCGTAAACTACCTAAAGTCGCAGGTAATTACTTTTAACGACCTTCCATGTTTTCTCAACCTTTCTTGGCTGTAGTCCACGGCAGGCTCTGAAACGTTTGCTGGAAATGTTTTTCAATTTTCGGCCTTGTACATCACGGGAAAAAAGTTGTGTCCCTCAGCTTCCTCTTGAAGACAGAAGATGGATTTTATTCCATCTATAGGATCAGAGTTCCTATGATGTGCAAACTGAACTTTAGTTAACTATACGTGCACTGCTGTTTATAAAGGTCCTCCACAGCAGATCCAGTTTGGGTGACATGCTCCTTTAGGACAGGGCATTCATGATATTTGACCATAAAAATAAAATTACCTGTACAGAACTAGTCCCGAGGTTGTACTTTCTCAAGAAAATATCCAGCAATGCAGTTGGATCAATTCGATGAAGCACAAAACTTGGAGAATATTCTAGAAACAGCAAACCAAGCAGAATAAGATACAGTTCGACAGTATCAGACAGTGGTCTGCCTGGATCTCAGAAGGTTATGTCAGTCAAATTGCTCAACACACCACAGGGATGGTGCTGTTGTACACGAGGCCGACATCTGCTTGGGCGAGGCCTTTCCTTCATGCTCAGGTGGTGTCCCAAATGCCGACGGGTCAACACGGGTTCCTGCAGAGACGCATCAGCGCCTGCCAACCGAGGATGGACTTCAAAGGGTGGACTCATCACTCTGCTCTACTGTTACTCACAATCACAGCGGACTTCACACACTCACATTGACGAGGTCACACAGAACCAAAGTGTGGATTTACAGCTACGTAATTTATCATTTATTGTGCATTTTTTATACTATGCTAGGTATTTCCAAATAGGTTAAACATTTTAAATGCCCCACAAAGGATCAGATAGAAACATAGTAATTAGTTTAATGGCAAACTGGCCAGACTGGAGGTTGTCTCTGTGTTTACAGCCAACTGTTAACAGTAGGACATTAGATCAAGCTCATTACCTAAGGCTACAGCACCAGAGCTATTTCCAGCAGGCCTGTAATTAGCGATTAGCGGCATGGATCAATGGATTTTGAGGCGGGTCGTGAACTCAGAAAATGCACAATAGGTTTTTAAATAGTTCAAAAAGCAACGGAGAGACAATTTTAAAAATGTCAGCTCAAGTAAGCGCTTTTCTTAAAAAATCCAGTTGAGATTGGCAATCACATGAGATAAAAACCTCTGTGACGAGTGATTTCCAAAGGAATTACAACACCGGCGTCGTCTCCGAACCTGCGAATTGCTGCTAATGACTAAAGCAAATAAAATGAGGTCCCTTCAGCTGGGGACACACCAAGAGAGACACCAGTGCTGCCCGAAGGGCTTTCGAGAAGCGCACCAGTCTCTGGAACCTTCCAATCTAGCCGGCTTGTTTTGTTAGCTCACTGACTTAAGAGAAGACTGACTGGCTTTCAGTAACAGTAGACGGGCCGTTTGACTAATCCTGTGCAGGGCACAAACAAACACGCCACACATCCGCTCCGTTCGCCCTGCTCAACAGGAAGGTTGAGCCACTAGGATGGTTGCTTAGCGACCGCGGAGCCCAGTTTCCACGGCGGCTCTGGCAGCCATATTGAGGGCCACTGTCTTAAGACATCCTGCTGTTTTTCATTGTCCTGTTCACGCCACTCAACACAACAGAAAGACGTTAAGGTGAGCAGATTGCCTTTTGTGAACATGACTTAATTAATACAATCAGAGGAGACTTGAACGTAATTAAAAGAATTTAAATAGTCTCCATCTCGTCATCAAAGTGACGGTACGTGCAGATTTAATATGCAAGCATATCCATCTGGTTTCCCTTTCTGTCGTAATGCCGTTAATTTCACTCTAAAGGCCAAATTTTGAAGGGGCAAGCAGCTCATGAGCCCCCCCCCAACGGCGCCAATAATCGGATTGCGTCTGATGGTGGCATGACACGGTATCGAAGAGGGGGAGGCGCCCTTAGCATTTCACTGCATCTGTCCCGCAAAACAGCAGATGATAGGACCCTGCAGCCCATCCGTGACGACAGTTAACATAAGACAGGCCGCAGTCTCCCCCCGTATCTGACACAGCTAAGGAGCAGACTTTACCTAATAAGGCCTGTAGCGGTTTAACACTGAGTCAGTCTCCGAAAACACAGACCACCTGTGCAGTCAGCTGAACGCACACATGTGCACTGGGTGGGGTGATAGATTACGAAATACCGTATGTACGTTCTACATAAAGGAAGGCCTGAAAATTCCCTGGATTTTCCACCCACTGCCCAGAGATCTGCCAGCTGAA
>JAACJT020000110.1:8266743-8288277 GCA_009936485.2 Gymnarchus niloticus | reverse complement strand
AAATGACTCTGGTCCTTTTCCACCCATCAGCCTTCAGAGCCAATCCTGAAAGCAAATATTTACCCAGGGAGCCACAGCGGACTGTCCTTCAGAGGCGCATTTGCAGAGCCTCGTTAAATAGAGAAGACAAAGGAGAGCTGGTCTGTCCCAGAGGGGGCGTGGCCATGGCTCTTCCACTGACCCCGCCCATCCACTAACACTGGAGCCCCTCTAATTGGCCAGATATTGGCTTTCAGTGCAGACGAGGCACAGGTGTATGTTGCCATTTCAATGGCATGCGACCTAGGCTATAAAAACTAGAGGGTGAAATGAGGAACAGTACATCACATGCTGATAAACCCTAAACTCTCTTGATCACTGGTCTCTGAATAGCTTAGAGGGTTAACAGAATACTGGGCCTGGCTGTGTTCTTAATCAATCCAAACTTCTATATCTGATGTACAAAATGCAAATGAACAGCTACAGAACCAGAGCAACAAGCAAGAAGAACAATGAATACCTAGACTGACTAGTGTGTGTGTGTGTGTGTGTGTGTGTGTGTGTGTGTGTGTGTGTGCATGCCCTCACTTCAGAAAGGCCTCCCACATGCAGTGTACCCGGTCCCTCTGACTGCTGGGACATGATGGCAGACGTGTGAAGCTGACTGCATTGGCAGTTTCTCCAAAATGTATTTACAAATTCAGTACAGGGACACTTCCTTCCTGAACTAAAATTAATACTCAAAGATCCGAAAGCAGCAGTGAGGAGGTGCTGAAAATGTAACGACGCAAGTGATTAAGTCAAAAAACAAACAAACAAACAAACACGACCCGGAGTGCTTTCACCCCGTTCAAAGAGGCTTGTTTCTGCTTACCTTAGCCTCCTCGTTGACGTCCCAGGTGAAGGAAACGGCATTGTATGCAATTTCCTCAATGTTCCCGATGGTATTGAAGCTCTCTTTGTAGTCAGCTGTAGAGGGGAGACGAGAGGCACGAGGTTTTGACCGGACTTCTCCTTTTCCATCGTTCCTTTTATGTGCACGACAATTTTCCGCACCTCACGACATGACGCGGACGGGCAGAACCATGGAATACTTGCAGATGAAGCTACAACCACCGATGTGCCTGAATCGAACGAGCCCTGCATTCAAATGAGGATGAATGTTCTCTGCCTGAAAAAAGGAGAGCAAAACCCCCACAAATATTCATTTCTTTAAATAAAGCAGCTGTAGATCTCTTCTGTGAAGCGGTATTTTTGAGATTCTGAACGAGATGCTTACACGTACACCGTTTTTGTAATCGCATGCCAACGATGGTGCATGGAGACCTTTAAGCCTTCTATAGACAACCGTGCAATAAAAATCTAATCAGCTGCCTTTGTTTGGCCAGGCAAACAAAACCGGCCCCTTCAAAGTCAACTGTCCACCGACTCGTGAGCAGAAAGGACCCAGTTTATCTCGAATAACCTACTGGAGCTGAACTGAATTGAGCCAATCGGAGTCACGTGGCGAGTAAACCAACATCATGCCGGCCTCCATATCCGCATGGCGCCGGTGGAGGCAGTGTGTCACGGTGCTGATCGGCCGCCTTGGCATCAACAGTAAAACCCTCCACTCCGCCTCCCCATCCAGTTTTTACAACTGTTTTACAACCCACACTCGGGGTGGAATTCCACAAATTTGTCCTAACCCCCCAGCACCCATTAAAGGGAAGGTCCTGAACCAACAGAATGGAGACTGGCTGGTGGAAGGAAAGAAGGAAGGAAGGAAGGAAGGAAGGAAGAAAGCTGCCAAGAAGTCCAACCTGAGCCAGTCCGTTCAACCAGAGCCTAGCTGTCTCCCAACCCCAAGCTGGCCCATTTTCATTTCCCTGTATCAGTGGCCTGTCTGGCTGCCACCCCGCTAGTAAGGATTTGCCCCCCCCCACCACTGCTAACAGCCATATTCAAATCCCTCATCCAGAGAAACAAGTTGGACGGCTCCTCACAGAACGCTTAACTTGTTATGCAAATTAGCCGTGCAGTGTCTGGTTCCAGATGCGACTGATGACTTGCATGCCCAAAACCTTCTGCCAATAGGTCCAGTGGACATGCGCTTCATTCACGATACAGAACCACACTTTGCCCTTTTCCTTAGCTCTAGCTCCCAGTCCTAAACATTGCATATCTAAAGAACAAACCAGAAATGTCAACATCAAACTCACGCGCTAGCTAGCATTGATTAGTAGTTCAGGATACTACCACCCAAGCCTCATTTGTCCCATTGCTAATGATGATTACCCCACAGCTACTGTTCTGTGTCCCAGCTCAAGTTTTGTTCTCTTCCCTTTGAATAAGATGGAAACAAATTACAACTTGTAGCAAGTTTCTCAAAAAAAAGTAATTTGCCAAATTTTAAATCAGGGTATTTAAGAATTATTCATTAAAAAAATAACCTGGACTTGTGTTGCACTTCAGTTGTTTTGCATTGTGTTGTCTAGCAAATTATTAGCTATCAAATACTCATGCACCTCGCTGCTGTATTTTGTCAGTGTTGTTAAATTACATTTCTACACCAGCATTCTTACAAGCGTCTTATTCTGCACCAAATCACAACCAATTTCTGGATCTTCTACAAACTAGCAATAAGGAGTTTTGAGTGCTGAGTTTTCAAAGGGCAGACAGGACTGAAGTTAGGCTCCGGACCGAGAGGTTTCAAGTTTTCATAGTAACTTTAGGTGTGAGTTAATCATTGAACAACAACAATCCGCTCTGCCCCAAGGCACCCAAAGAACTTGAGACCCACGTAGGGTCTTTGCTGATCAAGCATTTTGTGTAGTCCTTCCATATCACCTTGTGCACATAAAATGACACCTTCACTACAGCCAGTCCAAGAGCACAAGGAATCGATGGATGGATGGATGGATGGATGGATGGATGGATCGATGGATGGATGGATGAATGAATGGATGGATGGATGGATGGATGGATGAATGGATAGATGGATGGATGGATAACATGAAGGTGATCATGAGCTGTCCCCACCTCTACAACCTTAGTGCCCCCCAGTCTACTGAAGGTCAGTCAGGCTCCGCCCACCACAACATCACTGACTGTCCATTAAGCTCACAGCAAAGCTAAATTTTGTAATTCTCAGCACCAGTTCCATAAGGGAACTGGTTTTTAACTACATCTTTAAATACTAAGAACCCCAGGGGAGAGAGACATGGCTAAATTATGTAATTAACATAATAATTAGTTCAATAGTTCAAATATATGGGCATCTGCACTAATGGTGACTGTCTCCCCGACGCATCAACGCACATCAATGCAGCATACTGTAGATCAAGCGGCACCAAGTCAGTGGAGTCCTGTGCCATCGAGGAATGCCCAACTACCTCAAGACTAAAGTGTACAAGACCATCATTTGTCTAGTGGCCCTGCACTCAGAGTAAGATGGGAGTGGCGTCGGTCGAGAAAAGGTGCAAGAAGCCCACCTCCGATGGTATGGGCGTGTGATTCATAGCAAAGAGGAGACATTGGCCAAGACAGCCGTAAGACTGAGTCCACGTGACAAGTGACCACGCGGAAGGCCCAAAAAACTCTGCCGCGACAGATCAACATTAGCACGGGACAAACGCTAGGAAAGAATTACAGAATTACTTAAATAAAACATTTAAGTGCTCAGACAGGCCAGCTCTGCAGAGAACCAGCCGTCAACCACTGTCTGCTTGGTACCTGTTAACAGGTGCTCGGTACCTGTTAATGGGATCATGGATCACAGCCCAAGCTATAAGATGCCATCTGGTTCGGTTCGTAAAACTACCATCGGGCACATTACACAAACCACAGCAGTCAGTAGAGATTTTAGGGTTTGTAAAGACTGAATAACGGTAAGGAGTAAAACACCAAGCCAGCTTGCCGTAACACCGGGGAGAAGGTAGAAGAACGTTTCCATTTCCTAACACCTGAGAAAACGCTCACCACCACTGAGAAAGCCCTAATCGACGAGCTGGCGGAGACCTTCATGAGATGGCCGTCTCAGCGCCAGAAGCGTCCTGCCCCAACAAGTCGGGCATTTTTTCGCCGCTCCAGTTGCCACACGTAGCCTTGACGTCTCACGTGTCTTGGCATGTCTGGCTCGTTCGTGTTCGGAGGATGTCGGACAAGCCCTCGCACGGAGCCCTCCTGCTCTTTTAGGGGTCTGCCGAGCCGCTGTCACCTGGTGGCCATTCAGATACCTGCTGAATGCCAATGGCCCCCCGAGAGCCAGCATCCAGAAACCGACTGCATTCCAAAGAAGCGGGAGAGGCTCCGATGCTTGACTTCACCCAGCATATTTTAAATTCTTATGTAAAATTAAGCGATTTAATAATCCCAAGAGCAGTTTAAACTGTATGCTGGGGAAGTCTGACACAATTTGAATAACAGTTGTGATGGCCAAATATTCCTAAAATGTAGAATGGGATAAATCAGAAGGGGAAGGAAAATGACCCTACATGAGAAAAGAGACCATAACGAAAATACGATTTCTGAGTCTGAACTAAAAGCAGGGGGGGCAACTAGACGTGAAGACGTGGCTCGCTGTGATTTCTGAGCAAACATCTCGAGGTGCCTGGAGACCCCCCTAGCAGTCTTACCGATGTCCAGGACCCTCTGCTTGGCTGTGTGCTGCCGGGAATGCCAGTACTTCCAGTACTTCAGCTGCTCATCGCGGTTCTTATCCTCGCTGAACACCACCATGATGACACTCTGTGAAGGAAGAGCAGTCAGAAGCAGGTGTTGCTCTGAGAAGTCAACGCTTCCCTTTACAGCACGTTACTGCATCACACAGCAGCCGAAGCAACCTTGGGCTTCCCTTATTAAGGCAATGTGTAGCACAGTAGATTTGGAATCCATGCCCATATCCAGGAGGTTTTAGGTTTGAATCCTGCAGCTGAGAGTCTAACCATCTTCACTAGGCCCTTAACCCCAACTGATTCAAGAGTTTGGGATGCTGGCTCACCCTGCTCTTTGACCCAAGCTTTCCTCACTTGTTTCAGACATAAGCCTTTCCTAAATAAACGCAATTGTAACGTACTGTAAACATAAACAGACCAGCAGCGTGGGCTCAAACGTGATTCATACTTGACCTCCAGCATTTTGACAACAGCCACCCGATTTCAGACACCATCGGCTAGCCTGTTTAGCATGAATGCCCCCACCAAACTCGGCTCTCCACCTTTCAAGGTGTAGCACACCGTAGGAGGTACAGCTTGACTCACCCTCACTTTGCTGATGGGATGGCGGAGGCACTTGTTGGCGCCGGTCTCACTGAGGGTCACGGCGTAAAACTGCCCCTTGTTCAGATAGGTCATAGGCCCCTCCCCCTGTTTCTGACGCAGAGACTTGGTGGCTTCGAGGGTGTACTGGAAAGTTCCACTGCAGCAAAACAGAGACAGGCGCCCTGAAACGCTACAGCAAACACAGGAGGGATTTCAGGAGGCCCGTTCGTAGGCCGAAAATGAGCTGGAGCCTGGGACTTACATCGCCTGCTGGTCGTAGATGAAATCGTCCGCTCCCAAAGACGAAGACGGGCGGTATTTCTGTTCGGAGAGACAGGAAGACTCGTCAGCGATTCATTCTGATTCGTCACATACGTCCCGAGGGCACCACGTCACTGGGTAGACACATGAACAGCACAGGGCTGAGGTAAATCATTTGAGGAAGTCTGACAAGTCAGTCAAACGGTACAGAAATGAGGCAAGTGTCAGGTAACCTGAGGACTCTGCTTTGTTTATTTTAACATTCTTGTTCCTCAAAAAACCTGCAGTAAACAGAAAAACATTTGCTTGAGCCAAAGCCATTCCCCCCACCTGCACGCCTCTGACTCCGCACTCCCACCTCGCGGCCACACGACACGGTGTTTACTGTTAGCCCATGGCGCCCTAGGCCGTACCTCGTGGTCCTCCTGGAAGGAGTCCTCATAGCTACTGTCTGGCGTGCTGCGCTGGTCGTCTTTTACGTATGCGGCATGGTCCACAGAGGGTGCGCCATAGGGGCTCTGCTCGTACGCCGGCCGCGCCTCCTCCTCGTCCTCCGCCCTGTAGTGGCTCCCGTGGCCCATGAAGGGTGGCGCGTACGCCTCGGCCTTCACCGCCACCACGGCCCCGCCCTCCACACCGTACGTCTCTCGCTTGCCCTCGGGCGGGTCCGCGCTCAGGGACAGGTTCACAGGCACGGACTTCAGCACCTGGACACGGTTGTCCACAGTCCCCGTAGGTCCCTGGGTGTCACTGCTGACGAGACCACTGCCGTTAGTCACACACGCCGAACCTTCGGCACGCTCTCTCCCCTGTGTGACCACCACGTTAATTCTCCTTTTAAGGCCTCCTAACGTGCTTCTAGCAGAACTCAGAAAAACACAGATGATGATGAAGCACAAGATTAATTTTTTTGTAGAAATGTCGATTTTACAGACTTTTAAGAGCAACATCTTCAAATTGGTCCAAACAACGAGTTTAAAATCTACACACCTTCAGATGCAGCCAACCTCATCAAATTCTAATAAAATGTGTATTTTACACACGTAATAAGGCAATACACAAGACAAGCCTATGTTTTCATTCATTCTTTCTGAAAAGACGCACTATCAGAAAAACTACAAGAATTTTCAACAAAGCACGGCTTTCAATTATCGATCTTTTAAATGAATAGTTCTAAATTACATTTTTCGAGGGTTCCCACCAAGATTACGTGTCTCCCCCCCAAAAAAAAGAAAACAAACAAAGTACTGACCGTTTTTCCTGGTCTTCTGGAATTTCAACTACTTTAGCAATCGGCAATCTCTTTTCTTTGGGAACCTGAAAAATCAGGATCAGATTACGTCGTCAGAAATGAGTATCCATTCATGCAACCAGCATCACTGCTTAGCTGCACTTTGAGGTTATTCTCGAACGAGACTAGAGTACTGAGCACATGGAATGAGATCAAATGTCCATGAAAACTTGTTGCATTCTCCGCAGTTGTGTTATTTTATATGTGGACCTTGTACAGTTGTCCTTCCCAACGAGAGCCGCCCAGGAACACTGAGCTACATAACTGTAGAATCACCCTGTCAATAGTCCAGAACCCACGAACCATCACTGAGCTTAAACAGACCTGCCATTTTAATTTGTCTGTTTGATCACATTGCTAAGACAACCTAATTTTCAAAATCCACCACAAACTGCAACTATTTAGTAAGCCTAGGAGAAATCCATCCATCAATCCATCCATCCATCCATCCATCTTCCAGTACTGAGTCAGGATGAGCCTGAAGTCTGTCCCATGAAGCACAGGGCAGATAAAAAAAAACACCTGCACAGGATGATAGTCCATTAGAGAACCCACACACCATGCCACAGCGTGCGTATTCTAAATACCGAATCGGCTAACCACCCTAAGACTGTGGGATGTAACTGGAACAGCCAGTAGAACCAGTGGCACACATGGAGAACACAGTGAAGGCCAGGATTTGAACCCAAGGCAAAGTGCTACCCAAAGAGTCAACTCTGATGGCCAAACACCACAGGGACCACCAGCAGGTTTAACCAAGCAGGGACCAATAAGCTGACCAACGGGAAATAGGGTAGACCGGTCGCCAAACAGCCACGGCAGATGACAATACCTACCACATGATCGGGCGTGTCATTTTTTTGCCCTGCTATTTAGCATTTCATGTTTTAAATAAAGTTCAGATTTTGTTTTTTGTACAATGTAATATATGTATTAAATATCTAAGTTATTATGTGTTTTAAGTTATTATTAACGTGTAATAAACACAAGTTATGAGACATCGTTCAATATGACATTCAGACATTTATGACATATTAAGTCTATGACTTAGCTAGGAGATACGTAACCTTG
Organism: Gymnarchus niloticus; assembly: GCA_009936485.2. NCBI lineage: Eukaryota > Metazoa > Chordata > Actinopteri > Osteoglossiformes > Gymnarchidae > Gymnarchus > Gymnarchus niloticus. Next base: position 8,280,435 of record JAACJT020000110.1, on the reverse strand, counting down.
TATTTTTACGGCATATATAAATTATTCTGCTTTTATCCGAGGCATAATAAAAATTTCAGTTGTGCGACTTTTTATCGTGGTGTTCATGCAAGGTAAGATGAACGCCACTTTTGCTATATCTGTTAGGATGGAGGAAGTAGGCTGGCATCTCTGACCACCAAACGTTGTGTACTGACACGCTGAAGCAACACCGACCTTGTAGTAGTCGTAAAGCAGCCCCAGGGCGGCGGCGCTGTCCTCGTCCCCATTGATGCTCATCATGGCCTTGGTGGCGGCCGTCAGTGGGTTTTCCAGATAGGACTTCCAGGCCTCATCTTCGCTGGTGTAGGCCCGCCGTGAATGGAAGGGTGTCTCGGTTGGGACCACCACCACCAGGCGCTTGCTGCAGGCACGTGTGCGAAGAGAGGTGTGATTTCCACGTTGGAGATGGTAATCAAAGCTCATTCCAGGATTATTTTACTAGGTATCCCGTCCTGACTTATAATTTATATATGGAAAATAACTCCAGCGTGGAAACATACGAAATACATCCCCATCCTGCTTAAACGCCGTCTTCAGAAACAAACTCCCCTCCATTTTTCAGTAGCCCGTGTTTATATGTGCTGTTTTTGAGATAAAACTGTTTAGGTATCAAATGGCCCAGTAAGGTTTACAGGCTTAGACATGCATAACTTATATCCATCAACAGCAATTTCAAACTGGTGTGTGACTTAGTGGGACTTCAGGTGAAGGTCTCGACTACTGATGACTGAAACGAGTCCATCATCCCATCACCGGTTGATCACCAGACTGGTCCGTCAGCACCCAGAGTGACTCCCTGCTGACTCGACCGGGACAGACGTTCCAAACCGGTGAGTTAAAAACTTGAATTTTTTAAAACAGCGACGGATGAAGTAGCCCTAGTCTGACTCGCCAGGAGAAACAGCGAATTCGGCTGTAAAGATCAGTACAAGTTTGAGAAATTATAGAAAGGCAGAGAAAGAAAATGCCACTTAATATACTGACGCAATGGCTGATGCTGCAGTTCAAATGCGATAAAGCGATTCACACGTAAAATTACACCATTCAATATCACAACAAGAAAAACTGGTCGTGTGGCTCCTGCATGGTGAATAACTGACGATATGGACTTCCAAAATATCCAAACAAGACACTCCCATGGCTGAACGCTGCCTTTCTGTTTGAACAGTGCGCCATTCAGCATGAGGTCTCCATAAATCCTCTACTTTGATGATCAGGATCTGAAGTAGCCACAACGATCCAGCTGGGAAAAGCCATTCACTGGTTATTTTTTTTTTTCCTGCATTTTAATTATTATTCCCACACTCTTACAGTGTGGGAAATGTTTGACTGTCAGTTCCAGCTTCCACCTTGCATTTGTGCCAAGGACAGAAATGCAGAAAATATGTTTTTTCATCAATTTGTTTCTTCCCCTTTACACCCCCTTTCCTGGATTCGCTTTCATTTATCGGCCCGGAAACTGGTTTGCTTTAATTCTGTGTTATTAGAGAACCCACTGGGATGGATTTTGGCATGGAAAGAGAGGCACTGATGTCCCCCACGTCGTCACACACGTGTCACTTAACATTAGACAGGTCCATTCCTTTATTTACCTCACTTGTTAAACTGTTTCAATTTATGTTTAATCTTTCAGAGATTATAAACCTTTTCAAATTTTCAATTTGAATTTTTAAGCATATTCCTAAGTATAAAATAATTGACAAAATGTAAATAATGCGTACTTTAGGAAATACCAGAAATTGTACGAAAAATCTCAGGAAAACAGCCTTAATTCTTCAGTCCCGTTAGAGATTTTGATTTCCAAAAAGAGCAAAAGAAAACACCAAATAATTAGATTAAGTGAAGTGATTGAATGTTACTTAATTAGGCCAATTATGACCTCACCTTGTATTTTTAGTTTAAGATTTCAAAAGGCGATATTCTGCATAAAAGAAGTTATTTTATATGTGATCAATCACGCTATAAATACTTACACAGGCCTATGAAACGGTCATAAGAGTTTAAAGTTACTTGATGGCATAAAAAAAAATCTTTGAATGGATACAACAGTTCATTCTGAAATAGCAGGCACCAAAAAATACCCAAAACGACGCATTTATAAGGCACCTTTTGTTTCTTCCACAATGGCGATTTTACTTATGGTGACAATCGAGATTGTGTCCGCCAAGGCGACTTGATCACCACAATAAAACTTCTAAATATTATAATCACCAAATGGTGTGCAATTTTTTCCTTTTTTTTTTTTTCATTTCGATTAGTAAAATTGCAAAAGATTCATTCTCATCACAGGAAAAAAAAAAAAAAGGAGCTAATGCGGGAAAGACAAAAGAATGCAGAAATGACACGGGGTCACCCAGAATTGTCCCCAAGCTCAGTGCCGTCGACCACAGCCAGTGTGTTCACTTACTTGTCGTTCTCTTGTGACATATTTGCTCCGACGAGCTCTCCTTCTCCCTTTCTCGTCCTTCCTTGTGAAACTGGACTTTCAAGTCTGCGCAGGTAAAGGTGTCGCAACTCGGGCTACAGGTACGACGGCTTTTTTGAATCGCCTCCGTTCGCATCCCTCGCCGCCCGATCAGATACGCCGCGCACTCAGGTGCAACTTGGGGCAAATTTGCTTCGGCGCCCGCATTCCGGCGCAGAACTTTTTCTAAAGGCGAAATTTTATTCGAAAGTAAGTTTGCGTTATCTTCGCCTTGTAGATGAGTGCGTAAACTTTGTTGGAATTCTTTCAGTGTAAAGTAACGCAGTTCAAAGAGGGCCGAGCTCGCCGCTGATTGGCTGCGCCGTCCCGAACGGATCCTGCTGATTGGCGTAATTAGAACAGGTAAGACCCGCCTTACCTGTAATGCGCACGGAATATTGAGTGAGGCAAGCGGATCGCAGTAACCAACTGACCCGCTGCTGGGCTTTAAATCCCACGGCCCAGCAGTCACACAGGGGTCTAAATGTTACTGCATCGATTCAAGGTTTCATTGGTATACACGTGGATGAGTGAGGTTATCACCGCGTTTACGTTTGTCTGAATGAATGTGACTGATTGACCCCCATCATGACCTTTACTAATGCATCAGGCCAGGCATTTTCACACAGTTTGATTTTTAGGTGGACAGCCGAACTGGTGATGGTGGTGTGTTTCACGTTGAGCTTCTGTGTAATTCTCCGTTGGTTCAACATTGCCTCCACGTGTTTTTGTTACAGGTCATTTGTGAAGTAAGGCGCTGAGTAATCTGTTGACATAATAGCTTTGTCCTCTTAATTGAACCTATTGTAAGGATAATAGTTGTTGGTTTTTTGACTTCCCCCTTTTAAACAATTGTATGAATAATTAATTTATATTACCTCCATATCACTAGGTTTGTTCAACTAGTTGATTTTAAAGACTATGTCATTTAATATGTGGATTTCATTGTGTTTAACTGTTTAACTTGTAAATCACATGCAACAGAAAAGCAAGGCTCCCTGACTGTGGATCCGTTCTGCTGGAGTTGGGGTCTGAGGACACCCCTTCCAAACAGATAAAATCTCCACAGTCTACCTGCTTTTAAACAAGTGTGCTTTTGTTGCTGAGATAAAGCACACAAGACAATCACTTTTCAATACCCGGATAGGGTAACACGAATGCCTTTCGAATTGCGTGTTATTTACAATGCGGGTGAAAAATGCCCTCTCTTGTCCGTGCCTGTCAATTAATTTATTATGATGTCTAAGTAGGAATAACAAAGAGTGCATATTGTGTGCTTTCCATATTGCGTTATGGTGTTTGAGTATTTAAATATGTGCAGCAAGAGCAACAACACAACTGAGTACTCAGTAAGGCCGTGAGGAATAAACATCTCGCTTTCCGTGAAAGAGCTTCCTTGCCAGGCTGCAGTGTCTGTCTCTGAGTGTTGTTATCTACGTTTATTTTTTTAACTCTAATTTGTAGAAGGGAGGCTCCCGGCTCTGCGGCCTTCCATGAACACTGGCTGTTGGAGAAATGGGTGGAGGCCAGCTTTCCATGGCTGCCAATTCTACTCATCCCAGATGGATTTGCAGCTTAATGCACAGGCAAAAACCACAGAGCTGGGATAGAGCCAACCTCACAAAGCTTTTCTTTGGGCTAAATCTGACCCAGTTTGCTTTTGGTAGGGTGGACTGGGGCTGAGTCGGGTTGGGTCGGGTCGGGTCGGGCTAGGCCAGTTCGACTAGGTGGGGATGCTGGGGCATTGGGTAGCGGATCTGGCTCAAATCCAATCACAGAACATGCCAGTCCAGTTTGCGCTGTTTGTCTTCTTGCCGTGTGAGATGTTCGCTCTTCTGGGATCGTGAGTAGGACGTGGTTTTTCCGCCTAGCATGTCTGGTTTGTGAAGAAGCAGCCGCTTTCGTTATTCACCAGGGCCGTGGGGTGCCTGCACGTGCTTTTTCCCGTATCTGCCTCCCAGCTTTCGCCTTCACTCACCAGCTTTGGTGGAGTCAGAAGTGACCCTGCAGTGGCTAATATGACTGCAGAAAAGGGCCTGTGTTGGCATGAGCGACGTTTGCGCAACAATTGCAGCGTTTCTTCATGCACACCTGGGACTTTATGGGAAAGGAGCTGCCTGCCCAAACCTGTCCCCGGAGCTCTCTGGCACACAATGGGAAGGGGGCAAGCGGCCGGCGGGCTGGAATGTGGCTGTTCGTGGCCCGTGTTGTAGATGTTGACCATACCTAGCAGAGAGCCTGAGGGCCAGTGCAGGGAGAGAGGCAAAGGGGAATGCAGGACTCGCATTCCAGAAGCCCTTAAAGGTACAGCGGCAGCACTGGGAGACGGTTACGTCCCTAAAGCATAATCTGAAAAGAGTGTGACTTGTCACTGAGTGATGGCAGTGCAGCTACTGGAAATGCCCAGAGAGATTTGGACCAAGCGTGGCTGCTGTAAAGGTACTTCTTTTTCCTCCGTTATAGGACCAGGTGCATTATTTCCATTATTTTGCCCCACGGCACATGCAACATAATTTAACTGAAAGTTAACTGTAGCTGTTGTTTACAGTGCGTTGGTCTGTGATGTTTTTTTTTGTAACCAAACGAGTTTGACAACCTGTGTGCGCTGTGAGAAAAAGTGGAATCGGCGGGGGAGGGTCCCGGAAGGACGTGTCGGCTCACGTTTGTGTTTTTTTGTGTCAGCTGACGTTGCGAGGAGGCGGTGGCCCCGCCAGGTGAACGTCCCACTCAGGAGAACAGGGGGCGTGCACATTTAGATCCTCCGTGTAACGTCCATAATTAATGGCAAAGAATAATCACTTTTAAATGACTGCCAAACACATCAAGGCTCAGCTTTCAATGCTGTGGAGCTTGGTGCTTTATCTTCTCACCGGAGCAGAATGAATCATCATCTTTGTGCGATGATATTGCGAATTAATACATTATCTTTTGAGCAAATTAACTACTACACTTCATGTATTGACAGGAATCTTTTTCAGTTTGAGCCGGACAGTTTGGGATCGCTCAAAACTGTTACTCGGATCCCATCTTATGCAAGCGATGCTTCATGCAATTCATTGCAACGCTTTCCCACAACACAAAAGGGTGTTATATTACCAGCTGCATCTAAAAGCTCCTTTCAGGACGAACAGACGACCGAAGGGGGCGAATCTCAGGCCGTCTCCGACAAATCCTGCCTTTTTCGAGAAACAAAGGGCATGGGGGTAGAGTATCTCCCCACACCTCTGGCCTGGCTGATGCTCGTGATATTTCCTTTCACAAGCCCTTGGGCCGGACAGCTCTTCCTGAGCAGGATATTAATCTCTTTCTCCTCCCCAGAGAAGGCAGAAGCACCTCCCCAATAAGCTAGGAACAGGGAGGGTTCTGCCCGAGGAAGAAGTCTGAACAGATAAAAAGGGAAACACTGAGGTAATGTAGGAAACAAGGACAAGCAATGTCGTTTGGATGGTTTTTAACTCAACGCTTCACATTATAAATGTGTATGTTCCCCCTCCCAGCTGTTTTTTTTTTTCTACGCTTGTTGAATGTCTATGACAGACTTTACCGACTGCATCAACTGCCAGGAGGCCCCAAAGTGGCTCCCTAGGCACGTTTCCCGCCAAAATGATCGCTGACTTCGCACACCGCAGGTCACCATCACCGAGGAATTTTAGGTGTTGGTGCAGCAACCAGCCAACTGTAGACCATTAAATATTTGCCTGTGCCACTGTGGAATCCCAGGAGATGGGCGGTCCACGTGGTCACAGCCAGAAGACACTTGCTGATGTTTGTCAAATAGGAGTTTGCGTTTTGCAACTGAAGGAAGGAGAATATTTTGTCGGTTGGTGGAATTTTTTTACAAGTGTGTACATGTGTCTGAGGAAGCGGGAGACGTGCAGAGACACGGGGGGAAAAAATGCCAGCGAAGATGCTGTATGTGAGAAAAGAAGTAGAACCTCTTTGTCTTTCCGACATTAATCGTCTGGAGCACCCCTGGGCGGGGGGGGGGGGGGTGCAGCCCTTAACTGAGTACGGCAAGAATTTTCACCTTTTTTCTGAAGTGAGGAGAAGAAACTGAATCCTCCACATGGCTTTGAAAGGCTTCTCACAATGATAACATTTCATTTTTATGAAAAGGCCACAGAGAGCGTGCCAGACGTGTTTGGGACACATTTAGAAATTTTAACCATGTTAAATACACCTTAATACAATACGTTGCACTATAATAAGAACTGAAAAATCCGGCTGTAACATCATGTGGTGTAGTGATCAGGGGCCCAGATTTGTGGGGAGACACCCACACCCACAGCTACTGCTTCAGCATGAACCGTCAACGTAGGAAGGAATCGGAGGCCTTCAGCTTCAGAAGCTGTCAGGCTTCTCTATCATTACAGCCTATGTTGCAGTGGCTTCAGAAACGGACAGCTTCGTGCCATTTATGAAGGGATGTATAGCAGGGTTAACTCTGCGCTTTTCCAAAATGTAAAACCCAGTAGCACCCATCCTGTGACAGATCCACATGTATGTTATTATATATGTATGTATCCACATGTATATTTCCTATTTTTTGCCACACATGAAGTGGAGGAGATGGACGCCCTTCGTACCATCTCAGCGGGGGCTGGAAGGGAAGGTTCTGTAAAGCCAAAGTATCTCGGCATCTTAGGACCTCGTCAGGCTCGTCTCCATGGTGATGGACTGCCCTTCATATGTGGGGGAAGCTGGTGAGGACAGGTGTGTCTTAGCTTAAGGACTGGTAGAATGTCTTTGTTTTATTGGGGGAGGAGATTCAATTCAGAAAAGCGAACGGATAGACGTTGGCTTCCAGTTGGCTGGACGTGTTCAGCTGGGAACACGAGAGATGTTGATTACACACAAGAGGACCCCCAAGTACAGATAGAAAGGTAATTCACATCATGCATTGAGTGGGAGAACGTTCTGGAGGTAAACACTGAACTGCTGTAAAAGCTTTGGTTGTACAGCTATCGAATAGAGGCCAAGAAAAAACACTTCAGAATGCTTCTTTGTTGTTTCTAAAACTGAAAATGACAAATGATTGCTGTTATGAACCATTACCATTAAAAAAAAGAACCTTCACGCTTTCCCAGGTGCATAACGGGTACTGCAGTTTGATGCAGTAGGGGAAACGTTGGTAAAATTTATGCTTCAGACTGTCTCAAAATGCCCAGTCAACTTTCATTTACTGAATTTTACCGTGAATTTTATCGTGAATTTCAGAATTCATGAAAACAAATAGTTTTTGGAGCCAGGAAGTATCTCCTGCTGAGAATTTTACTGAAGTCTATACTTACTGTAATTTCTTTCCATATCCACCCACTTTGGTCACGCGCCATCTTTGGCACTGATGATATGGGTACTTTAACAGTTATACTGCCCATTGGAGTTTCCAAGGACTGCTAGAATATGGCCAAAAATACTGCTGCAATTAATGTTTTTCTGAATTTTTTTTGTCCACCCCGTAATATGGTTCAAATGAAATAAATTCAACATTTTGACCCAGCATGGGGACCCTGGACACTGTGAACATGGCACTGGCCTCCTGTTTTCAGGCTTCCGCCTGTAAGCTGGGCAGAGTAGAAATGGGTCACTGGGATGGAGGAGTCATGAAGGATGTAGAGGAAGCAGAACCAGTTCTATGAACTTAAACACACAAACCCAGGGGTGGAGGTTGGGCTTGAAAGTTGATGGGGAACCAAAACAATTGCTTCAAATATGCATGTGCAAAGGGGAATTTTCAGATTTCTTGAAAGTTGGTCGGGACGTGTCCCTACGTAATTCTACACCTTGGCCCAAAACCTCACCACCCGGCACCTCTAGAGAAATCTGCGACCCAGCCTTCACCTCCAAGGTGGAGTCAGGCCTGAAAGGAGAGCAGGATTAATATACCTTTGATATTCTTGATTCATGAGAATCCCATTTGCAATGTTTTGCGCCACTAAAAGATATCGATGTTGCCTAAAATGTTATGCCCTCCATAGTTTAGCTACTTGTTCTGTGTCTGAATGGTTGGCACATCGCTCTACTGCGGCCGAGATTTAGGCTGACGTACGTCTAAACGCGAGTGTGGGGAAAGTTGTGGCTGCAGATAAAGTTACTAAGCACGGGATGAGTCCATTCAGAAGCAGCAAAGGGCCTGTGATGCCGTGATCCACGTGAGCCTGCAGAACCTGCAGTACCAGGTGAGACGGGGCACCAGCCGCCATGCTGCACTGGAATCATGATCCAGGCAGAATGCTGAGGCCTCAGATAGAAGGAAGACAACAGCTAACCCCAGGAGACCGATGGTTTCAGTTAAATATTCAGCTGTGTGAAATGGATGCACCACAGGCAGTCTGCAAAAGCCAGCAACATGACATAGACCAAAGCCCCTTAACCTGAACCGGGATAAGTGGATGGATGGATGGATGGATGGATGGATGGATGGATGGATGGAAGATAAACAAAGTATCCAGCCACAAAGGTGACTGTGGCCAGCATTTGTGTCCCACGCCCAAGGAAGATGAAGCCCGCAGTCCCTTCAGAGTTGCCTTTATCCCAGATCCCAGGAAGCAAGTTTTTATGGACCCTCAGCAAGCGTTCCCATAACTTCAGGCCCCCCCCCCCCCACACACACTCACACAATTGCTTTGCCCTTCCTATTGGCCTCCAGGCATCCAAAAACAAAGAGAATGAAAAAGAGTTGAGTATGTACCCCATATACCTTCCAGGGCCTATCCCAGTCCTCTGCCCTGTCCTGCCTGGGGTTGGCTTCAGGTTCCCCAGCACTGTAACTAACATTAGTGGTCAAAGGATGGATGGATGGATGGATGGATGGATGGATGGATTTCTTCAGCGAGACCTTAACATTTTTAGTGGGTAATGAAATTATGAGCCTTACACCTATAGTCATGCAGGTGAGCTTAATGTCCGCCGGAATGTGATGTGTTTTGTCAGGCCAAAATGAGAAGTCAGATGTTCACAACACTGAGCCACTGGCTTTATTTTTTATGTTGTGTGTTACCCATAATACACAAAGCAGTTGCCACATTCGACACCACATCAAACATTCATATTTACTGTAGCTAATTAAAATTCAAGCCGCCCTGTACGTTAGTTAGACTATTTCCTGCCTATGACCTCTTCAGCACATGTACTATAAATAATAGCGGCATGTCTGGAGAAGACATTGACCCGGAACGTTGTGTGGAAATTGAATTACGTCATAGCCATTGGATTGGCGAGTCACCCTGATGCATCTCCAATGATTATTTACAGTAGTAATAATGAATAGGAGTCCATCATCAATGAACAATACAGATGTGTGAATTTACTAGCAACACGTGTCTCAGAGTATTAATGGTGGAATCTTATAGGAATTCCATTGAACAGGAATATTATGGGTTACTCTGCTCCAGCAACATAGCTATTGCTGGTGTGGAGCATACATTTACATGTTTTGTCCTCTGAGGGGAGCTGTTTCATAGCTGTGACGGTATTGCTATATTAATGTTTAGGAAAATGTGCTGATTTGCTTGCTGTTTACCTTCAGCGATTATTTCACGCCCGCAGGTGAAACACACCCTTTGGTGTACACAGTGGTATCTCTGTTCCTTTAATATATGTGGGTTTTGTTATAACAAACACAGGCTGTAATAGTATCATTCATTGTATGTTCTCAGCAATAATCTGTAGTCATTATTAAACAAAGATACAGTTTAAGGCTACTGAACATCCAGGCATTATAAGCCCTGATTGCTGTTAGATAAATTACCGTTTGTCTTGTTTTTATAAGATGAATTGTCTCCACTGAGTGTACCATGAAAATGTTAGTTCTACTGTGGGCAGGTCTGGGCCACAGCTGGGGTGGTGTGTAGCTCAGCAGGTTAGAGATCTGTACCTCTTTCTGGAAGGGTGTGGATTTGCATCCCGTGGCCAGCAGAGTAATCATATCACTGCTGAGCCCCTGAGCAAGGCCATTACCCCAACAGCCCAGGGAAGCAGTCTTACCTGGCAACTGGCTCCTAGTAATAGAACAAATGAGATTTCAAAATCAATGAGGCTTCAAAACCCATAGTGGCTAGGAGTATCCTGAACTACCAATCAATGCTAGCTATCGCCCTCCATGGCTTTTGAAGCCTCATTTAGTGCCAGCTTTGATTGGTTAGTTTAGGATAATCCCACCCACCACAGGTTTTGAAGTCTCATTTGTCTCATCACTACTGGCTGCCTTGTGACAGATCATCCTAGGTGTAAGAATAATGTCCACAATGATATTTTCTAATCTCTGCATGTCAAGCTATAAGAATCAACCAAAAGGATATACATGATGTATACTTTTCTGGCTCAAGGAGGAATGCCTGTTTTCCTCATCCTAGCTTCCTACTATCCTAGTTTATTAATTCTAACATGCATGTCATGTTTTCTGTGCTGCGTCCATCTCGAGGATGCCATGCTTCAGCCATTGTCTTTTGCCTGGGCTTTTTTTCTGTGATAAGAATGCATTGTACATTTCAGTGCTCAGTGGTTCAGCTAGGTGTATGCTGGACACATGTTTATAAATGCTATTCGGTATGAAGATAAAATGTCATCCAGGCGTGTCATGATATAGTTCTGCTAAAGATGTGAGTTCGCTATTTGCCTTCCTGGTTGTACTGTCATGGTTACAGGCATGTTGTATGACACCACAGGGATGTGCAAAATGGGGAGGCTGACATCCCATCCAGATGAGCTTTACTAGGCTGTGGTGTGTGTCTAAATCCAGCATTACAAAATGAATAATGAATCTGGGTGATATCCATAGACCCCACTTAAACAGCACACCTCGCACCGGCTACAATGGAAATGTTTTTACTAAACCTTTCTCATCTCTTATACTAATGTTTGTTGACAAACCATTTAGTTTTTTATCCAGGTTATACAGACCTATATTTACACTAGTATAGTGATGACCATTAATATATTTAATTGGGCATCCAATTGCTCAAAAAAAAAAAAAAAAACATTAGGGTCTAGTCTGTGGTACAAATTTTTACTTAAACATTAGTGGACCTTCAGTGGACCGTCCCCCTTCAGCAGTGGGATTTGGTCTCCCTTTATTCAGTACCTACAAAGACCCCAAACTGCACTCACTGAAGGTTCCCTTTAGCTGCACGTCTCAGCGGAATTGCGTTCCTTACGGTATGTGACATTTCAAAATTGCCACCAGTATTCTCGAGTTGTGTCAAAAGTACATCTGTGGTTCCCAGGCAGCCTTCATATGACGGACAGGGAAAATGCATGGTGAATGTGAAGTTATCAGGAGTTCCGCGGTGTGTTTTCTGTGTTTTTCGCAGAGAAAATATGTATTCCATATTCACATTAAAATATTGGACCTTCATACTAATCACATATTACACATCAGCCCTTAGAATAAAAAGTGCTGTGTTCTTCCATAATACTAACACAGACTGTAAACATCACCACTGAGTTGTAGTGGTAAGTGATGTTTAATTATTACTACTAATGAGAAATAAAGAAAGCATTTTTTTCTTTGCTGACCATTCACCACATCAGCAAAATCAGCAGCCAAGTTACTTTGCACAGCTCAGTCAATAAAATAATGATTACTCCAAAATAATTACTAAATACCCATATAGTTAAGGGTATTCGTAATCGAATTGTTTCTGAATGGGGTTACTCCTCTTGGAGAAATTTGCTGAAACGCAGCTTGACAGTCGTGATAAAAACGTGGTTAGGAAATATTCAAAAGCAGATTGTCGTTGTTGATCTTTGTGAATTCATGTAAGCAAAAGCACTCAAAATGTCAAGACAGATTTTCATCAAGTAACGCAATATGCCAGCGGTATCCACCCCCACCGCCCAGCATTTTCCATCTATGAATACCGTTTACTATATTTTTCCAACATACAACAACTTTGACCTTAGAGAACCCGTTTTTAATTCAACGAGGACGCAACGACAAGCTCGTTCGTGTGTTTTGTGAACATTTTATTTATTCCCAAGTTCTCCCAAACATCGGAATGCAACACATGGCAACACCTCGGACATAAACGTCTCGTGCGCCTTATTAATTAACGGAGTAACTGAATTGAACGGTTGTGATCTGAACCAGAAGCTAATAGCCCCTCGGTGACAGGCGACTAGAATTCATCCGAGAAACAAAAGTCGGGAAAAATCCAGAATCTAATTATCATATATTGGAAAATTAACAGCCCATGGAAACTTATAACTGACCCCAAGGCAACACGCTTTGATTAATAACATGCGATATTAGAATATGCTGTATTACAGAGAGCACTGAAGCCTGTAGTCTCAGTGTCTGAATTGCCTACGGGCGCGCTTTCCTCTGTCTGTCAAAAGAATAACGTGCAGTTCTTCCAGCTATAAAATACAATCGTGACTGTTAAACTGAGACTCGCCTTCTCCAGAGCAGTATTCCCGTGACTATTCTGCCATCTGGTGGACACTATGAGCATAGCAAGCCAATTTGTAGATTCCGTTAAATCGACGGCGACCGAACCATTTCTAATGCTAACGCCACACGTTCTCATTCTTAAATGCAATTTATTACCATCCATCCATGATCCATTTACTTTTCCTGGTACGGGTGGTGGGGAACATGGAGCCTACCGTAGGCATCATGGAGCACAAGACTTGGGTACACCCTAAACGGGATGCCAGTCTATCATAGGGAACACGAACACTCACACTCATTCTACAGGGAATCTGGAGACTCCAGTTACCATACCTTGTCATGGGACTACGGGAGAAAACCAGAATACCCGAAGGGAACCCGCGCGACACCCTGCTGGAACTAGAATTGTGAGTTTTAAGGTCTCACGTTGCCATCTATCGGTTATTTACTCTTCTGGATTATAAACGTATAAAAAACTCATTAGAACATTAAATGGGATTTACACTGAATATCTTTAAAAGAACACAAACAAATGGGAGACGCACTGAGAAACATTTTGTTGTTTCTCTGCAGTGCTAGTCTTCCTATACCTAAGTAGAATTAGCTGCCAATGTGTTAATATGCAATTTTAACTAGGTTTGTTTGTGTGTGTGTTAGGTGGCACTGTGACTATCTTGGTAGAACTTTCGCCTCCATCAGGGCCCTTAGTTCATTTATCTCCTCCCATGTATATGGAGTTTTTGTTGTTGTTTAGTCACGCAGTCGTGTCCGACTCTTCGCGACTCCATGGACCACAGCACGCCAGGCCGCCCTG
>JAACJT020000110.1:8244695-8261759 GCA_009936485.2 Gymnarchus niloticus | reverse complement strand
GCCGTGCCGTGGTGGGGCCCGGCCGGCGTCCACCGGGGGGGGGGCTCCGGGCGGGGGGGGGGCGGGGCGGCCTGTCCCCGTGCCCCCCCCCCCCCCCCGGACGGCGGTGCACCCCCTTGTCGGCGGGTGAGAGAATGCTCGTATTCACTTGGTCTTCGGCCCTCGGGCCAGCTACATTTTTTTAGTATCTATGAGGCGTGTCCCTGCCCCCCCCCCCAAGAGTGTTTAATTCATCACTTGTCCGGGCTCGACTCGTCTTGTTCAGCAGAAATGACTAAACAGTGATTTATTATTTTTTTTAATCATTATATGTGATTACAGAAAGGGCTGCCCACATTCCCAAAATGTATCATCTTCTCAGGAGCCCCCCTCCCCCCGTCTGATCATGGGGCATTCATGATTTTTAACACACCGGGGTGTTTCCGCGTTTAGAAAAAGGAGGAAGAATGCGGGCCGGTCGGCCAGATGGTGTGCCATTGTTTTTATGAATGACACTGGGCATTGGAGTCGGGAAATCGTACCACTGAGGCATGGCGGCAGACAGTGACAGGCGACAGCGTGCTCTGTTCATCCACTGGTGACATATGGGACGTGATCCAGCGTGGCAAACGGAAGCTGTGGCCGAGAAACCGACATTGGGAGGGTTTAACCGCGTCTTGCAGTTTCACATTTGTGAAGTTAAACTGATGCGTGTGTCCGCACTGCCGGACAGCCGATTCGGTTCCACTTGTTCGAGAATAATAGATAAATGTCGTGTGTAAGTGTGCCAGCTGTCTCTCATAACCTGTTGTGAAGTAATGCTTCATAGATCCACACGTTAAAAAAAATTTATCCATTTTTCCTGCTATCTGCACAAGTAGTGACGTTTGTCGATCATTACAATATAGGGATGAGACCCCGATGTTCCCTTGAACTAGTTTTTTTTTTTTAACGATTTTATTTTACGAAGTTCAAGTGGAAATTTGTGCCATCATTTATAACTGTTGCAACATTATTCAGTTCTTCACAAGTTGCTAGTTTTTGTTTCGCATTACATGTCTTAACTGAGTTAAACTAGTGTGTGGTTGCCATTCATTCTAGGGTGATGTTGGTTTGGGTGCTCAGAACTGTGCACCACTGAAGTTGTCATTTTTTTTGCAAGTGGCCTGTTTAGTCCTGTCTGTCATCCATCTGCTTACCTGGTGTAGGGTTATGGTGAGACTTGAACCTGTCCCAGGAACCATAGGGCACAAGTCAGGAAAACACCCTGCACAAGACACTGGTCCATCCCCGAATTGCATACTATCACATATTATAGGCAAATGAATACACAAACTGTACAACACATGGTGGGGCCAGGCGTGTGATTTGAACTCCTAGCCCTATGGGTGTGATGCTATAGTGCTTTTTGCTGTTTTGTCCCATTTTATGTAAAATAAAGTGCCTTTGGGTTGGATTAGTCTATTTTGTCATTCGAGTGTCTGCCCTTTAAAATATGCATGCAAAAGTATTGCTGTCTTTCAGAAATAACATAGTGAAGTGTTGGGTTTGGCTGCAATCCTAATGGAATGGTCCGTGATAATACTCAGTTCTCAGTTAGGTTGTCTGGGAGCTGACACAACTATTTGCTTACTGGAATCTTACAGCTTATTTTATATTGCATCTTTCCCAGCATTGCTGAAGAACACTGACAATTCAAAGCAATATGTGAAATGGAAGGCGAGAGATTGTTAGGATGTGGAAGAGCCTTGCTTAGTACCTTATCATATGAGGGTCTGGGCCCCAAAGTTCTTGTGTTGACTAAGTGTGATTTAAAAACAAGGATGACAGACGTCTTGAAACTCAAGTTTCTTTTCAGTACTGATCAGCCATGGACAAGTGCGAGCTGGTGCAGAAGGCCAAGCTGGCGGAGCAGGCCGAGCGCTATGATGACATGGCATCTGCCATGAAGTCGGTGACGGAGCAGGGTGGCGAGCTGTCCAACGAGGAGCGCAACCTGCTGTCGGTGGCCTACAAGAACGTGGTGGGGGCCCGGCGCTCCTCCTGGAGGGTCGTCTCTAGCATTGAGCAGAAGACTGAGGGCACTGAGAAGAGGCAGCAGTTGGCCAAGGAGTACCGAGAGAAGATTGAGAAGGAGCTCAAGGAGATCTGCAAGGATGTCCTGGTGAGTGACAGTGACCTAGCACTAGTTGCCGTCGGTTTGGCTCTGCAGGTTTTCTTTTCATCACGAAGGTGATGATTTAAGCATCCTTTTCTTCACTCTTCAGTACATAGCTGTTGGTTAGCATATTGTATCTGTCTGCAATTGATCCCTCTCCACAGTTTGAATGGTCTTGTCAGGGCCAAACTCTGCCGGCCAGATTGCCTGGGGCCCCTGAAAGACTAATTACGGTTTATGTGTTGTTGCTAGGCAAACTTAAGCCCGATATGAGACAACCATTTTTCAAAACAGGTTGTCTGACTTGGTGAATAAAATAATTAACAATAAGATGATAGAAACTCTGGAGTCTGACGAGTGCTTATCTGTTTATTACATTTTATTCAGCTTAAATCTCAAGATGGACCGCAAGAACGTATGTGGTAATTTATTGTTGAATGATCTTGTGTATGTGTGTGTGTCTAATTCCTACTGCTTTTGTTGTTTATTATTCATTAGTATTCCTTGAAATCTTGGGCCATTTTGCTGAAGGTGTAGTCACATTCTTGATACATCATTTATATAAGTGTTTTTTCCCCCCTCCAGTCTAAACACTGCTTGTGAAGTAGTTTGACACGAATCTCTATTATTCTGTCTTGTTGTAATTGCTTGTCTCGAGCACAGCCCTCATTTAGCCAGACTCTTTACTGCGTTTCTGGGGCCTGTTCCAGAAAGCAGGTTTTGCGAATCCTATAGTCAAACCTGAACTTTGGAGAGAACCAAAACCCTGATTTGTCGATTCCAAGAATCTGCCCAAATTCATCCAATCAGAATTCAGGTTTGACTATAGGCTTTGTCAATCACGCTTTCCTGAATGGGCCCGAGATCACATTTGTTCCAAAGGATGCGTCCTCCGATAAAGTCAGAAATAGACAACACTGCTCTTGCTGGTAGTTAACATTGTATATTGACTACTGTGCCCCAGTTGTGAAAGAGTGTGGTTAACATAAAGAAATCAGTTGTGGTCTTTGAAGGAGATTGTGTCATAGAATGCCCTCTGAACCATCATTGATCCTGCAGCTGTCCATGCAGCCTCGTTTATGACTTGAGTATGAAGTATGTTCAGCTACTTTTAAGCTGGTATGAAACCTAGCTCTGGAGATGTTTCATTTCACCTTGGAGGTCTTTCCCACTCAACTAAAGCTGGCAGACATCTGAACTAGATTGTGTTTCCCAGTTGACTGCAGTGTTTCCATGAAGACTTGAATCCAAAGCTGTACCAGCTTGAAACCTTCAGACAGGGAGAATATTTAGGTCATCCCTCAGCCCTTCATTTCAACATTAATTATGAATGTGACTGTACATTAGCTCTGACTAGCATGTTTCTGACAGCCACTTACTCTCAGGATGTTGCTTGGTATGCTTGTATGTGTACTGGCCGTTGGTCAATTAATGATACAAAGCTTAGGGCTGTTAAGTGCAGTTGCTGTTTACTTCAGATACTTGGGATCTCCAGCTTTATTTGTGAGCAGAAGAGATGCAAATGCATTTCTTTGGAGAGACCCCAGTAAAATATGAAATTCGGCTTGGTTTTGGTGTACCAATTACTTGCTTTCCAGAAATTAAGTACTTTTCAGCTATCTGGTCACTGGTTGCTTACGCCCAGTGTTATGTCTGCTAGCAGCCAGCCTACCCCCCCATATGGTGGCATGATGTAATATCCCTACATCTCTTCACAAGACCTCCCTGATGGGATGCAGGGCCCAAGCCTCAAGATTCTGCGCATATTCCGTAAAGCAAGACCTTATCACTACTCCTAATTACATCTGTTGAAAAAGCCCCACCAGGTCATGTCGCCATTTGGTTTTCATACTTCCTCTGTAGCACTCTAAAGTACGTAACCTGAAATAATTACCTAGAATGCCCCATGCTTTTGTCCCTTTTTCTAAAGGGGTTGCGGCTGTGCTGTTCAGTCTCCTTGCCCCTAAGTTTAGCTGTGAATGCTTTTGAAATGCCTTGAGTAGTTTGAGTATACTGAAACCAGCATAGTGTGCTTGTTTATCAGCTAACAAGTATTGCAAATCGATGAATGACAATGGACTAAGATAAACTAACCTCTTAAGGAATGTGATTTAATGTATAGAGCTATAGGGTTTGGTCAATTAAATAACACTACTTCTAGCTGACACTGGGGTCACACGCTGGTGTATACTAGGCCTTAGTCTCTGAGTTCCAAAGGTCTGCCTCTATCTGTGTGTTTAAAACTTGGGTATCTGTTCAGTGATGTCTGAGCACAAGCTCGTATTGGCTATATTAAGGGGGGGGGGGGGCTGTGATTGAATTTAAAGTACCAAGAATGTGTTAAAAAATGTTATTGAAATGTGAAACTGTGGTGCTGGGGGCTTGCTTCATGGAACTGAGCCAGAATCTGGCTTTGGTCTGTCTGTCAGACACCTGTTTGTGTGTTTATCGGGGCCTTGTCAATCATGGAGATTCCTGGCTAAGCATGCTGGATGTTCAGATCTGTGTTCCATTAGTCCGTAAACCTTGCTAGTTGTAACTGTACACCAACAAATTGTTGAAACGGTCCTCTTTAATAAAAGAAATAAAAGCCGTGTAATGCATACTCCAAGTGTGTACTCAGAGCAAAATCAGCTGGTTTCAGCTGTTTAAACAAATCCTGCGCTACAGAGGGTGGTCTGTTATATTTAGGTACAACTGCCTGTATTCATTTGTCTAACTCTGGTGCTCTGTTGGTCCAATGTCTTGTGTTTTTACCTCTGTGTTGATTCAGGGTCTTCTGGACAACTTCCTTATCCCTAAAGCTTCTCCAGCTGAAAGCAAAGTCTTCTACTTGAAAATGAAGGGAGATTATTTCCGCTACTTGGCCGAGGTGGCTGTGGGAGAGGAGAAGACCGGTAAGTCTTGGAGCCTGGCTTGGGGGGTGTCATGTAACTCTGAGCAGAGCTGCTTTGTCGTTTCTGCAAATTGGACAGGTTATGCACAAAAACAGTAGGTGTTTCCAGTTTTCTCCCCTAAATGAACCTCACACTTCACTGCTCTTTACATCCTGGTTTTGCTGTTAGTTTTTCCACATTTTTTTTCCACACCATGAACAACCTAAATGCTCTGTTTCTGTAGCTGTATTTTCTCCCAGAGACTCGCCCCTTGCCAGTACAGGCAGAGGAGAACAGGGCATGCCCTGACTGGACTGGCAGGCGGCTCCGTCAGGGGCAGGACAGGCATGCTGGGAACAGTGAATGAACCCCTAGGGGTGTGTTCCCCTGGCACTCATCAGTGTGGCACTCCCAAGGGGGGGGGGGCGCAAGGAAAGAGCCAGCAGATCAAGTCCCAGCATGTGCCCAGGATCAGAGGAGTGACTGGGAAGGTGGCATTCTCTGTCGGGAATGATTGTATGTCACAGGGAGCAGCCTTGAGGAGCATAGAGATCAAAACCAGTGAAAGTAGAGCAGGCCGCACGTGAGATGGGTGTTTCCTCATATTGGAGGCATCGGTTTTGTCCCCTTGGGGGGCCCCTTCCACCTGGGCCACACCTACGGCGTGGCCTTGTTGCCCCCACTTACCCCCAGAAAAGGCACACTCCCTTGGAATCTCTGAAGGCATTTTTGCAGGAGCAGGCAGCGTGAGGGCGTGGCAGCACTTCATCTTGTAACGCAATCTCAAAGGCAGGTCGCTCAGCTGAGCCCTGTTCACTCTGAGGTTCACTGTGGCTTTTTCAGTCTGCAGTCTGAGGAACCACAAGTGGGTTAGGGTTGGGTTTGATATGAACTGATGGCTTCTCTTTGTACATTTAAGGTTGGTCTTCTACCCAGTTTCCTGGGAGGTACCCTAGAGATTAACTGGTTTGTTTTTGCTTAGCAATAACATGGATGAGGTCCACGATGGAATCCGCACCTTTTGAATAGATGTCTAAGCTGAGAGAGCTTCAGTTGATAGGGGTGAGGATGTAGGGGTGCATTGGAAGTGCATTTGTTTGCTGCATAAGGTCCATGATGAGAAGTACTGTGGAGCTCATTATTGCTGATGTCACATTTCCCTCAGGTTTTCTAATACTAATTTTTTTGTGGATTTATTAGGTCACTGAGTAAATGCTTTAAGTATTTCCTTTATGAAATCTGTTGGACTTTTAAGTATTTCAAGTGCATAGATGTTTACACAGGCTATAACTGCTATGAGTAACATGGGTGGCACCAAATAAGATCCGCAAAGGATAGGTTTAAAAAAAAAATGCAGGTGTCAGAAGTGTTGCCTTGTTGCTTCCTGGTGTGCCTGATTTGGCATTTTGCTCCAGTTGGCTTCTGTTTTCCTACCCTAAGAGTAGATCCCGTCTCCATCTGTGACTTCCTCTGGGAGCACAAGGAGATTTCCAGGCATCTGACAGTCATTCTTCCTTGTCTCCCCCCCATGTCTTCATCTCTTTTAATCATTTGGTTTTTACTCATAAATTAAATGTACTGACTCGTCCTCCATTGATGTAGAATCACACACCAGAAATGCCAAAGCACTGTACCAAAAAGAACCTGCACCACACTTGGGTTGGAGAAGCTGCACTGTCCTACTAAGCAGGTCCTGCAGACGGTGGTGCGGTTTGAGACATTCAGCCGCTTGACTGATGACTCATGCTCCAACATGCATCCCTCTATATGAAGTGTTTGTCTCTAGCTAAAGGTTTACACAGGTATTACACTGCCTGCACAGCTAGCTATCTAGTAAGACTTGGATATACTCATGGTAGACTGCCTGTATCTGACTGACACATTCTGATTTCCCCATGTAATTATTTTTATTTGCCTTTTGGTGAGAGAATGGGGCGGACAGGATCTGTAGCCCCCCCCCCCCAATCAGAGAGAGGCACGGGCTGATCAGAAGTCTACAGGATGTGGGGGGGTGGAGAGGGGCTTCCTTTGTCTGAAACAGTCAGACCATTGTGCTCTCAGACATGGGGCGGAAACACAGAAGCCATCCGCTCGCCTCTACGCAGTGCCCGGGAAAAGAGGGCTGTAAACGACTTAACATTGTAGCAAAACAGCAGCTTACGTGAGACAGCGTCTATCGGTTAAATCTTCAGAGAACCATGCATGAGCGTTTTAGTGTGTGAAGCTTGTTCCGGTTTGACTCATCAAAGCATTTCCTGCTGCTCCTTCCTCACGATGACAATCTCGGCTGTCACGGCTGCTATTTGTAACTGTCTTGATTTGTCATGAGTGCCGCTAACTGTCCATGACAGACAGCTTATGTGGGGTCAGTGTTGCCTATGGGAAATGCTTTTGTCTTATTAGTGTCACAGCAGTGAAGCATCGAAAGCTGTCTGCACAGTTAAGGTGGCAATCAGGTCGAAAGGGGTGGGCCTTACACCCTCGCCTTTTTTTTTTTTTTTGTGTGTGTTCTGTCAGGGTTAAGAAATTTGGTCAGACTGTGAGGTGATGGTTTCACAATTTTTTTTTTTTTTTGTCTCAAGTGGTTTAGAGCTTTCGGTTAAAGGTTGTGTTGTCTTGTGTGGGTATGGTTTAGGCCAGACTTCCTCAGTGTGCATTCATCCATGGTCCTGTTCACTCACTCACTAGATATGCTGTCTTCTAGCCATCATCTCCAGCTCCCAGGAGGCCTACCAGGCGGCCTTTGACATCAGCAAGAGTGAGATGCAGCCCACGCACCCCATCCGCTTGGGTCTGGCCCTCAACTTCTCTGTCTTCTTCTACGAGATCCTCAACTCACCCGAGCAGGCCTGCAAGCTTGCCAAAGCGGTGGGTGGTGTACCATGTGATGTTGCCAGAAAGCACAGTCCAAAAACCACATTACAATTCTCACCTTGCCCCACCCTCAGGCTTTTGATGAGGCTATTGCCGAACTCGATACACTGAACGAAGACTCGTACAAAGACAGCACGTTGATCATGCAGCTGCTGAGGGACAACTTGACAGTAAGTATGAGTGGTGTCCTGTCCAAACGTTCGTGGTCCAGATATAGGTAGAATAGGGCCATATGTTGCTGCTATCAGGTGTTATAGCACCTACGTCATGGTGGTCAGAGATGAAGGCTGTTGTACCTTTCAGGAAGGTGTTTAAAGTTGCTGGCACTGTGACGTTTCGAGCCCCCCAGCCTGATAACAATCTTTTTCCATCCCAGCTGTGGACTTCAGACAATCAGTGCGATACTGATGAACCCGAGGAGCCTAGAGAAAACAACTGAGCCTGTGGGCATCGCCAACACTGAGACCAACCTCATCACCCTGCTTCTTTCTATACTTAACTCACCAGTGTCATTTCTGTCCAACTTTTTTTTTTTTTTGTTTTGTGGGCATGGGGAGGGGGGTGTCTTTTTTTTTTTTTTTTTTTTACGTGGGGACTCACAGGGGAAAGAGGACTTGGGGGTGGTTAAGTGGTGGAGTTGGGGCAAACATGGCAAGTCGAGTGTAAGGTCAATATTTACTGTATGTATATTCAACACGTATTAAAATGTTTGTTAGGCATTGTCTTTTGATACGGCTGACACACGCCTCCTACATCCAGAGGACAGCACCTTCAGTGCAGCTAATAAGCAGGCACGAAATGTTTGGTCGGGATCAAAATTAACTGCTGTCCAGCCCGTAAGCCATAAGCATGACGGGAAGGAAAATCATTCCGTTTGCTATCCCCTGCATCATTCTTTGGTTTTATTTCTCCTCCTAAGTGACCAACAAAGGCCATTGTCATGGTAACACGGTTATGAGGTATAGAAAACATGACAACAGACAAGCATTTAAAAAGGCTTGACGTTTGTATTTGGTGTCCTGTTTTGAGCAGATCAGTGCAAATTCCGTTTCGCTTATGTGGTCCCCCCCCCCCCCCAAGGTAGGGTTTTTTCCCCCCTTTTGATACTTTCCTAAATTGCATGTGACTAACTAGTTGTCATTGGGGAGGGGAGAGAGATGGCAGTGGGCCTGACTAGTTTCATGTTCTTGGAGTTTTCATACAATTCACTCAAGCATAACTGTTATTTGGAGGGAAATATAAGTGGAAATAAAAGCTAATTTAAAGGTAGCGTTTCCGGTCTCTGTTGATTGACCAAAAGAGTTTGCCAAGTCTGGTTTTGGGTCTCTCTCTTCCCTGATGTCCTTTCTTGATTAAATTGTACGTTGTCTCCATCGCAGTGGCACTTTCTCCATTCGCTTCGGCTTCCATGGAGTTGCTGAGATGGTAAATCGCTGGCCATTTTGCCGCCTCTCTGAGCGAGGAAGCTGCGTCATTGTCAGCGGCTTCAGAAGGAAATGCATTTTTAGTGTCGGATAGAAAAACCACGACCTCAGCCGAGCAGGTTTTTTTTTTTTTTTTTTAAATGCATCATGTGTATCATGTAATTACGCCTACTTCCTAATGGAGGTAAAGATGTGAGCAACTTGAAAGCGGTGGGTGTGTATTTTAAATGGCATATGCCGAGACTGCACCTACAATAATCCTGATTTCTAATTGACTTCATGAAAAACTGCGCTAGTGTTCAAAAGTAAACTAAATATTGTTATTCGTTTGCCGATTAAGAATGAATGAATTCATGAAATATCTGCGCTGAATATTGACGAGTTATCCGATGGGGGGGAGGGCGTGATTATGACATGCGTGGAATTCGTTTTAGAGTTACTAATATTTATATGCCGTGTGGTACAACGTGCGTGATGTCTAGCGTCGTTTGAGTCGATCCAGGAGTCCAGAATAAAGACGGGGACAGCTTTGATGAAAGTTAACAAACACGTTAGGAGATCTCATCAGCTTGGAAGTTGCGGCCGTCCCTCATCGGCAGTACTTACTGATCCGTGCTTTGCATTTACGATATTACATATTACGAGTAAACAGCATATTTTAGCCATAATTCACTGCACACTACAGCTAAATCCACATAGCTAACCCGTGTGGTTAGCTTTATATTGTGCAGGCGTAGAGATTTCAACCTCATTCGAATCAGGAACTCATCACTTTGCACGAACATGTGATCACACAAAAACGCAGAAGGTGCACTGGTGTGACTGCTTTCCTTACTGGAATGTTGTAGACGACTCTTTATTTCTGCCCTGCTTTTGGAGACCAGCGGTGAACATGCAAATCTAAATCATATGGAGAGACACACACAAGCCAAGGGCTGTGCCGCCTTCTACATGCTGAGTAAGGATGACTCTCTCAAGACTGAGCCCAGGTGCACTGGCGGAGTCGCTTTCTATTGTGAGTCATGTTATATTATAGGCCAATTTTATTTATTTATTGCTAGTTCTGGAATGCTGCAGGAAGTTTATCAATGTTAATCACGTAAGCATTTCTATATTCACTAAGAATGTTTCCCAGTAATGTATACGTTCGAAGCCCTTATTTCTCAAGCTGACCAGTCGGGACTTACCCGAATACTTTTTCGGCTGGTTTTTATACCAAGTTGAAGGAAAGAAAGCCCCGTCGGCATCATGCTTGTGTCTCAAAGCGTCTTTCTGCTAGTCTATCGGGCTGGAGTTTCTGGGGAACGTAGTGCTGATTCACAGGTGTGTTTGGGTGTGTATATTTTCGCCTTAATCACTAAGCTATTATAATAATTAACATTACATTAACTAATCGCTACTCACTGAAAGACTATAATAGGTATATTTTACACCTTAAATGATTTCTTCCTTTCATTGTCTCCAGCTGATTTCTGGAGCCAGTGACTTTCACAGATGTGTTGTCCGAGCTTCTCTTGAGGGCCTGTGCACCAGGCAAACACGCTTCAGAGAGTCGCCGTCAAGGTCACGCCGTGACAAACTTCTCCCTGGTATGCTGTTAATTTTTAATCTTGGCAAGCCGACAGGAGCGCCGAGTGCCAAAGCAGGTTCCTGGATACGACTTCCATGATTTCAAGCTTAATACACTGCTGTCTTGAAGATTTTGATTTCCTTTAATCGTGGAATATTTATCTACACAGGCGTCAGTCTGGGAAGACGTGTGTACTACAATACTATAAATGAATTAACCGGCCACAAACAAATAACTTAATTGTATAGCTTGGTTACCTGATAGCCTATTTTGGAGACTCAACAATTTTTGCAATGTCACTTTTAGTTCCGTTCTTTTTGGTACTCGTCACAGTGCTAAACTTTTTTTGTACGTATTCTCTGAATACACTTTACAACGCAACCTTTACTCAGTTTTGATTAGTGTGTTAGTGCGCCCTCTGCCGGTGACGAATCTAAAGTGAATATTTCAGTTGTCACCGCGAAAGCTACTCAGCACTTCGCTCATTGTGTTCATATTAGCAGGGCGAGTCTGATAACCAAAAATCAAATGAAATACAAACTGAGTAGATTTCGCTACTGTTAGTTTTTTTCAGTGACAAAATATGCTATGCATATGTGAAAGAGGGTCCTGCCTCCAACTCATGTCTTCCATCTGTTGTGTGGGTTTGCTCTGGGTCCTCCACTTTCCACCCACACTCTAAAGACACACAGGTGAGTAAATCATCATTTCTGAATTGCTCATTGTGTGTGTGTGTGCGCGCACGTGCGCGCCTTGTGCCCTTTGTTTTCTGGCATAGCTCCCAGCCCCACTGCATTGGAAAAGCAGCTGGAATATGGATGGAAATACATAGACTCAGTAATTATCTCTGTAAACATAATAATCATAATAATCACAAGATCCTTAGTTTATTATCTAGGGTCTCACAGCCAGGTGCACATCTCACCAAGGTGAAGCCCTGTAGCTAAGAATATTGAAAGACAGCTAGCGAAAATGCAACTGGATCCCACAATCTGTTGCTCTTGGTAACCTAAAATAAAATCTTTTTTTTTTCTTCTTCTTACAAGTTGTCTCAGGCGGGTACATCTTAGTGAACCTCCTCATTCACCCCTTTTATACAGAGGAGGGATCCGGGGAATGCGACAGAGATCCATGTGGGTATTGGTTCCCAGCCGTACGTGCTTAGAGGCACGTCCTCACAGCCAGGAGTCCATCGGCTGTCCAAAACATGGGTCCTCTGTGCTGCATGCTGTACACGGCTACTTGTTCTCACCTGGAAGCAGGGAGCATGGGCGGATGTCGGGGGGCACCCCCGTGACAAAGCTGATAAGGCACGATACTCATCTAAGCTGCATCACATGCTTTTGTCAGTTCAGATATTTGTGTGGTGGGGTTGGGGGCGTGAAATTACTTCTGCTTCTGAAGGGGGGGGACCGAAAGAAGATGTTGAGAAGCACTGCTCTGAATTGCCCATAGTGGGTGATCGTGTGTCTGCAGTGTCTGTCTTGCATCGAGCTGGGTGTCCAACATGCATCTTGAAGTGGTCCCTCCAGACTCCGTTTTACTTGCTACTGGATAAGCTGCTCTCAAAATAAACTTATAGAGCATATCACTTGCACTTTGTTCCCTTAAAAATTCCTTTGTTTTGCTAACAGAAGGTGTTTTGTTCTACTTTGATTGTCTAAGTGTAATTTTATCTCATTGTCAATGCCCTGCATGTATGCATTCCTTGTTGTCTTCTGTAAACCAGAGGATCAAACCCATATTATTACAATTAAAAGAAAAAGAGAGACTTGCCTCCTTGTCTCGCTGCCTTGAATACCTGGTGCCATCGTGAGGATGTTCTCTTGGTTATCCATTGCTTGATTGGGATTGCATCAAGCTGCTAGTTTCCACCTTGTATGTGACATACTGTAGATGAACAGATGGTCACCATAGTGTAACTGACATGGTTTTAATTTCAGAATGTGAATTGGACATTGGCAAGTGTTATCTCCAGGAAATCCTCCAGGTGCCCAGGCCTGCAGTTGCAACACTTTTTTTTTTTTTTTTCCCCCCCTAGATTTTTCTCCTGTTAAGGAGCTCAGTTTTGTCAGGTTGGTACCAGTGTGTCGTTATTCCCTCGTTCTGCTTTCTCCACTTGCCTTTGCCCTCATTACCCTCATGTGCATGGTGCATGGTTCCTATGGTGTTTAGGCCTTGGTTCCTGTTTTGTTTATGTCTCTGCCTGCCTTGTTTTTACTTGGTCACTACTCTTGTCTTTTGTGACCTATTCCCAGTGATTTGGTTCTTGCCGAGTCATCTTTTGAGTTCATCTTTGTTTTCCCCTCTTTCATGGTGGAGACTGGTGGTTCTTTTCTTGGTCTTTATTATTAAATCTGTTTTCTACTTACACTTGCGTCCTTGCCTCCCTGGTTTTTTTGGTCCTGCCAAACATAGTCCTGTGACAACTGTGACATATTGTTTGTTGCCTGTCTACATGTGTGCTCAAGTTATAATACTACTATAGTTCGTGTAGCAATATCTGATAGTGACTCCTGCATTCTGGTCTTAAGTTCTCCCGGGGAGGGTCTATCTGTGGGAATAAGTCTGACCATCTATAATCCAAAAAAGACCGCCATGATAGGTACCACCAAAAATAGAGCACCCTACCTAGAATAGAGTTACCGGAACATGCTGATTGGAGCCAGGCCTGGGAATGGGGTTTGTTGCCCAACAAACAGGGAATGTTCCCACAACTTTCAGTAACGCTCTTAAAAGGTTCAGTTGTAATGTTATATAAATAATGTTCCTGTAACGTTCTTAAAACGTGCCTTGGGAAATTTAACCAAAAAAGTGTTGTAGGAACGTTTTTTAAAATAATGTTTTTTTGGAAACATTCTCTGAACATCCAGAAAACTGGACATAAATGTTCTAACAATATGAAAAAACATTTAAAAAACATTCTGCTAACCCAAAATTGTTAGCTGGGTGGTTAGTACCCAAAGGCCACATAACCTGGCTGGTGGAGCCCAAAATGGCTACATGTGCCATCATATGGGTTCTCCATCCATACGGTGGAAGGTGGGGGTCAGGTATAATGTTATTTAGTTGACAAGCATGAGTGAGCAGGACCTAGTCAGATTAGACTATGGGGAAAAAAGAAAGTTTTGGAAATGTGAAACATTTGAAGTACCACAGGAGACATCAGCTACATGTGTATGGCTGACCTTAACATTGTCTGGGTTCTGGAACCAAACCTCTTGATTAAGGATGGGATTTCTGGAGTTCCCACATGGTGAAGGACCTGCAGTGGGAATGATGGAAATGCCTGGAGGTGCAGGACCGGAACCCAAGTGAACTGCTGTAGGACTGCTGTGCAAACCTTGGAATGCCATAAGTGGAGGAATTGAAGCGCTGCCTCTTGTTCATGAAGGCCAGTAATAGGGAATGTGGGCTTGACCGGTGAAGCGGGATCACCGGCGCAAAATCACGTTTATCCTCACCTACAGTTGTATGAAGTAGGGGATAATGGCTGAACAAGGCTATGAGTATGCGGTTGATACGGCGTTGCCAAAGTAGTTATTCCCGGGGCATCCCAGATTGAATGCCTTTTGATACTCTAATTTAGATTTTTGAATGGAATTATGTGCTCGTGCCTTCATGCAACCATATCTTGCAAAACGTCTTGCGAGTCAACATGCATTTTTGGCAATATTTCCGATTCCATCGATCACCTGACCAAAGCCCGACGCTCGGGACACTTTCAGTTTCCATTTCTCTGCCAGTGCGTTTAAAGCTTCATCTGTAAAACTCAATCCACCGGTCAGCATTTATTAGCCACACAACTTCTGGTATTTGCGGAATTAAAACGTACATTTTCTTCCACCCAAAAGTTCATGTCTGTTTGGTAAGTAATCAATCATTTGAATATAATTTGATTATTTAACCGAAAATGGTCATAGGATGTGAAAATTTCAATTTTTCTACCAGAGGTTTAATTTCAGTTGTTTCCTGTGAACTCTTCGGTCTTGTAGTCGGTTAGGTAATTCATTCGTGCTTTTTTTAAGTTACACAGCCGTTTTATTAGGTTTAATTCATGATTGTGGGTAAAGTGTATGTCTTTGTAAATATGTAAATAAAATGTAAATAAAATGTAAATAAAGCAGCTACTGTATGCCGATATTAATGTATAACCTTTGTACTGATTCTCAAGTGTCTCTCAGTCTAACGACGTGTAGTTACGTTGGATTAGAGTGTCTAACTTCAATAACCGGTGACTGTGCGTACCTACTGTATGACAAAGTGGCATTGTGTCCACAGTACACGTCCCCTGCCTTGTGCAATGTCGAACATGACATTGTACCGAATAAACAGTGCCCTGCGGATGATTGGCGTAATAATTAAATATTATTTATGAAATTTCCCAACTATGACATTTTACAAGCAGACCTCACAGATCAGACAACATTGGAACTAGTGAAGACATTTCAAACCCTGTACGAATCGTCGAGATCTCCGTATCTGATCGATAAAGAAGCGCGAAGATGAACCCCAGCGGCCCCAGCTATCCGATGGCCTCCCTGTACGTCGGCGACCTGCACCAGGATGTGACCGAAGCCATGCTTTATGAGAAGTTCAGCCCGGCCGGCCCCATCCTCTCCATCCGAGTGTGTCGCGACATGATCACTCGGCGGTCCCTCGGATATGCCTACGTCAACTTCCAGCAGCCTGCCGACGGTAAGCAACGTCGAGTGCTGCGGCTAGTCAACAAAGGTTCGTGGGTCTCCTCAAAGTACACACAACAAATGGACCAGAAGTAGATTTTTCCTCTAACCACACAGAAAAAGATAGCTGTGCAGTCTGAGTTCTGGATAATGATAGGCATAGCTCACATCTGACACCCAAAATGTTGGGGCACATGCCCTGGGTTTGTACATCTGTATAGCTGTTCTATGTGTTAAATATATTACAAATACCGTTGTGTCACATTGCCACGTAATGTGAAAGTGTCATAGTGTGCGTGTGTACAACGTGTGTAGTGTCACCGTGAATGTGTGTGACTAGTGGGGCTGACACCCATGTTGTACGATGTATACTTGTTGGTAGAGTGGGTATAAGTGCAAACGTGTGGCAGCGTTCAATTTCTGGTGGCATCTAAGCACCTTGTTTGAATCCAAGATGTTTCTGCCTTCTGCTTGTCACAATATTCATGTGTAGGTATTGAAGAGCCCTATGTTGTGATTGAATAGCTCTATTTCAATGTAATATTATTATTTAATTTAATTCAAATATTTTGTATTCCACCAAATATTGTGACCTTAGCATGGTGGAGGAGTTTGTGTCCCTTAATGGTCCACAGAGCTATGTTGTAGGGAGCTCAAGTCTGTGGAGAGATTCCAGAGAAACTGTGGTACATCACCTGTTAACTGTCTTGCTCGTCTTCAAAATCCATAAAAAATATTAAAATTGTGACTGGATGCCATGTAATGAAGTCTCTCTGCAGGGATGTTGGATGCACTCTCTCTGATATGGGGAGGGTTTCAGAGAGATCTGGAGGGATCTCAGAATTAAGCCGATGCTCCTTCTGACTGAGAGGAGCCAGCTCGGATGGTTTGGACATTTTATAAGGATGCCACCTGGAAGGCTTCCTTGGGAATGGTTCTAGGCACATGCCATTGAGCAGAGACCCCGGGGAAGACTTAGGACATGCTGGTGGGATTATATCTCCCAGCTATCTTGGGAATATCTGGGAATTTCATGGAAAGTGTTGTCTGGTCTGACACCATGACCCTTACCAGGAGAAATGGTGGGATGGTGATGATGATATATTTGTATGGAGCCAATGAATTCGTCATAATTGTCCTGCTGCTTCTCCTTTTGAGGGTTGAGGTTTATGTCATTTTGAAATTCATTATTAATTTGTTTGCTCATTTAGCTGAACATGCGTTGGACACCATGAACTTCGATGTGATCAAAGGCAGACCCATCTGCATCATGTGGTCACAGCATGACCCGTCCTTGAGGAAGAGCGGCGTCAGCAACATCTTCATCAAGAACTTGGACAAGTCTATCGATAACAAGGCCCTCTATGATACCTTCTCTGCTTTCGGGAAAATCTTGTCTTGCAAGGTAATACAAGTTGCTAGTTCAGCGCTGTGAGCTTGTTTCAGCCGTGTGCATGTGATAATGACTTTGCTACAATTTGTGACGTGTGAGATGGAT
>JAACJT020000110.1:8204395-8231189 GCA_009936485.2 Gymnarchus niloticus | reverse complement strand
AGTCTCTGCCCTGCTTCATTTTGTTCTCCAAGGCCATATTTGCCAGTTATTCCAGTTACCTTTTGATTTCCTACTTTTAGCATTCCAATCGCCTATGATCAAAGTGATATCTTTTTTTGGTCTTGGTTCTATAAGATCTTTTAGGTCTTCATAAAATTTTTCGATTTCAATCTCTTCAGCATCCGTGGTTGGTGCATAGACTTGGATTATTGTGATATTGAATGGTTTGCCTTGTATTCGAACAGCGAGTCTGTCATTTTTGAGATTGTACCCCAGTACTGCTTTTCTTGTTGTTGGCTTGAGTATCATGGCTACTCTGTTTCTTCTAAGGGATTCCTGCCCACAGTAGTAGATGCAGTGGTCATCTGAGTTAAATTCACCCATTCATGTCCATTTTAATTCACTAACTCCCTAAGATGTCGATGTTTAATCTTGCCATCTCATATTTGACTACATCCAGTTTGCCTTGATTCATAGATCGTACATTCCAGGTTCCTATGCAGTGCTGTTCTTTGCAGCATCGGACTTTCGCTTCGCTACCAGACGCATCCACAACTGAGCATCCTTTTGGCTTTGACCCGGCCACTTCACTCTGTCTGGCGCTACTTGTACTTGCCCTCCGCTCTTCCGCAGTAGCATTTTGGACACCTTCTGACCCGAGGGCCTCATCTTCCAGTGTCATATCTTGAAGCCTTTTAATACTGTCCATGGAGTTTTCTTGGCAAGGATACTGGAGTGGGTTGCCATTTCCTTCTCCAGGGATCACTTTGGTCTGAGTTCTCCACTACGACCTGTCTGTCTTGGGTGGCCCTACACGGCTTAGCTCATAGTTTCACTGAACTACGCAAGCCCCTTTGCCACGACAAGGCAGTGATCCATTGAAGGGGGGTAGCATTGTACACCTTCATTAATCTAAAATTGTTGGCTAGTGCCTGCTGCTGGAACTTGTCTAGATTGTGGCCCTGAAGATATGGAGTGAAAGGATGTTTGTTCTTCCAGGCTGAGCCTCCATGCAACTTTTAATCAGGTTTTTTCAGTTTCTTCTCAGCAGGGTCTTATCTTTGAAGGATGCTGATATTTCAAAACGTGGATTTTCATGCAAATGTTACACTGTGAAACTCTCAAGGAGTCCCTTTTGATACTGTAGGAGGCTAAAAGTTGGTTTGACTATTGCCCTTGAAGTTCTAACATGTTAGACTGCCTTGAATGAATTCTCTTGCATTTGTTTGCGTAAATGGGGTATTTGGCATGGACAACTGCCAATGATCTAGCTGTAACATGATGTTAGCAGTGAGTACACTTGGCTGTTTGAAGCCCGGTGCATTTTAAGTGGAAGGGACTCATGATGATGAATAGTATTTGTAGTAAATGTACACATTCAACCATGACACAAGCGTTAATCTCGCTCACTGACATTTGTGTCCAGCATAATGGCCTGTGTGATGCTGCACTGCAGTAGGCTTTCACGGTGGGTTTCTGTCCTAGTGTGTTTGTTTGGCCTCCACAAGTCGTCAACTAATCGGGGCATGCTGTTGTGAGTTACTCATAACGTGTTTTTAACTGGCCGCCTCCTCTCCTCTCTCCCTTCCAGGTGTGCAGACGCTGGTCTTTGCCCTCCCACCTAGCCCGAGTTTGTGACACTCGATTGTCAGGTTGAGACCACTATGTCTTAGACCCTGTGCTTCACACCCAGAACACTGGCCCCCCCTCTGCTACCCATGTAAACACTCCCCTTGGAGACATGAGCCTGCAGAAGTGCCCGCCTGCCGGCTCGGACCGGGACCTGCAGTCCTCCACCGCGTCCTCCGTCAGCCTGCCGTCTGTCAAGAAGGCACCCAAGAAACGACGGCTGTCTTTGGGTTCATTGTTCCGCCGGCGCCGTGAGCCCAAGTGCCGGTCCCGTGACCTCAGCGTGGATGCGGTGGCCAGTGTGGAGAGCGTCCGCTCTGAGGGCTGCCACGACAAGGCCTCTGCTGCTTCTGCGCTGGGTACGGCTTCCACATCTTCATGTGCCACCTCGTCGTCGGCCTCGTCCTCCGAGTTGCTGGAGTGTCCCCTGTGTCTGTTGCGGCATGCACGGGACCGCTTCCCGGAGATCATGACGTGCCCCCACCGCTCGTGCGCAGACTGCCTGCGGCAGTACCTGCGCATTGAGATCTCGGAGAGCCGCGTCAACATCAGCTGCCCAGAGTGTACGGAGCGCTTCAACCCGCACGACATCCGCATGATCCTGGCCGATCGTACCCTAATGGAGAAATACGAGGAGTTCATGCTGCGCCGCTGGCTAGTGGCTGACCCTGACTGTCGCTGGTGCCCCGCTCCTGACTGCGGGTAAGGCTGCACGCCTTTCCAAAATGCAGCTGTCGTATCTGGTGAAGGTCTGTGCTAAAACGACACGTTAAGAGTGAGGATAAGTCTCTCACTCACTCACTCACTCACTAGGCAAAAGTAACATTGTGGGGACCTTCCATTCATTTCTATGGGCTTAACCCTAAAACTAATATGACAACCCTAACTCTCACCCAGCCCTAACATTAACCATAAGTAACCTAACAAATACAAGACTTTCAGCTCTTTGGGTTTTTTGATTGTGTTCACAGATTTTTATAAAATTGAGTTTTGATTTACGGGGACTGGAAAAATAGTCCCTACGAGTCAAAAATGTCAGGTTTTTATTGCCTTGTGGGGACATTTTGTCCCCCAACGTAATATAAACGTGGCCGCATGCACGCCAGATGATGTACTCTTATACCTGCTTTTGGTTCGTTTTCTGCCATTATCTGACTTGCGACCAGCTTACCTTCTACATGTGTACATTTTGGACAGGGTTATCAAACTGATCCCCTGTCAGTTAACAGTAGGGTGAAATGAATAATTTACTGGCAGTGTCAGCAAAGTCAAATTTTTGTTGAATAGTCATTTTGAACTCCCAGGTCTTAAATTTATTTTGCAGTCAATGCATGACTTTTTTTTTTAACCAGAAGAGTGCTGTAACCAAAGTGTGATGGGTATGTCAAGTGAAGCTTGTAAGCCACGTAGCTACAGTATTGTTAATCTCACCTTTCACATGCATGTGAAAATCTTTAAAGTCACGTGAACATGTCAGTACTGAGCTTTCACTTCAATTCTGGGTTCACGGGAAAACCCAGGAGTCCATAATCATGCAGCATAACAGGTATCAGTGCTGCGTGCTTTGCTCCTGAGTGAATTTGCTTTTGTCTCTTCAAATGGAGCCCTTTTATCATTACTGCTGTTGTGTTCAAAGTTCTCTTAATACTCAAATGCTTGCACGTTTCCTCTTATCTCTAATACAGCTGGGTAAATTACTAAAAAGGAGACAGTTTTATGGAAAAGGCCTACCCTTATGTTCATTGTTCACACTATCATTCCAACTGTGAAATTTAGTTTTTTTTGTTTCAGTATAAGAATTCCATGTACTTTATTACCTGTAATTTAGTAAAAGTAATTGTAATGTTTCAAAACTTGGTTTGATTTTCTTGTCTTTCTTAGCTTGTTCATGCCGTGATGGGAAGCTCTTTGCCTTTTAACCAGCTGCACCGGACTGTACTGAGAGCCAAATACTGCCTCCATCCCTTAGGTCCTTAGTGCATGTTGAAATATTCCTCCTCTTATGAGAAGTTTCACTGAGTTTTTTTTTCTCCCCCTCCTCCTCTCTCTCTCGGCCGTTTGGCAGGAAATGTCATTAGCGGGTATGTAGGCGGGCTCATTGGCGATGGACCATTCCCCTCTTGCATAACAGCCATTGCTTGAATTGTAACAAGTTTGTCATTTCTAAGGCTGCTTTTGAGTTTCAGCTGCCAGTACATGTCCACCCTTATCTTTTTTTTTTTTTAAACTTTAAAAGCTGTCCTTTGCGTGCTGAGTAGCACGTGTCACAACAGCCTATCACCTAGTGGCTCATAGCCCTTGCTCCCTTAACCTCTGCTCTACTTGTCATTTGTTGCTGGATTTGAGCTCCTGTCTTTGACGAATTAGACTTTGTAGAGATGTGCACATACACCCCCCCCCCCCCCTTTCCCCACTGATTTAACATGATTTGATCTTTGGTGTGGATTTTAATGAGTCTTTATATAGGTTTGGTTTTACCATGTACATTAGAGTTGATTTGTACTGTAGTGTTGAATCTTCCTCTTTCTGCGCTACCATCCAGCCATTTCTTCTTGAAGTTGGGTTTTTATTCTCACTTTAAAGAGGAGGCAGGTTTTTGTTCTGTACAAAGCCGTGGGTAGTGCAGTGTTGTGAGCCCTCAGCATGGTCCTGAATGAGGCTTGCTCCATGGTGTGAGCCCTCAGATTTTGACTGTGAGTCAGCAGGTATGATCACTGGGGCTTGGGTTTGGCCCTTTACATTACTTTTGCTCTTCTCTCGCATCACAGTTGCAGTCAGCAAATTAGTCCCATAAGTGGGCTAAAACCACAGTGGATCTTTGGGAGTGACTGCACCAGCTCTTTTGCAGATTTGGGCATTCATGGAAATTGTACAATTACACCTCTCCAAGGTGCCGGGCATGTGAGGAAAGCTTTGTTGGAGCTGTCTTGGTTAAGGACCTCACTTGGGGCCGGATAGTGACGATTACTTTGCAAGCCTCAGGATTCAAACAACCTTCTGGAAGCAGGGACTTACCCCAAACCCACTGAGCTACCTACACACCTCCCCAATGTGCAAATGAGGTGCTTCAGAATGGAAGGCTCTTGATAAGTCGGAGGCACCTTCACCTTTCCTGGGTGTAATGACAAGTGTGGAAATGAGAAATCGTGTGTTGCAGCAAGTCTATTGCAAAAAAACAGGAAAAAACCCTTTTAACATGATGTTGCTTCAGCTTCTGAGCAACCTACAGTAGCTTGTGAATGCCGCAGGAGGCTCCTTGAGGCTGGAAGGCCCACGAGTCAGTGGGGTCATGTTGGCTTGTAATCCACCCAATCCACTACCTTGCTTAAAACCTTCTGATTCTTGTCCCTTTGGCTTCAGACTGTAAAGGGCAATGCCCAGGTGAGGTTTAAGTGGTTTAGGCTGGCATGTTGGCTGCTCTGATACTCGCAACAGACTTTAGGTGAAGAGAGTGGCTAAGTCACAGCCTCCCTTCTGGCTCTGCTCATGTAGGTCAGGGCCTGCATGTGTCTCAGCCATAAAAGGACAGCACAATTCACAGGCGATGTGCCTCCTGGGCATGGTTTTAATTTTTTGGGTATTTCTTGCTATTTTTATTAGCATATAACAATATAATTGTGATATTAACATTCTGCAGGCAGAGTCGGCGTTCTGCTAGATGTGTGTTTACCTTTTATTCTTTGAGCGTTGGCTCTAGTTGCCTGGACACAGCAATATGGATGTTGCGGCAAACCACTGACCTTGGCTTTGCTGCCAGTGGACCGAGTGAGTGTGTGGTGTTCCAAGAGCACTTCGGAGAGCCAGTGGGAAACATTCTGTACGAACTCCAGGCGGGCCCCGCCTGACACCGGCAGCCTTGGGAACCTATTCAGCGAGGATGGCCGACTGGTTCATTTCCTGAAGGCCCTGTCGGTCAGACACGCATGGACAAAACGACGTCATCCCTTTGTTGAGGCTGGCTGGTGGGCTGTTTGGAGTAATCCTTCTCATTGTTTTCCCTGCCTTTTGGGTTGCTAGCCTGTATGGCTTCCTGTTCATGTACTGAATTCAAGCTACACCTCAGTGCCAGGATACGGGTGGAAAATGAATGTGCTTTCAGTCCCTTGGAATTTTTCTTTTCCACTTCCCCATTTGTCCTTCTGAATAATGATTTAAAATCCAGACACTGGGGTCTCGTCTGAGGGTCTTTGCAGGAGTTGGCTGGCTCTGGGACACGCTGATATACACGGAGATGAACATCTATTGTCACAAACAGCTATGGCCCCATGTTCTTTGGCGCTCTGGCCCCCTCGAGTGCCTGAGGGAAAACCCATTTGATCCCACAGCACTCGTTTCTCCTATCAGTCTGCCTTGCCTTGGCCCTGGGTCAGTGTACCTGATAGTGGGTGTACAGACAGTTAGGTCCCAGCGGCGCCTGGCCTTGGGGACAGTCGCTCACCCGTGACTCAGATGGACGGTGCCAACTAGCCATATTGCTGCTTCCCATGTACTTGAGTGGTCAGATTTGCAGTGAAGGATCTCTTTAATTAACAAGGCAGATGAACAGGGTGAGTGCTGATTTCGTTTCCATTTGTTTTATTGGCTTTTCCCTGCAGAGTCAGTCAGCCTGCCTCCACTGCAAATGTAATTGCATTAGTAATGGAAGAATGCCCATAAAGCTGTGGTAGTTGTACTGCAGCTTTCCGTGCTGTCCCTCGCGTGCATTTGTGGTCTGCTGATGCGTAACCTGATCTGAGCCACGTCGTCTGCTGTAATTGTTCTGCTGCGGTGTCGCTGCTGTGGTGGCGGGCATCGAGTACAGTGCCAGGCCCCGACGTCCCTTAAACCACGCCTTGATGTGTATTGCAAAATGTTTAGAAGTGTAGCAAGTAGGCTAAAAGGAACTGATCAAACGGCATATTCACGTGCAGTCTGTGAAGATGGCAGGTATTTGATAGAAATATTTTAGGCAGTACTCCTTGTGAAGGCCAGCCTGCACTTTCAGACTCTTCACTGGAAGGAATATGTCCGTAAGGTGTCCTCATGGTCTTAGATGTGAATTTAGCGGAGGACACGGACAGCTTCACCCGTATCCAAAATCTGATCGTCTTGCTGGTCTGAGTCGTGTGAGTTTGTGTGGGAGTGTGTGTACTGTAAATCACTGACACTGAGGCCTGACTCGAGGTGGGGTCTTCCCATGTGAGGCAGCCTCTGTCCCCCGTTCAGCCTTCAGATGTTGACCTCCTTCGCAGGTACGCAGTCATAGCCTTTGGCTGCGCCAGCTGCCCGAAGATCACTTGCGGTCGGGAGGGCTGCGGCACGGAGTTCTGCTACCACTGTAAACAGCTGTGGCACCCCAACCAGACATGCGATGCTGCCCGGCAGCAGAGGGCTCAGAGCCTGAGGCTGCGGACCGTGCGTTCCTCCTCTCTCAGCTACAGCCAGGAGAGCGGCGCTGCAGGTACGTTCTTTAAAGTCTTGATCAAAAAGCCCCTACCAGGTGAAGCCTAGATGGTTTTTAAAGGTGTGTCTTCCACTTGTGCTTCCCCTGGCCATAGCTGATGACATCAAGCCCTGCCCACGCTGTGCCGCTTACATCATTAAAATGAACGATGGCAGCTGCAACCACATGACCTGTGCGGTGTGCGGCTGCGAGTTCTGCTGGCTCTGCATGAAGGAGATCTCGGATCTGCACTACCTGAGGTGAGGCTCTACTGGGCGGACGTCTGGGTTGTCCTGAAGTGGTGTGGGACTGCAGATGGCCCTCATGGGTGCGATGTCAACCATCTCATGCCACCCTCAGCCCTTCCGGCTGCACCTTCTGGGGCAAGAAGCCCTGGAGTCGCAAGAAGAAGATCCTGTGGCAGTTGGGCACGCTGGTGGGTGCCCCCGTGGGCATCGCACTCATTGCCGGCATTGCCATTCCCGCGATGATCATCGGCATTCCTGTGTATGTGGGGAGGAAGGTGAGTTACGTGACTTCTGTAAAAGAACAAAAATAACTTCAGAACAAAGTGATCTTCTGTACTGAGTCCCATCCTCAGTGGCCCCAGAATGTACTAGAACCTGCAGGGCTGAGGATTGATTACTGCTGCATGCATGTGGGCGGTTAGACTGAGGAGCACAGTGCCTTAGGCTTGCCAGTCCTTTATTTAGTGAGTCTGGTTGTTCTGATAATTGACTGATTCGTTTGGGGGCCAGATTTGAGGCCTTCAATGCTCGGCATTTTAAGAGCTGAATTCCCACCCTTACTCATTAGAATCATACGTCTTCCTGCTGGAACTTCAGTTTTATTTGGGCTGGCAAGGTGGTTGTTCCCGCCCCCGTGACCAGTAAATCAGATCTGACTGGATGCTGGATCTGTACATAACTTGGATGTCAGCCTTGTTTCAGTCCAACTAGACACTGCTGTTTCAGTGTGATTCCAGGCTATTTTGGTCACTGTTTTGACGCATTTACCTGCCAGCTCTTATTGCCATGTGCTATTCTCTCTCAGATTCACAGCCGTTATGAAGGGAAGGACATCTCAAAACACAAGAGGAACTTGGTGATCGCTGGTGGCGTGACCCTGTCAGTCATAGTCTCTCCTGTGGTGGCAGCTGTGACAGTCGGTAAGTGGCCATCTGTTTGCTCGGACTTGTAAGACGCCTGTTGACGGACCGTTGGCTTGATGGTGGTATCTGACTGCTTCACACAGGTCGGTAGGGGGTGTGGTTTTTCAGATATTGTTAGGGGTGTGACATTGATTGGCCAAATCCAGAGTGATTCCTCCAATACCAGTCAGTGTGTATTGGACTGAATTTCATTGTGGTTTTGCGGTTTAGTTTAACCAAGAACAAGGTTCTGTTCGTTGGTTAAAAATGACTAATCACATAATTATTCTCAACATACAATACAGGTTTAGATAAAAAAAAAAAAAAAAAATTGAAATGGCTGTACTCTTTGGTGCCCCCTTGTGGCTGGCTCAGGTAATTGTTGCTCTTTGCCTCCCAGGCAGAACGTTCCTTTCTGTTTTCTTGACCTGTGTGTCCGTCTCCTGCAGGCATCGGGGTTCCCATCATGCTGGCTTACGTGTATGGTGTGGTACCAATTTCCCTGTGCCGCAGCGGGGGCTGCGGCGTGTCAGCTGGCAACGGCAAGGGTGTGCGCATAGAGTTTGACGACGAGAACGACATGAATGCGGGTAGCGGTGTAGCAGTCACAGGTGAGAGGATGTCCTGGCTGAGACAGACGGAAATGTGCTGTGTGGGCTATGCTGGATGTGCTTATGTGGAAGCTGTGTTGTAATTCTGAGGGGATGAAAAGAAAATCCACGGCTTTGAATAGAAAGGTAGCTTTGGTTCATGCGTTTCCCAGGCAGTAAACCTAGGGCAGAAAGTGGGGACACCCTGGACGGTGTGCCAGTCTATCGCACGGCACAGTCACACACTATGGATAGTTTAGCCACGGCAATTAGTGCAAACTCCACCCACCCACAACTAGGAGTGGGATTCAAACTTAATTTCGTTGTACTCGTTACAATGACAATAAAGATATTCTGATTCTGAAACCCCCCCCTCCCCCCAACCCTGATCATGGTGGGAGGTCACGCTGTTCAGGTGGGAAGTGTGAGGTGACAGTGCTAACCACTAAGTCACCGTGCCACCTGTATGTCCTTCTGTGGATCTGTCAGACACAACCTCGGTGGCAGAGACCAGGAACAACCCCAGCATCGGCGAGGGCAGTGTGGGTGGCCTGACGGGCAGCCTGAGCGCCAGCGGCAGCCACATGGACCGCATCGGCGCCATGCGGGACAACCTGAGCGAGACGGCTAGCACTATGGCCCTCGCTGGGGCCAGCATCACAGGCAGCCTGTCGGGTAGTGCAATGGTCAGCTGCTTCAACAGGTGGGTGTTTTTGTGTTCCCTTGCCAATGTGGCTGAGGCAGCCGTCACGCCACCGGAAAGACTAGCTTAGCTGACCAACTAAATTAAAAGCAGGGAATGGTGTCATGGTAGTTGGCAGGACCTGCAGGGAGGAGAGAGCCTGGCCTTGAAGGTTTAATTGCTGCTAAGGGGGGGTCAGGCTGGTAACACCTCCACCCTACCTAGGCTGGAGGTGCAGGCTGACATCCAGAAGGAGAGGCATAGCTTGAGCGGGGAGTCGGGCACAGTCAGCCTGGGGACAGTCAGTGACTGCGCCAGCACCAAAGCCATGGCAGGATCCATTCTCAGTTCCTACGCGCCGTTGGACAGGTAAGAACTCTCGCCTGCTTCCTGCCTGCATAGTGACTCCACATCGCTGGGCTGTCATCATGTTTCCCTCGCTCCACTCTTGTGATTAGGGATGGAAACAGCATGGAAGTGCAGGTGGACATCGAGTCTAAGCCCAGCAAGCAGAGGCACCACAGCGGCAGCAGCAGTGCCGAGGACGCCCAGCATTCTACCTGCCCCACTTCCAAGGGGCTGTCGTCCTGCTCCTCCGGGAAGAAGAGCAAGAGCAAGCTGCGTCGTAAGGGTGGCTCCCAGGGCACGGAGGTGCGCGAGGACATGGAGGCCCAGCTGCTGGGGCGACAGCGTGCCAACTCTGGCGAGTTTGACGCCCCCTCCCTGAGCGGCAGCCTGCCGTCAGTGGCCGAGTCGCACTGCAGCCGTGTCTCCTCCGAGCTCAGCTGCTCCGACCCAGAGAGCGCCAGGGGCCCCGGTGGCTGTATCACCCGCCCGGCTGCCGTCAGCCCCCTGCCTGAAGTGGAGCACGACCGTCTAGAAAACTGCCCCTCCCAGGCTCAGCCTCAACCCCTCTCCTCCGGTGCCGAGGTTTTGCCGCTGTGCTTCATCACAGAGGAGAGCGTCACCCTAATGTGCCCCTCCGAGCAGGAGCCTGGCACGGTGGAGCCTCTGAAGGAAGCGAACAATAACCACCCTTCGCTGGCCAGCGCTGTGAGAAATGCCTGCATTCAGACTGAAATCTAAACCTTAAGTGCTGTCCGTGGAGGCTCTTACTAACCACCCTTGCTTCACCTGTACCTAAAGGGCATTTCCTTTGTCAAGGAAGCCATTTTATCTACCTTCCCAGCCAGCTTAAGTTTGTTTTGTTAAATGTTCCATTTAAGTATGAGGAGGGGATGTAGACATTTTAATGTATGGGAAGCTTTCAGCAGTTTGGTGAGGAGACCATATAGAAATTAACATGAGAAATGCTGGTCTCTTTGTGACCATGGGGTTGTCTGGGTAATATGGGAACATTCTCTGGAGCCCCCATGTGGCTGCAGTTAGGAAGTGTAAGTGAGCAGTGGGTGTGTGAGGTGGGCTGGGGGAATGGCACCACTGTTGAAGGGGTTTTTCTGCTGGTTAGCATGGTGCACATTCTCAGTTGAGCAAGAAAGACTTGGGGACCAGACGGTGGTGTTTTATGGTGATTGTGGTAATTGTATTACTCTTGTAAAAATTTTCTATTTATTAAGTTCTGTTGTGGAGATGGTTAATAGGACTTGGATGTGTGGTATAGATTGGGAATTGGGCAGGGGGCCAGAGGGCAGTTTGGAAACAGAGCTGCCTGACAGACAGGCGGAGGCCTCTCCTCTCACGGTGTGCTGCTTGTGCTCTAGCTGTGGGATGGAGGACAGCAGTGGACACAGCTGGAGAAACAGGACTGACCACCACTGTTCTGCTTTGGAACAAATCCAGAGGGGCCTCAGACCCTCCTTGTGTTAGCTGACGTTTTTCCAGTTCAAGGGTGACTTTTTCCAAGCTGTTGAATTCACCTCATTCAATTTTACATATTTGCTGACTCATAGTGCCTTTGAAACCTCTTGCATTTGCTGTTCTGCTTTTCCACATGAAATGTTGGTGTAAACGATCTTCCTGACGTTGTTGTGGAAGACGGCCAGAGCTGTTCACGTACTGTGGTAGACATGGTGAAGTCGGGACTGAAATCTGCTTACCAAAGACCACACTCAGGCTGTAGTTCTGTTGTGTTCCCGTTAACCCTTGACAATGACTCAGAGGTGCTCAGCAGGGTGTGGGTGAGCACCCATTATTCGCACCATCTGGGGCCACATCTGCTGTTGGGCTCCAATTTACAGGCCGCCTGCCATTTTTCTACCCACTTAAAGATGCTGCTTCATGCAGCTGAAGGGAGAGGAGGCCTGGGCACATGCACTGTTAACTTGTTCCGATGTTTTAATTCTCTAACTGTCTGGAGGGCTTCCCTGGTCTCCCCTCCACTGTTCCTGTTGCCATTCTGGTGCTGCTCAATGACAGGAGTGATCAATGCCACAAGCTGCAAGCTTTTCACTTTCTCCCCTCCCATTTCTCAGTTTTACTTTGAACACTAGTGCCAGGTATGAGTTGTGCAGAGCTGCTTATGGTATTTGTATATTTTGTTTGCTAATTGCATTATATGCGTGTAAATGCATATCTATAAAGAGCTTTTGTGTATCTTGAATAAATCAACATTCATGTTTTCAAGGGGTTTTGTTTCATTTGATATTTCCTTTAAACTGAGGAGGTGTAGCCTGAGGAAATCCATACTAAATGTTCTCAAAGCCTTGGCTCAAGTTGACATTTGGGATAATATTTACCATCTGACACCATGTCAGGCCACTTTATTCATAGGACAACTTTAGGTTTCAAAAATATTTTTACATCTTTATTATGCAATTTGCTGTAGCTGAGATCTTTTAATGAGAATTTAGCAAAATACACTCTGGAAATGAGGCTGTGGGTTAATACAGTGATTGACAGTTAACATCCCAAAGCCTGTACATGTATCACCCTTTAATACAGGAATAAACCCTGAGTGGAATGAGGCTGCTTAGTGTGAAGGCAGGGTGGCATACCACTGCATGTACTGTAGTGATGGGACAAATGAGGCTTCAGAAAATAGTGGGTGGGAGTACCCCAAATGACCAGCACTGACTGGTTAGGTCAGGACCCAGGGGTCTTGAAGCCTCATTTGTTCCATCACTACCCTGCTGCTGTGATGCCATTTTATTGCACAGAAACTGTGCTCTAGGCATACTCCCCAAATTCAAATGGCTACCCAAGTTCAAATGCATATCCCACTCTTCAAAGCAAAAACTCCAGGCCATCCCTTCATGATCTTTAGTGAGAATTCTAGGATTCCACAGCAAAGTTAGCTTCTGTTACTTTAATTTGGCTCCCTTCATTTCTAGATATCGATCTTACACTGCAGGAAGAAAAGCCAGCATGCGCATTGAAGCATAAAATGAAGCTCTGGTGGAGTGTGACAATCCTGCTTCATTAGCTAAAGCACATTAGAGAACATCATTCCCCCCCCCCCCGACCCAGTGGCAGCCTTTGTATACCACTAGCCTCATAGCTGTGGTCCTAAACACAGTGCTGCTTCTGTATCGCACTCCAACACTACACCCGTCCTCAGTGCCTTATGCCCTACTGTTATGTTCTGTTACAAAACAGCAGCTGTTTTTGTTTCTGGTGGTCTGAAGTCTTGTCTTCCACTGAAAACCTAAGATTTTATGCTTTC
The DNA here is from genome assembly GCA_009936485.2 of Gymnarchus niloticus. Taxonomy (NCBI): domain Eukaryota; kingdom Metazoa; phylum Chordata; class Actinopteri; order Osteoglossiformes; family Gymnarchidae; genus Gymnarchus; species Gymnarchus niloticus. The sequence goes on along the minus strand of JAACJT020000110.1, from coordinate 8,218,094 downwards.
TGAAAGGAAGACCCATGTAAGGTCCATCATGTAAATGAATGTGTCCAACCCCTAATAGTAGACCATCCTTGTAAAAAGCTCCACCCCCCTAATCATTGGAGCTTTAGCTGAGTTTCATTCCATTCCATACAGTATGCAGCTTTTTTTTTTTTTTTTAACCTAGTAATGTTTGCATAGATCCACCTCTCAAAAGCATGCGCGAAGGAACAGGAAGACATTAGATGTATTTGGTTGCCAAGCTCTGCACGTCGGCGGCTGTGAACTCCTGGCTCTCCACCCCTGACAGATGTTCAAACAGATGAGTAATTTGCTGGCGTTCACGTTGGCCCAGAAGCATCAGCACCACCTGGAAACAGAAGGTGGAAATCAGCTGGCAGGTGGAGGCAATGCCATATTTCAGGGTGTAGTCTCCATCTGGTCTGTTACAGCTGGAACATACCGAGAATCTGTCCGCCGTGTGCAGGTGACTCAGGTGCTGGTAGACAAGAGCTGGGTCCTTCTGGAGGAGGTGTTCGTCAATTGCCCGTGTGATGAAGTAAACGGTGTCACTATCCAGCTTGTTGCTCAGGAAGAGGGGCAGAGTCTCTGGTTTTATGTGAAGCAGGAGCTCTGCGCCTGCTGCCACATCACCCTTGGAGAGTGCCGCACCGAGAACCTGTCCGAACTCATAGGCATTGGTGGGCCAGAGTGGGAGGCCCACTTCCTCACCACTGTGGTTAGCTGGTGCTTGTGCTGCCTTCTTGCTTCTGGTATCAGGCTCATCGTCACTGTCGTTTTCCTGCATAGAGGAGAAGCCAGTTGTTACTCGTTTTGAGCTGTTGGCAGTTAAACTCATCAGGAAGCCTCGTTCCTTCCATTTTCCTCCAGATAAATCATTTCATATAAAGAACACAAAAGTTGATGTTAAATTACAATACACGTACCATAAATTACTGCTAAACTTAACCCCTTTAAGGCCGTTCAGTACAACTACTTCATATAGTTAAACAGTTACAAGACCATAAATTTGGTACAGATTTCCCGGTGCATACAAGTAGTACTTCATAGAGAATTTCAGTGGCACACACTCAGAGAATTAAACTCAATACAACACTGCATTTATAAGACCTGGAGATTTGGCTAAGTGCTGCCTCTAGGGTAAGGCCTGACGGTTGTGCTCAATGAAAGCGGACGTCAATCGCTTCACCTCACTGATCGTGACATTCCTCCTTGGCTTGTCCGGTGAGCTGGCCACCAGAGTCTTCCTCAGCAGCACCGTCACTTCCGCCAGCTCCCTCTCAGCTTCCTGCACATTGGGGTCCAGCTGCAGCACCTCCTGAAGGTCTGAACTGCATGCCAGGTAGTTCTGGACACACAGAAGTGGGGGGCCTATGTAAGCATTGCCAGCTCCCCATGGGAGCGTTGTGCCCATTGGCTGTACCCACCTGCAGGCCTTTGAAGGCCAGGGCCCGTCTGTAAAAGGCCTTCTTATTGGAGGGCTCCAGCTTCAAGGCAGAGTCGCAGTCCTGCTTGGCCTCTGCAAAGCACTCCAGTTTCAGGTAACACAGGGCCCTGGAACCAAAATACCAAAACTTCTCTTCCAGTACTGCTGCAATCTGTGGCTCCCAGTCCTTCCCACTAGCTCCTAAAAGGACTCTGTCTACTGGCTTGACAGTAGTGATTGAGGTAAATCCATTTTAGGTTCATGCCATCTTCATTGATTGTTCTGTAGCGATAAAAATTAAATTCTGCAATTCAATTTTGGGAATTTGGATTTTTCTGCGGTTTCTTAAAATTAGCTAAGTGGGATTTATTGTTCTTAAAAGGCATCCCAAAAGAAAAATGTCCTGTTAAATTTAACAAATCACAGGATTATGATATAAAAATAGAAAAAAACTTGCATCTATTATGTCATAATTAAACCCTGGTTATTAATTATGATTGGGCTTAGGTATGAGTTATGACTGACTAAACAATTGTATCCTTGAGTAATATGAACACATTTCCCATGATTCTTTTGTCTTTCATTGAAATGTCTGTTCTCTAATCACCAGCATTACATTTACACCTTCGTCTTACCATCTGATAGCATAAAACCTTTTTACAGGGAATGCAGAACTGCATGCTAAACACTAGCGTTGACTCCTGGTTAAAGTCCTGTTCCTAGTTCTCCTTTAAAGAGCATGAAATGGCTGCCATAGTGAGGAGCAGGAAAAGCCACTCCTTTGTCAGCTACCCTACAGCGGTAACTGCTTTTAGCTTCATTTTAAGTCCTGAATGTTGATGAGTACTTGACACATTCTGATGCGTTTAGAAGGTCAGAAGCATCAAAATATTTTACCTTAAAATAACAGTTGTTTTAAATAAAAAATATAAACTAGTGGTATTCAAAAAGTTATACTGATTTCTTTAGGAACACACAAGATGACAATGAAGAACAGAGACCTTTCAGCATGATAATGGAACTCTATACTTGGTAATACTACTCATTTCTCAATTTTTGTACAAGCAGATTTTTAGTACCCAAGGCTGAGAAACTCCCAGGATGTGGCAATAACCACCATCTGCAACGGTGCTGCCATTTCACGAGTCATTCTCACGCTGAACATTACCTCAGTCAGCTCCTGAGATGGTGAATAATCAACAGGAGCTTATGGCCTACAGCTTGTTAAATGTCACACCTGAAACTTCAATGGGAAACCAGCTGGACTAAAGCCATCCAAACTGGGCACCAAACCTTTCTGAGATGCACCCATTCCTGGGCCCTGGGTCACCTTAGCACTGGAAGGAGAACGTCTATATAACGTTGGTTTTTAAACGCTGGGATAACGGCCGCACCAAGCTTCAGTGGACGGGCCAGCCTTATCACGGCTCATGTTGCCAGACCTTACAATCTGCCCCAGAATGGGACTATGGTGTGTGGTCTCAGGGCAGGCCAGGGCCCAATGACTCACTGACCTGCCTTGAGCGACAAGCCCACTTTCCACCAACACCACCGTGAGCAAGCAGAGGAGTCCAAACACGGCCTTCCAGGCAGTGAAGTGCTGAGCATCTTTGTAGGACAAGTGCGGCATGGCAATTGGACCCATAAAAAGCCAACATCTCTATAGCCGGTACCCCGAGTCCCACTCTGGCTGGCTGTAGGGCGCCCTCACCTGTTTGTGTAAATGGCACACTCGCTGGGTTTTAGTTCCAGGCACTCGTTGTACTTCCCCAGGGCATCCTGGAACTGGCCTTTCTTCACAAAATGATTCCCCTCTTCTTTCAAGACTGTGAAACGAGCTTCTGCCTGCCTGGCTGAGGAAGAGTGAAACAAACAACTGGTGAGTTTTACGGATTACACAGTGACCACGCTGCCAGCAGAGAGTCATTCCTGAAAACTGGGTGCGATAGTCCATTCCATAGTGTGTGTGTGTATTGGGATGGTGAAACACCAGGCAACGCCTGGGCCTGCCTATACATGCTCTCTAAAGCTCAAGAAATGTTCCACCCTTCTAATGTGTAAACTTCCCTGTTCAAATTCTCTGTTACTCTGTGGGTAGCCTTCTCAGAATGTCTGAGGGGGGCCCACCCCTCATGGGCCCTGTGGTCATGCTTACAGACATGAACTAGTGTTCTCAGACAGCGTGCAGCTTCTTGCTGGAGAGACTGTCCAACATGTTCCAGTGGAAAGAAATAAGAAAAGCCCATGCCATTTGACTGGAAGCTTTTCTCTGTGTTGTGGATGCTATAGATGAGGCCCACGCCTTGGATTAATTCGAGCTGACATGAGAATTTTTCCACCCCTATTAGATTCATCCATCTTCCATGACTACAGGCACAGGCAGGAAATACCCCTGCTGAGATGCCAGTCTATCACAGGGCCAATTAGATACTAAATAATCTAAAGATTCAACTCTGTGAGATGGACTAAATGGTCTACTTTCGTTTGTGATATTCCTTATGTCTTTCTGGACTTGACGAGAACATCAGGAAGCAGAAGGTCCTCAAGACATAAACACAAGTGAGAAATCCCCCATAGGAGAACATGGTCAAACAACCAATCACAGGGTACCGTTTGATCAGCTGACCCATTAGGGCTGCCAGGACAAGTCGATCATTATGCAAAGTTGCTCAGGTGGAGGGTCAGGAAAGACCATAGGGCCCATGTGGAAGAACATGCGATGATGGACGGGCGGGGTTACGCACCAGCTTCCTGTGCAGCCCTGGCAGCACGGGCCTCCGTGAGCTCTGCGCTGGGGGGCTCCTCTCGTCGGTGTTGCTGGGCCGACAGCGGCACCAGTGGGATTTCTGGAAGCTTCTCCCGCCAGTCGGGACCATCCTGCTCAATCAACAGCTTGGTAATCCTATCAGAAACAAAAATAGGAAAGTCAACACACCTCGCTATTGGGACCCCCAGGCTGTCCTCCACACCCTGAACTGAGCCACGATCCAGCTAGATGACACCTACAGTCGCAGCAATGGTCCGTTCCACAGCCCAGTACCTGTGGATGCTGTCGTGGGCGACCTGCACCCCTACATCGATCTGCAGCACGGTCTTAAAGTCCACGTAGGCCTGGCGGTAACGCTCTAACGACTCGTAGGCAATGGCACGGCGGAGCAGAGGCTTCAGGGAGAAAGGCTGCAACTCCAGGGCCCTGGGATTAATAAAGTAGGCAGGTGGGATCATAGCCACGCTTCCAGCACGACCCAGCCGTCACACCCCCTGTGGAGCCAGGTGAGAGGGCCGGCAGAGCTGAACTGAGATGAGGTAATCCTCACAAACAGGTCACACAGGCCATAGTACTACAGCACAACGTGCAGCCTTTGGTTTGATGAGGAAATGAAGGGTGTCAAAGACATACTGCCATGATGTCAGTGACCTCTGTACTTTCACAGATAATTAATAACTCATGCTTATATTAAGTTCATGGAATATTGGCTCCAGGACAATGTAAACACTTAATGCAAAGATCCAGTAATAAATATGTAGCAATTATTATTGAGGCCACATCATGCTTTGCATTAATATTATATAAGAGTGAGCATGGGTAAATATTTATTAAGGTCGTATCATGCTCTTCCGTTATAATTCCCGTTACAGACGTGGCGGTCTGTACCTGGTACAGTCCTGGATACAGTCTGCGCTGTTTCCATCCTTCAGGTAGCAGGCCGCTCTGTTTGAGTACAAAATACTGAGGTCCTCTGGACTGTCGATACCTTCGAGAGACACCAGCACAGATGTTTAGCCAGCGTCAATCTCATCCACAACAGCCATCATAGCGTCAGCCATGTTATTCCACCAAGATTGCGGCTGATTGGACAGTCTGTCATTCTTCAATAAGATAATGGCCCAAAACACACCTCAGAATTAGGCAAGAACAGTCTGCGAAGGTGGAAAATGAAAGACAATTTAAACTAAAGCACTGGTCTGCTTGACCTTAAGGCCACAAGTACCCTGGGAGTTACTGCAGAAGAGCTGGAGAGCACGCAGGGCAAGCTGCTGGTGAAGCTTAACCAAATGGTGATTAGTGAAACGTTCACAAAAGCAAACAGCAGCTACTGAATTTTCAGAAATTTGTGAAGATCACTTTGGTGCTCCGTTTGCTTTGTTTACTGCAGTATATTTTTTTCAACTATTCACAGAAAAAAACACAACGTAAAAGCCTGATATAACCTAGGTGCACTAACTTTTGGCTGGTACTGTACCCAGTAAAACTACAGTAATCATGCATTGTTACTGTAGCCAGACTTCATAAAATAAAAGTGAAGAAGTCATTTGGCAAATGAAAAGCAGAAACAGAGCAGTGTTGGGCTTTGGCCTGGATGTGCGTTTCTGTATTGGGAGCTGGTTGTACACCAAGAATCCTCCGTATCTCCCTTCTCCTCCTGACGCATCTCCCTCAGCCAGGTGGCTGCTCTTAGATCTTTTCACGGTTCAAACACAAACTTCTGACCACCAAATACAGCTTCTTCATACAATTAATATGTCTGTCCACTACAGATGTGTTGAACAAACATCACCTAACTTGATTAGCAATTCGGCACATTTCTGAATAATGGGAAATCATTGCCAGCAACACAAACATTAGCCTATGAGAAACTCCGGTGGTAATGTTCACCCTGCCTTTACATGACTGATTTTCTCAGTATATTTTTGTAAGCCAAAGTCCTCCAGTGTATGTCCGTCTTTTTCCACTTTGTCAGCTCACGTGGCTTCTGTATTGATTGGAATGAGGTGATGGAAGATGGAAGAGAAAAAAAAAAAAAAAAAAAAAAACAGGAGACATTACCCCAAATGAAACGTTTATCACAATCAGAGTTACACCTGATTATTCAAGGAAAGGAAATGTCCAAAAAAAAAAAAAAAATTATCCTCCTATGAGTGAAGCAGCATGACTTTACTTTAGGTGTTTATACGCACCATTGTTTGTTTAGAGGCTATGAAAATAAGACTGAAGCTACCTTTTATACAAGTAAGCTCAGCTCACAGCAGCAGTGTGCCTTATGGCCGCTGCCCTCGTATCTGCTCTGAAACACTGACGCTTGCACCTCTGATAAGACCTACCAGGTGTGGGCCAGCCTGCCGTGGTCGGTCGGTCGGCAAGAGGAGGGCCAGCCTTATCTGAGGTCTGAAACACTTATGGCTCTAATTATCAGGGGCCAAGTGCGGCTCTGACCTTCAACTTCACAGTGAAAAGTCTGAAGCCAGCGACCTAATCTGAAGGAAGACTTTGTTGAGGAATTTTAAAAGAAAGTGAGCCATTGGTAAGACACGAATTAAAGAGGGGGAAAAAAAAAAACAACTTGTGTCCTATTCTTCAGGTTTTGATTTTTGAAGCTCCCATTCAGCATTCCTCTCCTATTTCTATTCATATCCATTGGAAATTGGCCTTAATGGTCCCCATTTATTTATTACTGAGCGATTAGCTGCGGCAGGCAGCTATCAGCAGTACATCCAGATCTAAATGTAGACACAGCCAAATAAACTGATTCCATAACAATGAGAGCTCCTGGGCCAAGTCAAATAAAGCCAGCTTTATGTTAAGTAACATGACTAACACCGGATTTCCCAAGCGCCACGTGACCAACGGTATGACAGCATCTCCCAGACGCTTAAGAAACTAGCAGAGACGGACAGTTTACCTTAAGATGACCAACGTACAAAAGTGTTTTATCGTCTGTGCTACCGTCACCTGGCGTTTATAAAAATAACATATACGTAAACTGGCATCTCATCCAGGGTGCACCCTCTGCTGCCTGGGATAGGCTCAAGGCCCCTGTGACCCTGACCAGGATAAGTGATTAGGAGATGGATGGGCATATACACACATCGAACAGTGAATGACTATTATAAATATTGAATTGTGCATAATAACTGTTTGTTTATTTTCAGCACAGTACATATGCCGCCACACCTGCTGCAGGTGGACAGTGACGCACTAGTACTGCTTACACACACGACTATCCTCGTTGTCTTTTATCCCCCTCCCATTATTCCAGAGCAGGCTCCCGTAACCCTGACCTCACTGGAAGATGGATGGATGGATGGATGGACGGATGGATGGATGGAATGTACCATCTGGCGCAGCACTTTCAATCCTGTCGGAAGGCTCGCTGCTCATCGTTTTTGATTGGCGTGGAAGGCAGACGGTCCATGCCTCCAGACCTGCCTTCACGCCAAGGACTCGATCACGTCGAGTAAACAAAGTGAACGCAAATGACGCCGACCAGAGGTGCCGCACGAGACTGGGACGCACGGCGCGACAGGAAGAGCCGGCTGTCAGCAGACGTGACGGAGCAGCTTACGGCTTCCCTTAATGAGAGTCAACTTTGAGAGATGCAGTTTCCTGATCTTGTGTTCACCTCCGTCCTCTCGCTTGATCTTGATGCAGTGTCATGCTCCGGGCCTGCTGGCTTTCTCTGAATTACGTGACACCTTGAAATAAACTGATCAAAAGGCCAGCTGTGCTATAAAATGAAGACTGTACAAAAAAAAAAAACAAAAACCCCACTTATAAAATAAACGATATGAAAGGGGGGCTCGGCATTTTTTAGGGGAATTAAAGTGACAGTCATACCTGCATCGGTGAAGCCTGCGATGGCTTGGGAGTATTTCTCAAGCGCGTCCCCAAACTGTCCGTTTCTGAAGAACTGGTTCCCTTCATTCTTAAGCCGGGCCAGAGGAGGGGGGAGGGCCCCGCAGGGGGCGTCCTGCGTGTGGCGCTGGTCCTCGCTGCCCCTCTTGCCCTTTCGGCGTGGCCCGTGCGAGCCGGCTTCGCTGTGGGGGGGCCCCTCCGCTCTGGCCGGCCACTTCTTCTGCGCGTTGCCCATGTCTCCCCTCTCGGCAGGAGCCGCAGCGCTCTCCCCACCCACGCAGAGGCCGGCTTTAGCTGGAGGACACGCCCACCGGCCGAGTCAGCTGTTACGTCAAAGCGGGGAACTGGGGGGGGGGGGGGGCGGAGCTTCGGGAAGCCCTGCCTACGACGCGCTCGTGGCCCGGGAGGGAGCGCTGACCGCGTACGGTAGCAAATCCCTGCGTCTAGTGCTTTACTGCAACCATTAAACCGATGAACCCATTAAAACCCTGCTGCTGGCTCAGCTCCACTCTCCCCCCCTCGTCTCCAGTGCTGGCATGTAACACCTGGCAGCTGCTCTGAGCTGAAAGCCTTCACGGACCTGGGCTGAAGTCTGTTAAGCCTTTTCATTTCATGCCTCTGGTGGCTAAAGGTCTGTGTGTAGGTCTCCGTCTTCATGTAAACAGTGCTCGTTACGTACTTGTACACAGGCTGTTTACCCTCTGTTCCTGGCTCAGTTTTAAGCACCACTTCTGTGATACACCATGCTGTGTAGTTAACCTTGTAACACCCAAGCTGTAAATTATATAGGCAGTACTGGTTTGGCAACTTTGACAAACAATAACGTGCTGGGACACTTATTAACCGGCGGCTGGTGTTTATGGACCCCTGATAATACTCGACAACTCTAAATGGCGGTAAAGGTTTAAGGTGACATCTAAGTGTTGAACGGCAGTACATACTTCACCTTTTCACTGAAATGTGACTGATTACACACAGTATGGTCTATTTTGAGCCCAGGCTGCTGTCCTCATGCAGTTTCCTTCCTGATTCTCTTCTACCTTAGAGGAAGGATTTCTGCTCAAAGCAGGCCTCCAGACTCAGGGCCTGTGCTGGGTGTTATGGTGCCAGGTGAGTAATGGTTTGATTATGGGGGCACTCTGGCAGCTCACCTCTCTCCTCATCTTCCTCTTCTTCAATGAGGATTTTCCTGCCTTTACTTTGACTCTCCTGTACACATTCACGCTGTTTTTTTTCGACTTCTTGAATCATTTTCTGAATTCAAGACACATAGTTGAAAAAAGACTTGGGTTATCAGACAATGTCACTGTAACATAACTCACTAATGCCAGCTAAACAGTTATTACTGTATTAATGTTGTATTAAAATGATACACACCAATATTGAAAGTGAATTGATGGAAGTAGAATTGTTTGACTTACGTGAAGCAATACATTAATACGTAAAATTATCTGAGTGTTCAGTTACAACCAAACCAAAACACAACTCAAGTAGGCTAAGATTAGATGTCCTTTAAACAACCTCTACCTGCTCACAGTTTTCAATTAAAAAGTGAACCACAGTAAATATTTAATAACCAATTAAGGACATTTATTGAGTAGCTCGCGTTTAAACTGAAAGGGAACCCCGTGGATGTTTAATTCTTATACTGTGGAGCCACCTAGTGGACAAATATAGAAATTAGAGTCCACATACGCAAGTAGCTGGTAGACAAATACAAATACGATGATGGAGGACATAGATCTCGCCCAGTTAAGGACAGCAGCCAACCTCCTGAGTTTAATCACAGCTTTAAGGGATGTCAGAAAGCTGATCCAAATAGGCATACGCTGCAATGCATTTTTACAAAGAAACATGGAACGGTACCGTGTGCAGACCTTTGCTAAAAGGTTAAAATATTACAGCCACAGACATCTACTACCTTAGCACTAGCATTGTCTGGTTCTGCTTGCAGCACGTTCCTCAAGTCATCAGCAGCCACCTTCAGATCACCCAGCTGTTTCTGCACAGTTGCACGGCGCAGCAGAGCTGGGGAACAGATCGAGTAGCGGTCTGGTCAATACTGGTGACAGTGAGTGATGTCCGTTCGAGCCGGCTGATTGTTTGAGGGCACTGCAGTCTCTTATCGGTAATCTGCTATCTGAGGCCCTGTGTGGAGCATGCTTAGGCCTAACTGCTGAACGGAGACCTGTTATCTCTGACCTTTCACGTTCCCTGGCTCCAGCTCCAGAGCTTTTTCACAGTCACTGAGGGCTTTGTGCCACAGCTGCAGTTTGATCTCGGCTTGGGCCCTGTTGTTGAAGGCAGCTGCTGTTGGCATCGCCAACACGCTCCTGGAGGAACAGAAGCCCAGACCAAGAAGTTACAGGCAGAAGCAAAACTCACCTGAACCATCTCTGACAACACCTTATAAATCCATCCATCTCCTGTAATTGCTTTTTCAGAATGGGGTAGCAGCGAGACCGTGCCCTCCCAGAAAGCACAGAGGAGAAGGCACGGGACACTCTGGAGGGGATGCCAGTCCATCACAGGGCGCACATACACACTAGGGGTAATTTTGAGATGCCAGTTAGCCATACTGTATATGCAGGGTGTCTCCTGTCCTGTACCCTGTGATGGACTGGCATCCCATCCAGAGTGTCTCCTGCCTTGTGCTATAAACGTCTTGATATCCAGGCAGGTTTCAGGAAGATCCGTCACTGAGGGCTCCTCACCTTGTATAATATGCCACGGCCTCTTCATAATCGCTAGCCTTGAATGCCTCGTTTCCTTTCTCCCTTTCTCTGCGTGCCAGGATGACTTTCTCTTTTAGAATCAGCCCTAAAAACACTCTTTTAGTTCACTTAATCACTTACTTGTATTACTGGCTCATTATGATCATAAACTAAGAGTCAAACAAAAACCAAAACCAACACATAAATGACACAATAATTATAGCAGAGCAAGGATAATATTCAACCTGCTGTGTCCAGTTTCCGGTTGATTTTCGGAAGGCATTGATTAATAATGACTCGAGAATCCTTTTCTTTATCGTTCCCATCAATTTTCAAACATTCTTTTTCGACGTCAAACCTGTAACAGAAAAAGATAACTCTCCTTTAACATCCACTGTCTGAAAGAGAAGACATGCACTGTATTTCACAGTTTAGCCTTTTACCATTTATTCTTTTAAAAATTATTTTACAGGTAAAAAGGATGTAAACTCACTTATCCCACTCTCGGTAGTCTTTTGGAAGAACAGACTTCCTCTTAGGCGCAGTTTCCCTTGAGACTTGATACTGGGGATTTTCGTTACGGAATAATCATAAAACCACGTCATGCAATTCTAGATTCGCACACCTACAGGATTTAGCATTTGTACTATTTGTTGAATTTTTCACAAACGTCTGCAGATGTTTACCTGCTTCAGAGGAACTGAGGAATTGGAACCTCGGATTGGGGGTGTATTATCCATGCCAGTCAAAGAGGAGAGCACCCTAAGTTCTGCCTCGGTCCTCTTGACTTCTGTCTCCCAGCTCTGTCCATTAAAGAATACCCCAGGAATGCTCATCAGGCCTGTGGCAGTAGTCTGCAAGTCTCCCAGGATGAGCTGCTGGTCTCCCCCTACCTTTAGCTCCTCCATGATCTGGCTCCATTCTTCTGAGGAAAAGTCGGCCGCTGAGGCTGGCCGTTGCTCCTTTCGCAGAGCCCGGCTTTTGGGGTTCAGCTGCTCGATGCACTTCTCACAGAACTCCGTGAGGTGTGGATAAACGCCCTCCTCTCCAGACCTGCCACACAACAGAAAAGAATCAACATTTTTTACTTCTGACTTCATACTTGTACTACATAGAATGTCACACACAGCCTGTCTTGTATGTATATCACACTGTCATTGTGGAGGAGTGTTGTTTTGTTTCAGTTATATGCTGTACATGTACGTGGATGGCATGACAATAAAGATCACTGTACGTCTTTATAAAATACCATGAAGTAGTTAACAAGAGCAGAACTTATATGTATATTGACAAATATTCAGATTATAAAATTGAATCCCACCCCCAATCAAGCTGAGCGGAGATCCAATTTGTCAAATCCCGCCCCCAATCAGGCTGTGTGGAGATTACATACATGCTCTTGCTGTGTTGTGCTGGTTTCCTTCCAGGCCTGTGCTGCCTGGAATTGGCTCTAATCCTTCTTGGATCTCTCCTTTTCTCTCTCTGCCCAACCACCCCGCAGGGGGGATCGAAGCTATTTCCAGGCAGCACAGGATACATGGCCAGGTTGTCAATCCATTGCAGAGTACACAGTCACACACTAGTGTTGCTAATGACCCTAAGTGCATGTCTTTGGACTGCGGGAGGCTACCCACACCACATGGGTAGAACATGTAAACTCCACACGCAAAGAATGGAGATCGAATTTGAAACCCTAACTTTAGAGGAATGAGGCAACGTCATTACTACTCAAACTAGTTCATTTCAACCTATTTATTTTTGCAATAGCACGTGTTTAACTTTTTTTATAATGCTGCCTTCTGAAAGCTGGAACAACATTTTAAATTTGTTTTAAATTTAAATTATTTTAAATCTATAATTGAATTAAATAATCCCACTCCAGACTTATATAATTATTCTAAAGTAGGTACGATCGTCTTACCTCAACACTCCCACGATCTTCTCCAAATACCTGAGGTCAGTGCAGTTCTGGATGTAGTTGTAATCCAGATGTTCCACCGGCACTTTGCCATTCGCTGCCGCGTCTGGCGTCAGCAGCGACGAAACCATCTCGACGCTCATCGCCGTGCTGCAGCGGGGGACCTGCTGGGAACCTCGACAAATCCTCGCAGTAAAGCAGAATAATCCTAAGAAAGGGATCGACGTGTGGATAAACGACGATAAACGAGATGCACAATGAACGCTGGGATAATGTAATAGTCGCACCCTTTAAACATGCATACACGTTAAGTCATATTTATATCTACACAATAATATATTTAGCCATATTATCCATATATATATTATGTATTTAAAATGAACCAGTGAAAATGTTCCAGAAAATATGGAAAACACCGAGAACTGTTTATCTTAGTAAACTGTAAAAACTGTGTAAACACCGTAGAACTATTCGGCTAGCAACGCAATCTAATTCATTACTTAAAGAAGCAACACGACTATAAAAATTTATTGGAGAATAAAATTTATGGAGAAATCTTACCAGGCAGGATAAACCGGCCAATTATTGTTAAACGGTACCTGGCTAAGTGTCGTTTATTTAAATTATAATCCAGCAGTCCTGCCAACAAACAAGCCTCGTCGCCGATGTAATTTGAATTATCTTTTAAAGTATTTTTAAATCACCACCAAAAACCTTTCCCCAGCCTCGTAAGAACAACACGCTGGAGTAGGTTTAAGGTTAGCTAGCCACCTATTCGGGCTGCTCCGGATAATGTTGCGTCCCGTTGCTATGGGAACAGGCGTTTCTTGCGTGTTTACTCCGTGCGCTGCACTGGCCGCTGTGCACTCCAGCCTTGTGCCCTGTGCTGCCTGGTATAAGGCTTCAGGTCCCTTGTGACCATGATCAGGATAAGTGTTTAGAAGATACCATGACCAGGATAAGTGGTTAGAAGATGACCATGACCAGGATACGTGTTTAGAAGATACCAT
>JAACJT020000110.1:8165818-8204295 GCA_009936485.2 Gymnarchus niloticus | reverse complement strand
TTAGAAGATACCATGACCAGGATAAGTGGTTAGAAGATGACCATGACCAGGATACGTGTTTAGAAGATACCATGACCAGGATAAGTGGTTAGAAGATACCATGACCAGGATAAGTGGTTAGAAGATGACCATGACCAGGATACGTGTTTAGAAGATACCATGACCAGGATAAGTGGTTAGAAGATGACCATGACCAAGATAAGTGTTTAGAAGATACCATGACCAGGATAACTGGTTAGAAGATGACCATGACCAGGATAACTGGTTAGAAGATGGATTACACTTATTGCTCAGGCAGGGTGGTAATCTAATGGACCACTGCATTGTACAACTGGTTAGCAACTGGATAAGCAGTTTGGAAGATGGGAGAGGAAAGTGCGGTGCTAGGTAATATTATCAGTTAGTGATGAGCGAATTAATACTGTATGTATTAAAAAACTGCAGTCCTGTCTTTCAGAAGCAGAGCTCTGTACACACGCAAATGTTTTATTTTTATTTCATCCTATTCTATTTTTAAATGTTTTTCTTTTCGTTCTTATCTTGTCGTGCACTTTGTTATATTTTAATGCTTTTTATGTAAAGCACTTTGAGTCGCCTCTGGTATAAAAGGTGCTATATACATAAACTTGCCTTGCCTATATTAAACTTTTGACGGTAACCAGTGTTAATAAAATCCTTGAAAATATTACCAGAGAATATCACCTTACATGCAGAGTCCACCATACAAAATACTATACAAGAACCCATATTAAACAAACTAAATGACATACCGGATTTGTTTTGTACACACACTTGCACACCTAACTGGGCGGTATACTTTATGTATACAAACTTTTTAAAATAGGCATTTTCACATTTTGCAGTTAAAGAACAAACATGACCAGCTTTGAAATGATCTTGTTTTGCAGAACAATACAGGAACTGATTCATTTATAACGATGGGGGTCACCGAGGGCTGCTCTTTGTGCTGACCGTCGAGCCAATCAGAATATCATGCACCAGATTTGAACGTGGTGGGAAGGCTTCTCCGGCAAGTTTGCTTTTCAACATCTGCTGGAACATGGGAACTACGCCGTAGCCAGTAGCGTAGCCTTTTGGTTTGTCCAGTAAGTAAGTAAATAATCATCATCTGCGTTGCCATTTATTGGACATAAGGCGAATCTGTCGTGGGAGGTAAACGGGAAAGGGCGATAGGTTACCGAGCGGTTGTGTTCATAGTGTAGCAGGGACTGCGGTAGCTATATTAGTAATTTTATTTATTTATTTATTTTTATTAGTCGTACATTTTAAAAGGAATAGTTTGGGATGGTTATTGGTTGCTCGTTGAGTGAAACACTAACATCCACAATGTGCGTTAAATTGGGTTACTGTTACTGGGACGAATCTCAAGTCGGCTTCATAGGATTCATTAACTCTCCACTGCAGGAGTAGCCATGTTGGCTCGTGCCCTGGGGGGGGCGGGGCCATTTAAAATTCTAAACGTAAGAGCCGCAGCGTAGCGGCGCACGTCGCTGTCAGCGTGCAGCGGCTGGAGGCGGTGACGCCGTTTGGCGCTCGGACCCCGTGGTTTCAGCGGGCGAATGGGAGCCATGGCGATGGGGGTGCGCGCGGAATTCAAACGTATACGAGGGACCTTCCCTTTAAGTGGGCCGAGGTTGTGACGTGGATACCTTTGACCCATCACCCAGGGTCCCATCACCATAGTCCGACCCGAATGGTTACCCGCTACAGCCAGATAAAAAGACCTTCTTTCAAAACTTATTATTTTTTACTTTCCCTGTTAATGGCCCCGGACGCGTTCTGCGTGCTATATAGGATTTGTTGGTATGATTTTGCCGGTTAATAATTTAAGGTTTGTAAACTTATCTTGCTGAGTGACCGTTTAGGACACCTGCATATTGTATTAAGTTAATAATGTTCCGTGGTCTGAAGACAATGCGGTCTCTGTTCAGCGTCATTATGAAAATCGTATCGTGATTTCTCCTCCACCGCCCCAATTTTATACTTCCTTTTTTACCTATACAAGCTCATAAACCTGTTTTGTATGAACTGAGTACAGTAATTGTATAGGTAATGTATTTTACATGGCGCTCCAAAAGTGTTAATTTATTCATATGTTAAGTGTTTTTTAATTTCAATCTTTTTTTTTTTTTCTTTTTTCTAGTCGACCTTGACGGGGGTCATTCATATTGTCTGTGTGCATCTGCTGGTTTGAATCCAACTGTGGCCAAGAGACATGGATGACATCTTCACTTCACATGACCTCTTTCAAAGTGTTAAAGTCAAGCACAGTGCATCTTGTCAGGACAGTGGATTCAATGAACTGCTGCACGTGTCAAAGGTGGAGGCAGATGAAGCTGATTATGACACACCAAAGGAAAACCATTCGAGAGGACATCCAGGTAAATTTTCTTGTACACCTAGGAAGAATCGATCGAAGGACTCCGTTAAGTGTGCGGATAAAAATGTCAAAGAGAGCATGTTTTTAACTTCCTGTTGTGAGACCCCTAGAGGATACAAGAAAGATGGATGTCTCAGAAGACGTCTCCTCATGTCTAAAGCTGCCACAGATGGAAAGACAGCTTTCACAAAAACACCAGAGAGCAGGCCCTGTTTGTCTTTGGGTTCTGGGTCTGAAGAAGATCTGTTTACTAGAGTCTGTGATTCTCCTGATACCAGCCTGTTTGAAGCATTAGCAACCAGTACTTTAAAAGCTGAAGAGATGACCTTGTCCTGCAGGAAACGACGTCTCATGTTCTCTCAAGTAAAAACCTCTACCTTAGAGGATGAAAGCCATCCCATTACACAGGCTTCAGTCTGTGAGGAACAGGCTGCCGAACTCCTTGCAGGTGAAGGTGATCTCAGTGAAAGCATCATTTACTCCCTCCCAAGCCTCCTAACTCCACAGACTCCCTGTGATGGTAAGCGGTCATCTACAGAAGATGACATCCAAACTCCAGTAAATCTTGCTACAAGCCTTTCTGACAGTATGAATATCTTGAGCACACCCTCGTTCACTCCAGCTTCTAAATTGGACATATCGATATCTGAGGACAGTGGATTCACATCATTGGATAAATCACAGGACTCTTCTGTGGACCATGATGGTTCCTTCCAGGAAATCTTGTTGCTGTCAGCCTCCAAAGGCAAGGAGACTCCAAAACTCACCGAGCTTAGGAGGCGGACCAGATTGGAGCGTCAACGGAGACTCCCTACACTTCGGGAGGGTGGCTCCCAGTCTGAGGATGAGAACAGGATAGTTGAATTGGTATCAGGAAAGTTGAAACCTCTGCTTAAGAGAGAAGAGGCCCAGGAAGATAATGAAATCTTTCTGCAGAAAACTCCTCTTGCAGTCACCACTGTAAAGCTTGAGGATCTCTCCCTGACACCTGCTCTGCAGGTGGTATATGCCATGTGCCAGCAAAGTGCCAAGTCTTTGCAGGCGCAGCTTAGTCTTGAGGAGTTGCGAAGGTTGCCAGAGGGTGGACAGTCTCTAGCCTTTCTCATAGGGAGGAAGATGGGATTGGAAAAACTGGACATCCTAAAGGAGCTGAAGATTAGGAACCTCAGGCACATCTTGGCGAAGATCTTAAATTTGCTTTCTCCTGAAGACATCTACAGGTATTTAGAGTTGTTGTTTAGTCACGCAGTCGTGTCCGACTCTTCGCGACTCCATTGACCACAGCACGCCAGGCCGCCCTGTCCTCCACCACCTCTTCGAGCCTGCCCAAGCTCATGTTCATTGCTTCCACTACACTGTCTATCCATCTCATCTTTTGCCGTCCCCTCTTCCTTTTGCCTTCAACCTTTCCCAACATTAGCGTCTTCTCCAGTGACTCCTGTCTTCTCATTATGTGCCCAAAATATTTGAGCTTCATCTTCATTATTTGACCTTCTAATGAACAGTCAGTATTGATTTCTTTTTTAATATAAATTGGTTTGATCTCTTTGCAGTATTTAGAGTACTGTGGCCTAAATTAACACCTGTGCCTACACATGTATACAAATGTCATAATTGGCCTATTTACAGTTGCATCTTACTCTGTCTTGTGTTTCTTAAGATTTGGACAAGTGAGTAGTGTCTGGCATGAAATAATCTCTCAAGATAAGGTAATATTTCAACGGAGAAAATCGTATTTAAAAGAACTGAAGATGGCACTTGAGGTAAATGCACTTTAGTTGAAGTCCTTTGACAAATTAACATAACCTGTGTTTTGTTTGCATCATCTATGGTGTGTTGTTCACCCTTCCTCTCAATTTGTTCCCCCTGTGTTTGCAGCTGGATAGTGCAGTCCATGTTCCAGACGCAGAGACAAGACTGCATCTCCTTAGCAGGTCTGCTTTGAAGCCTGTTCAGGCCCAGTCCAGGGTAGCAACCATCCATACACCTGTATCAGGTAGCAGCTCTGCAATTGGCATCGAGCAAATTATACATTCAGACAGCAAGCGAGACAAGTTCCTACAGGTAAGGGCTATGAGGTAGCACATCTCGCTATCTTTGGTGACTCAAAGATTTCTGATCAGTGGAATGTTCCAGTGTGACTTAACTGTATGCAAATTTTTAATTAGTCACTTTATACAGCATATCTATGAAACCAGCTAGGTCATCAAAGGTGGGTTGAGAATTGGCTTGACTGCTTACTTTTGTGACCCTTACCAGGAAAAGTGGTGGGATGATGATGATCAGGGGCGTTACTAGTGATTTATGGTTGGGGGGGGCTAAGCCTTTAGTATGGGGGCTGATCAGAAGCTCCCCCAATATAATGTACATTTGTTTGAAGGGGCTTGTGAAAATTTTCAGGGGCTTTCAGCCCCTGTTAAACAGCCCTAGCAATGCCCCTGATGCTGATGCAGTTGAAGATGGTGCTCACTTTTTTTTTTTTTGGTAGGAATTGGAAATGATGCTTCCTTCTCACCGCAGGTGGCCAAAGCCCTTTTCCATGATGAGTGCCTCAGACCGTGTCCAAGGTGCCAACATCCTGCCAAGTGCCACTCTGTCAGGGGTGAGGGCTTGTGTAGTCAAGAGGACTGCTCCTACCGCTTCTGCACCAGCTGTCTGTGTGACTACCACGGGTCCCAAGAGTGTGCAAGCGGGTCGGCAAAGCGCCGCAGTAAGAAGGACGTGCTGGCCGGTAGCGCTCAGAGCAAACGGAACCTCAGGAGGCTCTGAGACTGGGGAAGGCGTGTGTGTTACGCTGAAGTTTGCCTGTTTTATGGTTTTGGCTTTTATGTGTTTTTTAAATTATGAATGCGACACGTCTTTTACAAATCAGCGGCACTCACGCCTGTTTCAATTTGCTTCAATCCACAGAAGTTTTTTTTTTTTTTTTTTTTTTTCCTTCAAATATGTAGTCTTGTATATAGTTAAGTTTATTGTCTGTACAGGTGTACTGTTTTAATAAAGTTTTGTTTTAAAACCTCATTTCAGATGCTTTGAAATAAACTTAGTATTTTATTGTAACTTAATCGAGAAATCCGAGGCAGTCGATTTGTATTTATTTATTTATTTTTTGTCTCACCGAAGCAATTTAGAATAATTTCGAGTTCTCAGTCTGCAACAAATTTCAAGATCGAAATTCTCATTAAAAGAAATAATCCAAGTTAAACTGACACGATAGGGCCGTAATTTGAAATGACAGAAAATGAAAATTCATGGCTATAGGCTGTCATCTAAGGCACCTTTAGGGCTCTGATGCCCAACCACTAATGATGCCAGACAATTACATCTACGCAGCTTTCCCTGATTAATGGTAGAACTTGGCAAACTCAAGGGACATGAGCGCTAAAGCCGCCGGTTTATGGGCTCTGAGTCGCTCCCATACTGAGTCCCTCACCTCCATAGCAACCTCCAAATGCCGCCGCCACTCCCTGAAGCCGACATTTAAAGTTTAAAAGCCCACAGCCACGCCGAAAGCAGCGGGCGGCTTTCGACGACCCTGCGAAGCGCCAGTTTGGTTTAAGAAGTGTCTTCATTTTAACCACAAACCGTATGAGGCTGCATCATGTTGGAGAAGATTCTGACTACAGGTGAAGCTCCAGGAGCGCACTTTAACTTGTGGTAGTAACCTTAGTTTATTCTGTTTTTCAGTGACTTTAATCAAATATATTAGGTACTGCCCTTGAAGGTGATCAAACTGTACGCTTGGTGTTTCTTTTCAGACCCTCCAGATATATCGGACCATAACTTTGTAAGTATTTTCCGTTATTACATCGTGGACTCTATAAAGCAACTATTGCTGTAGTGGGGAAAAAACGGAGTGCCTGATGAAGTTGCATATTTTTTCGGGGGTAAAAAAATGTTTTTATTTTATGTCCGTCGGTACACTTATCTGATCCCCGGTGGCTGGGGAGTATTAAAACTGGCCCGAAAGCTGCTGGCTATTGTCAGATTTGTTGTAGCAACAGAATGTAGCTATGTATTCCTGAATATATATATACAAATAAATAGTGGCCCAGGTCTGAGGAGTCAAGAATTATCTGAGCAATTACTTGTTGTTAAGACCATTGAAAGCTTAATATTTTGCAATTTTGGCTTTGGCCCATTTAATCTTTTTGCCCAGGAGTGCACAACACCTTTGGCTATTTAGGTTGCTTGGATGCATATACAGATTTTTATAAAACTGAGTTTCCCCTTGTGGGGGACCCGACAAATGACAAAATTACCCCTGAGGTAAAAAGTAACAGGTTTTCATCCATCCATCCAGGGGATACTGTGTCCCAACAACATGACAATAAGCATGTCTACACACACACACACACACACGTATGTATGTATGTATGTATACCTACCTACCATTGTTGTTCTGTAATGAATGGGTCAGGGAACACTTAACTCTTCGTTGGATCTCTTACGTTTTGTACAGGAAGACTGTCTGGCATCTGATGACCTCCTGGTGTACTATTTCAATGAGTTTTTAAGTTTTCTGGTAAGCCTACAAGTTTGTGCTTTGTACTTAAAATTAGAACTGAAACAATACACATTTTTGCTGTTAATATTTAAAAAAAAAAAACCTTTTTGGTACTGACATTCATAAAAACAACTAGTTGAATTCAAATCAATTGAATTTGGTAATCAATATCGAAGTGTTATGTAAATGACAGTAGGTTAAGTTAGGATCTTACAATGCAATTTTTTAATGTAATAGATAACTTTTGGCTTTAAATCAGTAAAGATCTCAATGTTCTTTAACAGGTGTTTCCAGTGCCTTTAATATACAACAGGCATACTGGATTTTTTGAGATTCTCAGTGATGCTGCAGAGTCCTTAGCAAAGAGGATACGGTCTTCACTGCTGAAGTATAAATTTGACCCTCTTCTCCAGAAAACAGCAATTTCCTTCAGCACCATACCTGACAACAGCTACACAGTACAGGTGGGTTCGTGCAGAACAGACGCACGTACAGTAATTCCAGCTTCTCTCAGTGGCTGTGAAAAAAATGTCAGGTTCCCTTAAGATGTGGTTTTTGCAGTGTTTGGATCGAGAGAAAGGGATTCAGTGGATTAAGAAGGAAAGACTTCCTCTGTTTCTGCAAAGTGATTGCTACTTTGAATACAGGTAATGCCCAGTAACATTCCACACCATCCAGTGTACGGTACTGTGTGACTTCATGGTTATGCCACTTGGCGTGGCATCATCTTTGCTAAGTATCCCCACTCTTAGTGCTTCATCCTTTCTGTTTACTCCATGCTTCCCATGAATAGATGGCCTGTTACTTGTAAGGGTTTGGTCTGCATGTTCCACTGCAGGCTGGCCAAACTGCTGTCTCAGGTGGACAGTGTCAGCTCCACCGAGAGGCTGCTGGTTGATCCTATGTACCGCCCCTGGATGGCAAACTCAGAGACCCAGCTCTCTTCCTCATGGAAAGATGGGAATGACTTAGCCATGAAGATGCTCAATGTCACCTTTTGTCAGGTGAACAGGGTAATCAGCTTGATATCAACGTTAAGGACTGCTGGTGCAGCTCTGGTAATAAACACTTCACCTGCACCACATAAGTATTTAGCTGGGTTAAACTAGCAGCAGGTGATATTGTGGGTAACGATGTGGCCTCATCACTTGAAGGTTGTTGAGTTAGTTTTTGTGAGGGGTTCTGCTGTTGTACCCTTGAACAAGCACTGGAATCCTCTGATAAAATGTGCAGCTGTAAAAAAAAGAAAGTAAATTGCACACTGCTTTTGATAAAACAACACCAAAGAAACATATACAATTTAAAATTTTTTTTTTTACCTTTTAACAAAACTGCACTTGTTCTAATTAGGTATATAATCAGATCACTGTATAGAAATCATATCTGACTTGTCTAAAATCAAATCTGCCCCCCAGACATTTTATTACAGTATAACTACTCAGCCAGCGGTCAAAAATGTATGCTGTTTGGCCAGCAAAAGCAGATGTTTTTGGTTTGGTTATCATAGTCTTAGATTTCATTAGATGCAAAATGAACATCATGCAGGGCTGGAACACCAGCCCTGGTCGCTGTGTGTCTCATAAATGGCAACCAAGCAATAAATAGCAATAAATATAAATATCGAACAGCTGTCCTTTTCAATGAAGTCTCTAAAATATAACAGGCATATAAAAATGAGCTAGTTTGTGGATTGAGGTTTTGCTGAATTTTTTCCAGGGGTCATTTTAAATTGGATTTCATAAAGAAATATGCATAGGTAGGATTTATTTTTATAGTATAATAATTAGCTAATATGATTTTTTTTTTTAACCTTGTGGTTCCAGCAGTGGTATAACGAATTGAATAAAATGGAAACTGCTCACTAAAAAGTCATTAGTGCTTAATTTTAATGGTGTCTTTGGTGCGTTTTATGTTGGCACGATCCATAACAGACCCTGGCAAAGCCACGTCTTTGGCAAAAGAACAGAGCTCACGTGGAATTTTCTGAGGCGGCATTGAAAAATATACCACCTCACCACATGGTTAGGTCTTAAAGAGCCGTTGCTAATCGCAGTGTGTACACTTGGACTAAAAAACAGGAGCGCAGTCACCGCGGTTTGGCATGTGTGCTCACTGTTACTGCCACGACGGCGTCATTTTCTGCTTTTGGAGATTAATAAAGATGGGTTACGCTAAGCAGAGTTTGACTGTTTTGGAGCAGAAGATATTACTTTATTTTTCCTGTCTTAGGCTTTATAATTACTTATGACAGTTGACTTTTGGGTTTTGAGAGATGTCATAAAGTAGCCTGAAATTCACTTGACAATATTATGAGGCTGTTATTAAGTATACTATAATGTTACCTTGAGGTATGTTTTCTTGGCGCCCATGGAAATCACACGCTAAGGGCTTATCATAACTTCTGTTTCTGTGCATGTGCAGGCCACTGTGGTGGATGGTCCTGATTGTTTGTCGCTGGATAAGCAAAGCCAGACCTCACTCAGAACCGAGGCAGTCTGGGAACCCTTGTGTTGCCTGAAGCAAGGAGGTCCACTCAGCCCACATGGTAATGTCGCAAACCCCCCTGGCAGCCAAGAATTCTCATCACCCCTCTCCAAAAATCCAGGTGGCTGCTTTGCCCGAGTGCCAGACACAGAACTGCCCCCCCTGGCTTCCTTGACCTTGGACAATGAGGGGAACAAGCAGAACATCTACCCCAAGGATGCCATGTTGGCCCACACCCCCAGTGGTACTGCAGATATAGAGAATGTGGCAACTTCCACTGGTGGGGGGATTCTGAGGGGTGCTCTGTTAGAGGAGGTCAGCAAACTAAAGTACAAGGTTGATGGATCTGGGTCATCAGTTCAGCAGGAAGAACCAGCAGAGCCGCGTGTTGAAAACCTTGGTGGGCCCACAGCCACTAACCTGATTCAGTCAGGGAAGGAGAGTGAAGATGAGAATTATAGTGACTCCTGCCTCAACAGTGACCACCATAACCCTAATTATGGCCTAGAGGAATTCAAAAGCTTTTTGCAGGGAACACCGGGCGAGAAACTCTTCTCCCTTTGGATGGATATTGAACGACTAAAGACTCTCCAGAGCAAACATATTAAAAACAGGTATCTTGAATCTCATTGCTGTGTTTGCAGTAAACTGTTGTGAGCCAGAATGCTTATGATCCTAGTACGTGTTCTGTTCCATAGAGAGGGATCTGATTAATCTGTTATGGACACAGGAGGACATTTTCTTGCTCTCTGTGACTCTTGTCATCATGTTCTGCTTTTAAGAAACATGATAATTATTTGCTTTTTGTGTACATCCCTGGGACAGACATCTGCTTCAAATGAAAGACCAGTACTTGCTGAGCGGTGGACCCTGTGCACTGAGTGTAGAACTGCTGTCCAAGCTGGGAATGACCAGCACCCTCTGCTGGACGGAAGACAAGCTACACCTTGTCCAGGCTCAGATTACAGAGTCACTTCTTCTCTACTGGTTCGAGCTGAAGCGTCGTTACCCAAAAAGCTGCCATACTTAAGCTATGGTTAAAGTTCTCATGTTTTCTCATGTTTTTCTTGGCTTTGTATTCATTGTTATTTGTGTCATATCCTTGTAGCTTAATCACATTTAAGGGAAGAGCCGTTGCAGGCTTTATATGTGGCTGCGGCTATAGCGTCGTTCTCCTGTTTAATTGGTTCTGCTCAGGTGCCCGCGGTTCTGGATGATCCGTTCGGCCCGCAGTGAAGGCAGTGTGACTCGCTTGGGGCTTTGGCGAGAACGGCGGCAGCAGACTCAAGCACACGCCAACCCTTACCCCAGCGCTGACACCACACGCAATCAGCCGCACCGTTATCCCGTGCCCTGGAGCGCCCCCTCTGTTTGTCAGCACTATATGCAGTATTTAGAGGTCTTTTACACAGTCTCACATGCACAAAAGTGACAGTATTGTGCTCTTGCACTGTGATGATTCTTTGTATGTTAAATTCCATAAAATCAAGGTATCAGCAAACTGCCGCTGATGCGTGTGTGTATTTACTTGTGTGCCCATGTCAGGCTTTACCAATGTTGACTGGGCAAGATGGCTTCCAGTGGCGCCCCCTTAGGCCACACAAACATCCAGCAGAAAGTTCTCATCTGGAGCCTGCATTTACCAGCACCCATCCCATAATGCATTGGGCTCCTTCGATCAAGTGTCTGTCAAGTGCCATGGAATCCACTTTAGAGGATGGCCCTCTATTGAACCGAATCGAGAAGAGGGGGGTTCAGATGTCTGTGAACCTGGAGGTAGGACAGTGACTCTCTGTAGCTTTGACACACAGCTGCCACATACTCCTGGCCTCTACTAGTACTGCTAATGCAGTCACTCTCAGCATGGATTAAAAAGTCATTTCACTGACTAGCAAGCTACCCGTGATGCTGGGGACCTATCACCATATGTCTCATCACTTTGTGTTCGGTATGATCTCTGTGTTCGTACTCTCAGTCACGTGGGGGCGGGGCCACTGGCGGTGACAGCGTGGACGACATGTTGCAGGCCCTGTGTCGTGAGTCGAAGGTGGGATTCTACTTCATGCGCTTCTGTGAGCGCTCGGGAAACCAGGTACTACCGACCTCCGCCCGCTCATTGTCGGTCGCTCAGGGATACGTGGAAAAGGCAGCTATGTAGTGGGCAGAATGTCCGGGGCTTGAAGGACCTGTGTGCTGGGTTCTATAGTAGGACAGCTGTTTAAATACCCCTGTATAAATGTGATAAAAGATGGCTGATCCGCAAAGGCGGGATACTGTGAGTCTTTGGAAGGACAGCAACAGAAAATATAATGTGAATTAAATTCCATCAGAGTTGAGGCCCAAACATCCCCCGACCCGCTGTACCTCTCACTTCTGTGATCCGGTTTTGGTTTTCGTTCTGATGCTGACCTTTCTCTACAGCTCTGGCAGAATGCCTCACACTTCTGGAGTGACCTGCAGCGGTACCACCGTCTCTTCTACCTGGACGGGCCGGATCCCTTCAGACTGCAGCGGCAGGCACAGGTGGGTTTGGCCGACATAGGGGAACCTGAGTGGGATGTGCTGGATGGTTTAACCAAACGCCTTGATGACAGCGGTAAAAAAACATCAGTTGTATAGCACGACATATGACACCATTTCCACCGCATGGTACCGACTCAACTCAACTCTACTCGCTTGGCGTTCCGTTTCCATTGTAGAAAGCTGGTGGTCATGTCGCTGCAAACAATTCCCATAACGTCATCTTCAGCGTGACAAACAGGAAAGAACAATGGATGATACGGAAGGCATTCTGTATTTGATTCTCAGTATGTGGCTGTTTGTCACAGCAAGGAGAAAACTTTTATTTCAGAAGAGGCTGAGTGCAACAAAACACCGCTGAAACATGGGGGTCTACTCAGTCGAACACCCACACAGACGGTCAAATAGTGAAAGATCTACACACATACACAACATACCTATTTTAATATGTAATAGTAGTTGACCATGGTGTGGTTTTGCGGGCGTCCATATCGGTTAAAGTTAAAAACAATAGACGGTCAGTCGAATCCAATATGGCTTGCTAAAATGCTTTGCCCAGTACACCCTATCGTGTGTTGATGACGCAGTACTGTTGATTCTCTCTGATCAATCAGTAACCTGCAGCGCTTTCACACTGACCGTCATGGTACCTACTTGGCTCGATTGGAACTGTGGCAGTGGGACGAAATAATGGGACCAGGTACCACCAGTTTTGCCAAATGGAAATGCAATAAAGGCGAGTTGAGTCGAATCAAGCCAGTTCCGTGTGGTGGAAACGCACCAATAGAGTGTCATTGATCCACCTGCAGTATCAGATGTGTTTTGATGAAGTTTGACCCCTCTCAGTTCCTGTACTACACATACCTGTGCTCCAAAGCACAAATGAGCATCGGAGCAGGGGAGGACTGCAGGCGACTGGTCTACACTGGCTTGACTCCGCCCTTCGAGGAACTGTTTGACATGGCGGAGGAGCACGTTTTGGCTGTCCTTCAGGAGCCGTGGAGTCTGCTGGTTGGTCAGGATGCTGCTTCATTTATGAGGGTGTGTCACAGATCACACGCTTCTTTTACAGTGAGCCACTCACTTTGTGGGTATTTCACAGCATTTCGATTTGTGGGTCAGCTGACTCACATTTTCAGCAAAGTATCCCTGAATGTAAACGTGCCTCAGGTTGTATTATATTGTTTTTCATCCCAGGTGGGTCTGTGGGATGAGACCCGATATGTGGACACACCACACTACAGGAAACTGCAGGCTTTGCATGTGAACGCCTTGAGTAGTTTGAAGCAGGTGAGCTCCCCCTGGTGGCTGCTGGCAGTATGGCAGATGGCTGTCATCTGTTTTTTGCCACCATTGTCATCCTGATCCCCAACGTGTCTGTTCAGAGCACGTCAGCACACAACCAGCCCCTGCCTCAAGAGTCAGTCTCGAAAGATCCTGACCTGTGGGAGAAGGTGCCAGAGCAGTTCCGCAGATATCGCTTTGGATCTCTACTGCGCCACTCTCTGGAGTTTGAGCACTTCCAGGCCTTCCTTGAGGAGAACTCAGCCATGTAGGATCCAGTCCATTTTCATGTCTGCTATTGAAACTAAGCAGAGTGGAAGAGACTCAGTTTTCATACATTATGCCTTAAACTAGTACCTATATACACTCTCACTTCTCTTGATGGATATGCTGACCCAGCTTAGCAAATAGGTTCTAGTTTGTCACTGGTGCTACTTCCGGTGATGTTCGCAGTTCAGGGCCAATTAGCGTTCAGGGTCTCAGGTAGATATTTATAAAACACCAGCTGCCGAAAACGTGTGCCTAGGCCAATGACTTCCACTCAAGGGTTACCTTCGTATCGGATTTCCTTTCGTTTAGGGATCACCCGGACAAATTTTGTTTTAATTTTTCTCAAAGAAGGTAACCAGGATTGTGTGGAAATGGAACTGTGATTTTTTTTTTTTTTTTTTTCCCCGTTCGAACATGAATTGCAGATGTGTGTATAAGGGGTCACTGAAGGAGCAGCATGTTAGACTGAAGTTTAAAAATGACATGCTTCCACGGGTAATTAACTAAATCCCATCAGCATGTTTATGTCTTTGACATAAAGGAGACTATAAATGACCCAGTTTAAGCCCTGTACTGAATTATGTTGTTTAAAGACAGCTAATGGTGGTGAAATATGAGTTTAATGGTGCTTGAAATTAGGTTAGGTAAGTATTGTCACAGTTTGTGTTTTGTGTGTGCATGTTCAGCGTGGACCTGACCTGCTGGCTGGATGCTGAGCAGTTCCGGAAGATTCCTCAGAAGGACAGAGAGCAGAGGGTGGAGAGATCAAGAGCGTTCAGGAGTAAATACCTGAACAGGAAATACTTCTTTGGGCCGGACAGCCCAGCGAGCAGAGAGGAACAGGAAGAGGTCAGCTGCCAGGCTGGTCACACAAAATGGCTGCCCTCTCTTCTGGGGCTGGAGTGTGTTTCACTCCTCCTTGCTGTGGTCGTCCTATCAGTTGTCATTTTGTTTTGGTGGTTGGTTTGGTAATAAATGATTCAATGGGACGAACATTTAGTAGATAGCGACATGAGCATCGGTGCCGTTTTCTCTCACAGTCCAAAGATCCACAGTCAGGGGAATTATAGTCTCTAAACTGCCTGTAGCATCTAATTCTGTATGTCCTGTGATGGACTGGTATCCCATCCAGGGCGTCTCCTGCTCTGTGCTCGGTGCTGGGATGGTCTCCAGCCTCCCTCTGCCTAGATGGATGGATGATTAGGCATCCAAAGGCCAAAGTGCAGTAGCCTAATGATTGACATGCAGTCTGGTATTGCAGGTGACACCCTCCTCATACTCTTTGTGTCCGGAAAAGCAGCCAACTTACAGGCTTATTGCTGATTCATTCATTTTCTTCATAAATACCAAATCTTATGGATAATGTATTGTTTCATATTGTACCATCAGCACTGGCTTTTGTAACGTCGCCTCACTGAAAGCACGTACTTCTTGTGTGTGACCCTGTGTTTTTGAGCCTTCGTTTGTGAAAATAGAACACATGCCTCTTTCAGAATTGACCATTTTCAGTTACCTGCTAGTGAGGGTCATGGTAATAACAACACAAACGTTTGTTGGTTTTAATTTCTTTGGCTGGAGTGATGTTCTCCCTCCCCAGTGTGCACGTCCTGTCTGCTTACAGATGATTCGCCTGTGTGGCGGCTGGGGGCGGATCCTCCAGGACCGCCTGTCAGCACCTGCACTGGCGGAGGTGCAGAGTCACGCCAGGCGGCGCATTGAGAGGAAGTGGCTGCCCCTCTTCCTCGCCACTCCCCAGTTTGCAGAGCGCCAGAGGTCACAGGTGAGGCAATGGGTGGGGTCAGGCAGAGAGAGGGTGTTCAAAGCCAGGGGCATCCACCCACGCCTAGGACAGTAGCCTCACAAAAGTGTGAATGTCATATTTATTCATATCATTTTAAAATATTTTACTTTGGACCAGAGTCAGAAAACAGAAATTTAAAGCATGGAAATATTGCCTATATGGTTATCTGGAGTCAACACTGAGTACATGGGACCTAACGTTAAAAGATATAAATTTTATATTTCCAGTTTGCCACTTTGTTACATTCCAGTAGGGGGCAGCATCATTGCCTGAACCTTCCATGGGTTGCAGTTTGAGTCCCAGCTCTGCTCTCTCTCTGGAGTTTGCATGTTCTTCCTGTGGCGCAGGGGTTTCCTCCCACAGCCTAAATACATGCAGTTCTGTGAACTGGTATTTATAATTTACCCATAGCGTGTAATCGTGTGTGCGTACGTGCATATGTATTTGTGGCCTGTGATGAACTGGCATCCTAGTCAGGGGGTACCCCCCTGCCTGGGACAGGCTCCAGCACCCCAGCCCTATGACTGTGTGTTAGATAAGCAGCTGGAAGATATATGGACAGTAAGACATTTTTAAGGACTCCCATATGTAGGGCAACAAGGTAATGAGATACAGAGATACAGATCCTGAGAACAGAGAGCGCGCGTCATGTTACGGCAGTGATGTGTGAGGCAGAGGTGCTGAAGCATTCACTGAAGCTGCATTCTGCTGCAGATAAGGGACGCAGAGGAACAGAGATTCTTTAGGAACCGCAGGAAGAGGGACATGTGGAAGGTGAGGCCCTTCACTTGACCGGCACGCATGATGGAGCAGCCCCTGCTGTTAGGCCCACACACCCATATCACAACCCCACAGCATAATGACAACGCGTGGATGGCGACATCGAAAGAGATCCTGGCCCTCCGCAAGGCGCTGCTCAACCCTACAACCTGCCAGCAATTTCAGCGCTTTGCGTCCATCAAGGGGGACTTCCTGGAGAATGGCGTGCTCTTCTGGCTGGAGGTGCAGAAGTACAAGGTACAATACCCATCTCTCTCACACACACACACACACACACACACACACACACACACACACAACATGCTGTGTGTAACCAGCACCCTCTCCCACTGTCTCCAGGACCTGTACCACTCACATTCTGATGAGGCCACCATCCAGCAGAAGGTGGATACCATCATCAGCTGCTTCATCGAGTCGTCCGTCCCACCAGCACTGCAGATCGGCATCCCGGCTGAGCAGGCGAGGGACATCCTGGAGAGGAGGACCGAGCTGGGGCCCTATGTGTTCAGAGAGGCCCAGGTTGGGGGTGTGGGCCAGAACATGGAGTTAAAGGAACTTTCTGGAACCTCTGACTTGAAGGAACATAAAGTGTGATTTTAGGTGGACAAAAAGTCAGGATAAACTATCCTGAATTATATTATTAGGTCATAAAGCAAACTATAGTATATATTCGAAATAATTTATAAAATGTTTCTCGTTTTTCAAATTCTCTTAGTAGTATTGATGAATCAGTCCTGAAAATGAACAATACTGACACTACAATGAACAAGCAGAAGATATAAAGCGGTTGGTTAGGGTTACAGTTTGCAGAGCGTACAGGAGTACTAGAATGTTCCTTGGTACCCACTGGTGTTTAATGTTGGGACTGCATAGATGACCGTGCTGGGCGAGCTGTTCAAGCTATGGCCGGAGTTCCAGGCTTTCAGGAGCAGCGTGCAGGAAGCACAGGTGCTTCCCGTACTGGAGAGATACAGGGAAGCACAGCGGGAGGAACTGAAACGCCAGAGAAACGAGGAAAGGAGAGCACAGGTAAGAGCAGACAGGTACAATAGAATGATAGTGTGTGTGATCTGATTTCAAGCAAACTGGAGAAAACTTTTCATAAATGATTCAAAAGCTTGTGACACTATCGGGATACAGTTTCTGTAAATATACATAGTATTGATCACCTCATTTCTCCTTGTTTAATTTGGAGCAGTTACCGTCAAGGGCCTTGCTGAAAGGCCCAGCACTATGATTACTCTTCCCAGCCACGGGCTTCAAACCCACAACCTTTTAGACATAGGCACAGAGCCCCATTCTTGTGCTCCAGCTCATTATGGCTCTGATGAATGGTTCTGTGGTAGACTCTGAACTTTTTTTTCTGATAATCAGGAGGAGAGACAGAACTTAAGCTTTGGTGAGGGTCTGCTGGAGGAAGACGACGACAGTGAGGAGGATCTGAGTATGGGCACTGTGGAGCATTCCTTGCAGCCAGTAAGTGACTCTTGGTGGCTGGTTCTGTCTCACCCCCTCGGCTGTGCAAGAATATGCCCTAAACCCACTCCCTCCCAGGTGTCCTGGTCTTATTCGAAGTACATGGTGGCACTGGAGCAGGAGAGACTGCTTCTGAAGAGACGTGTCCGAAAGGAGGCGACAGCAGCCGCTGACCCTGGGTCAGGTCTGTGTGCGCGTTCACACCGACAAACAACCTGAGCAGACATGCCTTGACTTTCACCACCAAGTTTATCATCAAGAAGGCTGTATTTACCACGCTGTAGACTAACCCGGGCCTCAAAACCTGCTACGTGGACAGGTCTGATTTGGTTAATGGACCAGGATTGCAGTTATGATTATAGCATATCTTTCGGTCTAAATTAAGGATCAAGAGGTTTCTTTTGGCCAAAAATTCAAAATTTCTTTTTTTGTTCATATGGATGTTACTCATAGAAAAAGGTCAAATGTAAAAAAAAAAACAAAAAACAAAAACTGACTACATACTGTAGTAACAAAGCCATATTTATACATTCTACTTCACATGAATTTAAAAAATGAAATGAAAACTATAAAACGTGTAAGCATCCCACACAGCATGAGGAAGGCATGGTTATATGTGAACAACTGCCCATAAATGTAGTCTTGTTTTGGTTATGTTCTCTAACAGAAAGGAAAGACACAGATGCAGCCGCTCTACTAAACGTAAACTGACAGAAAAATAGGTCATGTGCCACAGTGGACCCCCTGATACGGCTTCGACATGTCAGCTTTGTTCCTCATAGTGAAGAGGCGTGTTGGACAGCTGTCTCTGGCTAATGAGACAGTGTGTGTTTACAGTCCAGTCTATACAGAAGCGTAACAGGACCCTGACCCCAACCGCTACAGAGTGATGATGACATCTCTGACACATATGGAGAATGAGCTCTTCTGCCGGTCTGGAGGGGCTAGGAAGGCGAAATTTCCAGCAGGTGCGGGCGGACATCCTGACATGGCGTGCCATAGTTCCTCACCATTGACCTCCCCTTCCTTTTCGGCCACTCCTGCTGCAGAATCAGCCTCCAGGTGCAGCGGTCAGTCCAAGGGCCACAGTCGTCACCGCATCCGGATCTCCATGCCGGCGGTCCACAGCGACATTGCCTGGGATGCACCCGCTTGCTACTGACTCCAGCTGCCTGGGAGACTGCTGTGTACTGGTGTGGACAGATGCAGCACAGAGCGGAAAGGAAAGGCAGGATGCTACCAGCTGTGGAACAGGAAGTGTCCCACACACAGTGGTCCCTAGTGCAACCGCATTTTTCAGAAAGGGTTCCCTGTTCCTCTTGAATAATCATCAAACCACCACCCCACTCTGACTTTCACACCATGCTAACAGCTAGAATGTTTGTCTGTCTTCTTGCAAACTATTTCTTTGTACAAAGACCATCAAACACAGTAATTGACACCAAACTGTGTGTGCCAGGGGCATGGAGGAGGGGCGGCAATACACATTTCGCTGGGAAAGCATCATGCTGTTTTGCACTTCTAGTATGATCACATATACAGTTCTGTAACTTTAGTTAAAAAAAAAAAGTAGAATACATCAATATTTTGAATTTAAAATGTTCTGTTTCTGTTAAACATAAGCATTCATATTTGTTTAAAAAAAATCTAGAAACCTATGTTAACTTGAATAGTTGCAATTAGAAATGCCCACTGAACTGCAGTATAATCTTGATTCTTATGGAACGCTGAAATTTCATTATACCCAGAAAAATCTAAAAAGGGGAAAAAAAAACCATTTCCTACCTTTAAGATACTTTATTTTATTAGAATTAATATGTAACTATATAAGATTGTCATTTCTGTATCCTAGTAAAAGCATTAGATGGTTTACAAAACTGCTTTCTTACATTAACCTGGTCTTTGAATTAACATTTTTAAAAAGTCAATATCAATACATCCAGCAAGCAGATTTGGCAAAATGACACATTATACTGAATTCACCTAATGAATGCAACCCACATGGCATTAACAGAGTCCTCCTTCGATCGGGAAACATCTCGCTTTCCTTTCGTGCTGCGATTTCATTTTCATATTGCACATTAAAGGCCATAACATGGCTGGTTTGATGCAGTCACCACCTCTGAACTGCGATTCTCCATTCAGAAATGCTGTGGATTAAAAGGGGGCCGGAAGCTTAGTCAGCAGTGTTATGAACTTATGGTGCATACAGTAAAAACTGAGTTGTCAGTTGCTCATACGTTCGAAACGCACATGAGATGGATGCTGGACCGCCTCAGAAATGACAGCAAACGCCAAAGTGCCCCCCACCTTGTGTTTTTGGTTCAAGTAGCAACTCAAAAAATGTCTTTTGCATAATGTGTGTAAGGCCACCCGCTCATAGGGGAATCACCATAGGTGAAATGTCTAGTATATGCGGGGGTGTTTAGGGAAACAGTGACCCCCCAATTCAGTGGAAGCCAATCCGTAGGGCCTTGTTCTTAACCATGGTGAACTTGCTGACAAAGACTCTGGCGAAGGCGGGCTCCACCAGGTAGCAGTAAGTCTTCGTCACGGCAGGCGGGGGCTCGACGGGCACAACCAGGGGCTGTTGTGGTGCCAGTCCGGATGGGGACAGGTACTGGGAGGCCCGGGTGATGTAGTCCACCAGCCGCTGGTACTGCTGCTCCGAGAGACGCTCCCTGGCGCTGTCACCCTGTGGGGTAGGGGTGGGGGGATTGGGTCATTGCTGCTGTGCCTTTCGTTGCTATGACAATGCAGGACTCTCAGCAGTGACGAGCACTGCACAGCCCAAACAGCCTTATTCTCTGGGTTCTTCTAGAAAGTCTACAGACCCACATATCTGCCACGCAGCGAACCCCCCAGCCATATGGTGCTCACCTCGGCCTCGCTGGCCACCCTCTGTTGGCACAGCGTAAGCGTAAGGAGCCCCCCCTGGTCGGGCTCCTGTCTGCACTCCACCTCGGTGACGGGAAAGGCCTGCTGCTGGGTGTCTTCACTCAGGCTGACCACGAAGAGCACCTCGCTGGTCAGGAGCAGACAGCCCGCATGCTCCTGCCCCGAGCCGCTCACGATGGTCACGTCCAGCGCCATGTGCACCTCAGGTCGACCCAGGGACTGCAGCATTTTCCTGTGGGCGCGGGGGGTGGAGGTGAAGAGGCTCAGCGGACCTTGCTAATGAAAAGTGGGCCTGGACTGTACCCCACATGCTGTAGACTCAGCGACTCCAGCTCACTGTTCATCCTCCACATGGACTCTGTCTTCCTTCACATGACCCCCCCATTAAACAGTGCAGCTCAATTACAGTTCCAGTTTAACTCCCTCTCTGTCACGCTCCAGCTCTCACCCCCGCCCCCCTGCCTTCTCCTCATTAGGGAAACATCTCTGCTTAAAATCACGGTAAAACCACGAGGCCATTCCTCAAGCGAGAGGTCCGGCCGAGGGCTCCTTGACAGCAGTGCCAGGCAGCCACCCTTACCAGGCATACTTTACATGGCTGTTGGGCGCCTCAGCTGCCTTGTCCTCCGTCGGGAGGTGACGCTGCCTGGGTAGCTGCCAGAGTCCAGCGCCATACAGGATACCTACAGATAGAGGGAGAGTGTGAGAGTTAACGGGGGGTCAGCATTGGCCTAGGGGCGCGAAGGGCATCAAGGTTAGGGGGTTTCAGCCACAGAATGCTGGTCCACGGAGGAGCAGAGAGACAAATAAGAGTTACAGTACTGTTTTGTGTGTTTCTGTCCCTGCGTGCGGATCGTCCTCATCCTGCCCGCACTGGACTGAACTGAACTCATCCAGTTCATCAAGCACATGCAGATCTCCAGTGATGATGTCACCACACTTGAATCCGGGGCGGGGGGCAGTAAATTCATGCTGGGTGCTACCATGCAACAACAGAGCACTTAACCTCCCAGACCTTGGTGCCGGACAACTGGGGGAGGTGCACTGAGAGAGGGGATTCATTTGAGGGCTCAGAGGACTGCGGTGGCTCTATGCACTTCTGTCAGAATTTATATGTTGTGGCACGGACTCCTTAGTGCCTGCGCTGTGCCGTTAAAATGCCAGCCGCTCCTACCTCACTTTGGTTTCAAGCAGCTCCACCAAAGAGGTTCCTCAGAACAGACAGCACAGTTAATAAACAGTCCCGGTCGACGGGGTGGTGGATTTGTGAGCAGTGACTGTTTTATCCAGCTTTGAAGTGTCAGTCAGCTGCTTTTGGCCCATAAATCACAGGACCTAGTTTAGCATTAAGCACTGGGATCAAGTCGCGGTTCTTTGACGACACGACGTGCGAACCAAGGGGGTGGGGGGGGGCAAAAGTGCCTGCCAGTGAGCGGAATTCCATCGCTCTCTCTGTCATTGACGCCGTGGTGAAAATGATCCTGAGGTAATCTTGCGGCCGCCATGAGAAACACAAAGCGGCAAATCTGCTGACTGACTTTTCAAAGAACTCAAAGCCTTTCAACGGCAAAACCTCAAAGTCAAACCTGACCATAACCATCCGCCCGAATCTTGGTCACAATGGCCCCACTGACTGGGTGAACACTGGTTTCTAGTGTAGAAGGACTGTCCGGCTGGGTTCAGAACACCACCAGTGAGAGGAACTGGGCCTGAGGAACTAACTGCCACTACAGACTGGAATTCTCAACTTGCTGAAAAGGGCAGAGATAAACATTTTGTGCTATTCAACAAAAATATGAAAAAACAAGAGGGGTATAACGATCTGTACTGCTCACGAGACACCTTACCGTATCCGGTCTGCGAGACCAACTCAGCAGCTCCCCCTATAGGCTTTGTGAAGACTCCCACAATGCCTTTCCCCACTCCAGAGATGACGCCTTTGGCCTTGCTGCCAGCTGAGCCATGGGACTCCCAGGTTCGCTGGAAATTCTGCATAGGCTGATCCACGATGCCCGCGACGGCCCCTGCACATGCACAAACGCATGTGTGACTCAGTGAGCATGCATGTCGGCACGTGCACATGAAGACAAAGGCGGAGGGAGGCAGCACCCACCCAGCAGGCTGATTCCCAGGCGGGACAGGCCTTGTCTCAGTCCGTCCCCCAAACTCTCAGGAAGATGCCTCCTCCACTCCTCCTGCCGAGTGTAATGCTCCTCGTCCAGGGAGAGCCGGTCCATGTTGCGGGCCAGGCTTGTGGCCAGGTTCGTGATGGACGTCAGAGTGCCTGCGGGCAGGTTTGGGAGCTCAGATGGGGCACAGCCGCACCCTGCTCTGCCGCCCGAGCCCCGCAGCCACAAGGCCTTACCTTTAGAGATGTGCTTGACGAAGGAGGTGGTCCCGCGAGACACACCACTGACGAAGGCTCCTGGCCCGCGGGTCAGGCCCTCGTATGGCAGGCGGAAGAAATCGGCGATGCCGTTTCCCACACTGCGCACCAGGCTGGCTGGGCTACCCAGGATTTCTAAAGAGCCCACCACCCAACCTGCAGGGGGCGACACAGGGACACGGTAAGTAACCCTGAAACTGGCCTGTGGAAGAGGCGCCTTACGACCGAGCTCAGAGCACAGATAACAGCCAGGGAGGGAAGATGTCAGTGATCCCACAGCCCTTTCCCGAACAGCCTGTAATTACCAAAGTTTCTTATTAGCTTATTAAATTATAAAGCCCGTATGAAAAGAATGAGGCAGATTTAAGGGCGACATTAAGTGTGTTTGCCTCCTCAAAAGGTCTGTGCGTGCACACACTCACTTTTAAATAAATTCATATGACAGAGGCCCTGGATTTATGATGCTCTAATGCCACACCACTCTCATTTCGTAGGAGGAGCGCAACTGTCAGTATTTATTTGCTGTAAACTGCATCACAAAATCGAAAAAGGTGACTTTAATGCGGTTTTTCGTGGATCTCTCTTGTCCATCGCTCTCACACCGACAGCTACAGAATGTTCCAGTGGTCCCTCGCATGGGCCTAGCGTTTGCTGGGCTTTGGTCACAGTGCCACACATCGGGGGGCCCTGAGGTGCTGAGGGGCACTGGTGTTATAGAAGATGCTGGAGTTTTGAGGCGTTAGCAACCAGAACCTGACCAGCTGTTTTGGGATTTCTGATGCCGAGATACTGGGCTGAAACAGTAGTGGACGCTGATCGGTCTGGACCCCAGCGTGGAAATACAAATGGCGTCATTTCAAATGGATTTACTGTTAAAAATGCTCTCGATCAACACTCACATGTACTGCAGGCACAAACGTTCATGATACCTACCCGCCCTGAAGAGGGCGCCAGCGGCATAGTGCATGGCAAGGGCATGGACCAGCTGGCGAGCGGTGGTGCAGAGCGGACCCCTCTCGAAGAGAGAGAAGGCCAGCGGCGTGTGGTCCGAGGCGATATACAGCTTGAGCGAGGCGTGCACGCTAACCAGCAGGCTCACGGGCTGAATGCACAGCCGACGTAGCCGCAGTGGACGCACCAGAGCCCGTACTGACTCTCGTACCGGCTCAGGTACCTCGGCGGCCCCGGGCCCCTTCCCCCCACTAGGCGCGACGTCTGGGACATAAGTGTGGAACAAGGTCTTGATGTAGTAGACAAAGGTGTCCTCCAAGTAGACGCGGGCAGGCTGCAGCTGGAAGCTGACCTCGTCCACACTCTGTCCGTCTGCAGACAGAATCAGGCCAAGCCGCAGGAAGCAGGAGGCCTTGAAGTCATCCAGGCCGTGAGGCAGTGCAGCCGGGTTGGCCTCTGCAGTCCAGGGCCCGGGTTCTGCCCGCTTCTCCTGGCACAGCAGAACGGGGAAGTGGAAGCTGGCACAGTGGTACAGCTGGTTGTCCACCTGCAGGCTGGCACAGCAGGCCTCCAGCACGGGACCCTCTGGGAGCCCCGTGCTGGTTATGCTCGCCTGGGCCTGCCTTAAGTTGAAGAGCAATTTGGACAGAGTGAGGCGGAGCAGCTCCACAGAGCCGGCGGGGCTGGTGATGTCATCACGCAGCACCAGGCTGGCTTCACCAAGCAGCACCTGGAAGGCCAGCATGCACTTGGGCATCCTGGGAGAGAAAACACCGGGGATTATGGGATATACTGTTCCATCCGGTCCAGGCCAGTGGACAGGAAACCTTGTTCTTTTCAGAATTTAATAAAGAGTGAAGAGATAAGGGGGAAGACCAGATAAAGAGGATCTGCACGGTAACTTATCCACGTGATGATGTAACCCGTCCACATGTTAACCTGTCCACACTATAATGTACAAGAATCTGCTCTAAATTCAGAAGGCAAACAGTCAGAATGAAACAGTACCTGTGCTCTTCGTTGAGGATGGAGTCCACCCTGCTCTCAGGGACCAGTGTGAGGGTGATTGTGCCACTGCAGTATTGGACATGGATGTAGAGGTAGCCAAAGCCAGGAAGGAACAACACCTGTACCAACACACAGAGTCACACACATACACACCCCACCAGGCTGAGCACCAACCCCAGCCTGCTGTGCCACAGAGCCCCAGACTCGGCTGTAAGAGGAGATCCTGGCCCCCAGACATCACTACAGCTTCCCCATGAGAGCCCGCTGCCAGACAGGACAGTGAGGCTGTTTCACCCTGCCTGCAAGTCATTCCTGAAACGGCTCACTCCCATCCTGGAGCAGTTGGTTCCAATTGCTGATGGGATAGCTGTGTATTCTACGGCTAATAGTTTACAAGAGCAGACACACGAGCAGAACATCTTTCAAAATGCTGCTAAAATATGTGAAACTTAGACAACTATGAAATTCATAGTCTGCAGAAACACAGCAACATAGTAAATTTTAATAAAAGCCTGCAAGCACAACACTCTCTTAGGACCAGCTTTGGAAAATGCAAATCAAATTATGTTAATTAGTCACTTTATTTGAGATGTTTATGGTTAAAAAGAAAAAAATGCAATGGGGATTTACTGTCCCCCTGTGGCAGCTCATGGGAAGGCAGCCTGCTCCGAGACAGCGAAGCAACGACCTGAGGGCCTGGGCAGCTGATGTCCACGGTGTCGGTCCATTCCTCAGAGGTCTCCAGCCTGGGTGCAAGCCGCAGGCACAGGGTGGGTGGGGCCTCCTTCTGTCGACAGTCGGGGAAGCTGGCGTAGCGGTGATATAGCTCGTGGTGCAGGGACGAGTTTGCGGGAAGCAGCTGGCAGAACACTTCGGTCCGGGGGGGGTCTGAAGAGACACGCATGCATTTCTGAAAAATCGCAGCCCCGCGCTGCATTTCTGTCAGATGACGGTGGAACTGAGCCCAGTCAAACACTGAATACAGACACTGCCGGGTACCTTTGAGATTCTCCTTCAGCAGGAGGGGCACGGGACACTGGTTATGGATGAGCATATGGGGACAGGGATCCTCATTCAATGTGACGTAGGTGACACCAAGGTGCTCCTGATATGTCACCACCAGGGCCCTGTGGACAGACAGAAGGACCGTCACACAGATATACGCACACGCGCACACACACACCACCCTCTGCCTGGTGGGCAGGGCTTACGGAGGCCTGCCCCAGGGATTCCTGAGATTATTATAATTGTGCAGCAAAAAGGTCTGTGAAAGCAGATGCTGTAAAACCACTTCTGCACCCGCAGGCCCAGTCTTGGCTGGGGAAAGCTGTGCAAACAGATAGGGCTCAGCGCAGGAGGTCGGCCCCACGGCCAGGCCAGGAGAATGCTGGGAATGATAAGAGGCCACGTTTGGGCCCCGGGGTCCACACACCCACCTAGTGGCGGCGCTGGTATGAGTACACGCTGCTCCTGGCACTGCCACACTCTGGCGAGGGATGTCAGGCCGGATGGGTGCGGGGAGGCTCCAGGAGATGCCCCCTGACCCGTCTTCTGGGTCGATGCTGAAGAGAATGAGCCTTTGGGGAGGCAGAGACTCTGTCTCCAGCTGGGAGTCTTCCCTCAGGACGTCCCAGCAGGGGACTGAGCAGGTCTTGAGGAAATCTGGGGTACTTCCCGGGGGAAGGGAGTAAACCGGGGTATCCGGACAGTCAAACGGCTGCAGTCCAAGTAAACACAAAGACAGGGAGAGCATCAACCTGTGTTTACGGACAGTAACATTCCTGTACGGCACAGATCTCAGCTGATGTTACTGCTGGGCTGGCAGCACAGGGACCACGCTGCAAACAGTTGATCAACCAGTTCTCTGCAGGGGTTCAGAGAAAGAAGAAATCTTGAGCAAAGGCATTCCTGCACTTGTCTGTGGCTTGTACTTTCATTAAGTGCCTTTTTCAAATTCCTTCTTTTCAAATAATTGGTGTCAAGTGGCAAAACCTCTGCCATTCCCTTTAGGAGGATCAGAGAAGCCATTAAATGACCTCACGGTGCTTTCAAGGGATTCGCACCAGATGAGACCAAAACGAGAGCAGAAACCTCAGTCCAGTTTTTCTTTGTCTGTTTAAAACGCTGTCTGTACAGTGCCGCTTGGCACGATTCAAAACGGTCAGAAGGGCTGGAAAAGTGACACTGCATCCCCCCCCCCCCAAAAGAAGCTGAGCATTATGGGTTTTTATTTTTGACCAAATAAGGTTCACTACACAAAGAGAGACGGGGAGATGGGTATCATGTTTTTATCGGGTGAGATGTCAGCCAAAGTGTGTGGTGGTGGGGCCTAGCTGGGGCTGCCGCCTGAAGGACACACACCGCCTAGACAGGTTACCTGCTCTGAGAGTGCCGGGGCACCATGGGACAGCAGGGGGCGGTAATACAGGAGATGGGGGGTGCCGTTTACCAGGATGGTTCGGTCCTCCACCTGCAGGACCTGGATGCCATGCCTCACCATGGATGACACACAGAACTGGCACACCTGCAGGTTGGCACAGCAAACAGGCACCTGTCTCATCCGCTCCGCTAACCAGGTCATGTAAGGATACGATGGCCCAGTCTGGCACTCTCGATTCGTCTGTTCATGCCGGTGCTGGAGACTAACCTTGTGTCTGCCTGGCACGGTGCCCAGTGTGACCTGGACCTCCACGAAGCCCTCCTCGTCCAGCGCGAGCACGTCAGCCGCTGAACCCTCCCTCCAGCGCGGGGATGTCAGGTCGTGTACCAGATTGAGGGCAGCGGACTTGTGCACGGTGTTGGTGTCGGCCCAGTAGATGCCAATCTGGAACGCTTCCTGTTTGGGACACTGGCTTCAACACAACGGCCTTCTCGCACATTAACAGGCTAGTCCAGTGTCCCATATCCCAGGGAGACTGGTCAGCTACAAGGCCCAAGACCTCTTTGCTGGCAAATTCAGG
Organism: Gymnarchus niloticus; assembly: GCA_009936485.2. NCBI lineage: Eukaryota > Metazoa > Chordata > Actinopteri > Osteoglossiformes > Gymnarchidae > Gymnarchus > Gymnarchus niloticus. The sequence goes on along the minus strand of JAACJT020000110.1, from coordinate 8,176,569 downwards.
ATGTAAAAAGACTTTCCTTAATGAGGGCTCATCCTACTGGATGCCACACCAGGCAAACTCTTAGGCAGTACTTAATTAATCACCAGCAACACAGAGACAGCAGTCAATTTACATGTGCTGATCCGATACTCCCAATAATGACCAAAAATACTGGATCGGTTATTATGGAAAAATGAAGTTATAAACTGATATGATACACAAACAAGTGTCACTTGGCACTGTCATTTCATCATGATTCCTTCAGAGGATTAGTGTTCATTTCACAGTCTGAGCATTTTTGACATGCCTATATTACATATGGCAAACAAATGGCTTAAAAGTGGAGTGTGAGATGTAGTATGATTAACGGAAGAGTTAACACCGTACAGTTTAAATGCAAAGGGTTTACTCCATAAATATACAGAAATGGTCTCCATATCCTCAACGTGTCCTACTCCAGATAACTTTACCACACCATCATCAGCACAGCAAAACTGACCAATCACAGGCTGGTTCACAAATAAAGCCAACACCCTGCTTCCATGATGCCAACCTTTGCGTGGGGCCTCCTTGGCACACTGACCTTGAAGTTAGGCGGCACGATGACCTTCCCAGCTGGGATCTGCAGCACAATCCTCTCACCCTCGAAGAGCCAGAGGTCCCACTGGGAGCGGTTGGCCAGCAGGGCCCAGGGAAGCAGCTCAATCAGCAAGGTGTTGAGGCCCGGCTTCCAGGCTGACAGCTTCACCTGCATGGGGCTGTCCCACTGGGTGAGGAGCTCTGAGGCAGGCCTGCAGCAGCACCGAAATGCCGTCAACAGCAGCAAAAGGATGGACAGCCATCACCCCCCGGTGACCACATTAACACTGCCGAAACCACCCTGGACATTAAACCACAGAGATTACATAAAAGAAGGCTAAAAGCTAATCTGCTTCAGCGTGTCGTTTTAGCCTGCTCAATATTCCCAAGTCAAAAAGACAATTGCAGAAGGACATCTTCTGCGAGCGGAGCCATCACTGACAGAGCTCGAAACGACAGCGTGAAACAGATCCATCCGGCCGTCTCAGCGCTTCCAGAAAAGTCTGAATTCTAGCAGGCGTTTAACCCGCTGCACTGCAAACTGCTTCCTTAAAGATTACTGACCCCCCAAGACTCAATATTTAGACTCTCCAGGCCAAGTACATGGCTTGGAATACATATTAACCCCTGTCAAAACAACATAAACTGCATTCAATGTGATCTGCAAGAAAAATATATACTAATTTAATGGCAAAGCATCTCTCCCGGTTGAGATCTGGCTGTGCCTGAAGACAGAGATCAGCACTAATAATGGTCAGACGATGGTGGCCGTCGGCAACAATCTGTCTTGGGGGGCCGAATCAAACCTCTGCATACATGGGAAATGTGGCCTGGCGCAGAGAGCAAGAAAGTAATAAACGACAGGGAAACTCGACTCTAAAACTTCAGATGCCAGCTCTGGAGTGAGGGTACATCAGAGGAATGTGGATACAGAACCGCACAGATTCATATGGTGAACACACCCGGATTGAGGGGCGCCATGTGACAGTGGCCGGGAAGGAAGTGTGTGTGTGTCTAAAGAATAAAAAATATAAAGAAAAATAATGCAAACATTCACTCGACAGCTCAGCAGAAAGGGGGAGACACACACACACACACAAGTGCAAACACATTGCATGGTAAAAAGCTGTGCTGAGCCTCCACCAAATGCTGGGGCCCCCAGTCATCGCGTGAGAAACAGGGGGACATCTGACAGGTCGAGGGAGACGGTCTGGAGGATGGCACTGTTGGAGATCTAGTTAATCTGCCAGGGTTCGCCCTGTCAGAACCTCAACATGTCAGAGACTCCTGCTCAAATGTTGCTCTGCGTCCAGCACCGTGCGTGAAGCCCCCTTCAAGGCTGCTACAAACTTCTCATCTCGGACATTAAATACTCCTCTGGCTTCGCATTATGATTAATATGGTTGGACAAACAAAAACAGGCTTTTATTCTCTGATTAAAACAGGCAGAGTTAAAGGACTTGGAGGGGGAGGGTCAGACTTCACTGCGGGGATGAGAGGCAGGAAAGGTTTGCCGCACTCCGGCAGTGTTTTTCAAACAACACGGCTGCACCTCGATGGAGCGCAGAAAGGTGTCATACCTTAAGATGTGCCTGATCATTCTACAGCAAAATGCCGCTTGTTTCTAATCTTGTCCTCTTGACAGTTAGACTAGGCTGATGTTGGAGATACGGCCTGGCCAAGCAGAAGCAGGAGAAAGACAGAGGAAGCAGGCCCTGGCACCCCCCCATCTCACCCACAGAAGACTCAGCTCAGCCAGACAGCCACATCCACACTACTTAATGAGGTACAAAATGATGTTCATTAACTGACCAGCAGCTAACTGGCTGAAGGTGTCTCGCACCAAAGGCTGCTTGGAAACTCCTTAGAAGCGGTTTCAGAGCACACTTAGAGAGCAGAAAATTTTTCATTAGATTTTCCGCCTGCTTGATTTTCCTTCTACCGTACAACTTCAAGGTATCTGGTGTCATGCTACAGGAGCTCGTTGATGACCTGTTTGGTGCCCTCTAGTGGCAAAAAAGTACTAAAGAGTTTTATTAAAAAAAAAATGCAACAGAATGCATGATAGCTGATTTTAATAAATCCTAGAGCACTCAGACCGGTTAGAATAGAACAGGGTACACTGTGATTGGATAGAATTAGGAGAGGATCATATCTAATTAGAAGGAAGCAAGAGGAGGGTGTGATTGGTTACAAAAGAAGACAACTGCGATTGTTTAGAATAAAGCAGACAGAACTGTGATTGTTTGAATTCAAACAGAGGCGTTGGCTGAAATGCCAGGCTAAAGGTACGAGAGGCCAGTACCTGTCAGAGTCCTTCTTCACATAAGGCCACGGGGGAAGGACCGAGGTTTCTGCCCCATAGAAATCATGCAGGATGTGCTCATGGCTCTCTCCCGCAGGGGCCTTGTTGACGATCTGCTTGATAAGTGCGGTGGAGATGGGCACGGCGCACTGAGAGACATCCTCCTCCTCCCTGCACAACATCAGCAGCGATGACATCATGGTACAGTCACACACCACACCTCAGGTGAAGAACATGCATCATCACGCCAGCTGACCCCACCTTAGCACCAAGTTTGAGAAAAATCTCAACTGATCACCTCCAAGCAAGCTGTGTGTCTGCTATCACAGGTGAAGGTCAGTAACGTGGTCTTTTGGGGAACCGGTTCTACATCCAACTCAGCTCGGATGGGCTAAACGAGCTCAGCATGGAGGTTAATAAATAAAGCCCATTGTGCTGTGAATAGAAGATGACTTGGGGGGGGAGACACAAACACTGGGGGCCTTCATTCCCAGAGGCCCCGACAGAACTCCCGCAGGCTTCCGGCTGCTGTCCCAGGCTCACATGCGGTCTCGTCGCCCCCATGAATATACACGGAAGCGGGAACAGAATCTCGGTATGCCTGTCTACCCGTCTGCTCCCCATGACCACAGCTTCACTGCACACCCCCCCCCCCCCCCCCCCCCCCCCCCCCCCCCCCCCCCCCACCCCCCCCCCCCCCCCCCCCCCATTAGAAGCCACAACTATCTGCAATTGCAGGATGGAAGAGATGAGCTGCCAAGCAGCGAACATTTCATTTCATACTGGTCTGAGAAGGTTGACTGAATAGATGTGGTAGATAGATGGCTGGTGGGGGCGGGGTGCACTGAGAACACACAGTAGACTGCGGTCAAGGAAATATAAAGATAAATAAAACAAAACTAGACCATTGTTTTTGTTTGCCTGAGAGGGACATAGATCTCTCGGCATGGCGACGTACAAAACCATGAGTGTGCTGAGGCCTGCAGGGGGACCGAGACGAAACGCTGTGTGCTGTACGGTGCCAACGTGTAAAGACTAACTGGTGAGTAAAGGCTCGCGAGGCACCTCCCTCCAGCGCCCAGTGGCACTCGGATTGATAGACACTAAAACCAAACAAAATGGAACGAAGTGTCTCTGTTCGAGCTTTATCAAAACTAGGCACAATTATAGCTAAACAGGCAACAAACTTCTGGCAAAGTGCCGGCAGGCTGTGTGTTCACTTCCCAGCACTCAGTGATTCGACTCCCGCTGTCTGATGGACTCAAAAGCCCTCCTGGGTGGAATCGATGGTGGCCACAAACCGCTTCACGGGTTTTGACTGTTTATGTGCAGTGGCGTTGATTTGGGAGAGAGATCGTTTTCAACACGCTGCCAGACAGAACTTGGCAAACAAATCCTGATGTTCTCAACACCTACTTTTTTTTTTTTTTAAAGAGTAGTATATATTTTCATTTATTACTACATTTTAACGAGTATAATGCATTTTCATTTATTATTACAACTAATTTGCTTAGGTTAGGAAGCATTCTTAACGGAAAAAAAAAACACACGGCACCCACTTTTAATAAAAAGTGTCAACTGGTCACCTGGCTTGGAAGGTGAGGTGGTGGGTGATGTCTGACTCCACATTAAGCAGGGGTTCTTCCCGGCCCTGCCCCGGGACCAGCTGACTCTCCCGGAGACCCAGGCTCCTCTTCTCAATGTGGATGATGATGGGATCTGGCAGATGACTTCTCATGATGAAGAGGGGGCTGAAGATCACCTAGCATGGGAGGGGTCACATGGGGTCACACTCACAGCATTCCATCCAGCAATAATTTATCAATGATGAATCAGTACAGTTATGTTAAGGTGAAACAGTTCTTTAGGAATCAAGGTGCGATTATGAACAGAAAACATTCTAAAGTGATAAGGCAGGATGTGTCCAGATTTCATTTCCCAGTGATGTCATTCGGGGGATACGTGGACATGTGACCAGACAGACGCTCGGCACTCTGTGGCTGGACGGCGACGCGGTCCCTGTAGGCCTCTCTGAGATCCTTGGCGGTGATGAGAGACCATGTACTCTGTTCTCTTCTAGCACTGCACCGCAAACACTGGGACCCGACATTACTGTCTGACTGGGCTTACCACATTGAAAACAAGCCCGCTCCATTCACCCCCAAAGGGCCTTCGGGAGACCGGAGCAGGAATGCGACACGTCCGCATGTACGAGTTTTACACTCTGAGGAAATTAACGATGCGAGCGGTCTTGTTATTCAGTGTCATGATGAGCTGGGTGTTGCGAGAGAGGTGGGACCATGAGGCATAAATACACAGCTCCAAATGAAAAACAACAACAGCGGCCAAAGATGGCCTCAAAGAAGGCACTGTCAGCCAGGACCCCTTCCATGGTGCCATGCGAAGACGTTAGCCATCGAGACATCACTCACCACCCTCTGCTGCGTGTGAAAGTTGGGTTCGATGGTAACGAGGGTGCACCACACGTACAGCAAGGAGCCGCTGGAGCAGGGAACCTGTATGGAAGAAGCAGAGCAGCTGTTTAAAACCTCCTGCAGGCAGACCTGCACTGCTCAGGTTGTCCTTATTTCCCATGGATCAAGCACCATTTTCTACCAGGGGTAGCAACCCAGGACCAATTACAGTGTTCTAAGTACCTAGAAAAAGGATTCTGGGAAATGAGGTGGTGTTATAGGTAAGGGACTGGACCAGGAACTGGTTTAGATGTTAACTCCCAGGACAGGGAATGAAAGATTAAAGCGTAAAATTAAAAATGCCTTGGCACACGTTGATGATGTGCCTAAAACAATTACGAAAGCATCACCAGGTGCTGAGCCTCTGATGCCCCCCCCAGAGAGAATGGAGTTCTGTAGGGTAGGCTGTACCGGCATTAGCACTGAGCTCCTGAGACACATCGAGTACTAATCTGTCCACTGGCTTTCAAGAGCAATAAAAAGAAAATCCCTCCCAAATCTCTTCTGCTCAACCATCACACAAGTGTGAGTCAAGCACTTTTAACGCCGGATAACAGGCGATTAAAGCAACGAGGGCTGAGAAGATTTAAAACCTGCAAATTAGCCCCTTTGAAGCTTTCTAGGATGTATTTCACCTCTACCCACGCTTCACATGCAGCCATCCCGCTAATGCCCCTTCTGACGTGCGAGGGCTGCTCTGGGCGGGACGCTACCCCCACGGTAAGGCGGACTAAGAAAAGGGGGTGGGCCACCAGGTGAAGGCCATAGGGTACTGTGAGAATCCCTCAAACAATAAAACTCTGTGGTTTCCATCCTTTACCATTTCACAGCCCCCCCGACAAGCACAACGCCCCTCGCAGCCCCCCCGACAGTATTAAAGATGCAGTGATATGTTTAGCACTTCCGCGGCCCCCACGCTAGAGGAACAATGCACAAATACGAGCACCATCTTCAATTCAATTCATACACATCATATACTTTTAGAATTTTGATTTTAATTTCTACTTTCTAAATACCACTCCTGACCCCTCAAAAGTGCTTAAAAGACATTAAGACGTTTCCTGAGGACTCTCGGGCGTGTGCACGCCCACACACCTGCACCACAGAGCTCCTGCTCCCCTGCTGGTCCTCCAGTCGCACGTCACGTGACCAGTCCTCGTCCCCACGTGCCCGCACACACAGCTCAGTCATCTCGGTGTCCTCCAGCACGTACGACGGCAGCTTGCAGCGGGCTTCCAGGCAGTCCACGTGCTCCCGCACCACGGTCTGGGCATCAGGGCCCACATAGTGCTGTACCACCCGCAGCTCGATGTCCTGACTCAGGTAGCTACACATCACCTGCCGGCCACAGATCACGATCTGGAAGGGGGTGGGGCAGGAAAATAAATCACAGACACTAAACCCCAAAGGACAGATGTGGAGGAATTCAGGATTTCTCATAACCAGCAACAGTGTCTTCGAGAAAATAAAAGTTACCAAATGTGTCAGGCATTACTTAAAACGCCCCAAATGGGCCCTGACAGCATTTCTTGACAACTGGTGGTTCCCTTAGGTCACTGTCTATCACTGGAGGCCCAAGCATGTCCTTTGGCACCAGGATGCATTTTTCCAGCCCTCCAGCAGTCACTAGGGACACACCATCTGGAGCAGACGGCCTCCAAATCTGGGCCGAGTAGCACAGCGGAGAAGCTAATGACTCTGGGAGAGCTCCGCCGTAATTAGGGGAAGCTTGTCCTGCTCGTCGGGCTCATCGATCAAGCCGTCATATTACGCAGGCCCACACGGGGCTGCCTGGCAGTGCTGCCACGTCCCCGTACACGCATACACGCATGCTCGTGATGCTGTGACAGCCCCAGCGTTTACACGCCACAGCGGATCTTGGGGTTTGGTACAAAATCATTCACTTTCAGCTCAGTTTCTGCTGGTTTCCTCTGAGTGAACCAGTTTCCTACTGCTGCCTAAAAACATGCAGTTAGGTGAAATGACATCTGATTGTCTATGTCTGTGAAGTCATCCAATGGCTGCAACGGACTCCCTCTTCAGGTTCTTATCTTTAATGTTTTTAATGCCGATCCACTAGGACTTCACGGTTTTGACTGCAAACCACTGCTGGTAGGAAAGACGCTGCATAGCTCTTAATCCAATAATAACCTGCACTTTGTGCTAGTCCCTCAGTGGATGCTCAGCCTAGCCACTCCTTAACCTCTGTATACCTCACTGTATGTCACTTTTCACAAATGAACAACATGTAAAAACAATGCAAATGTAAAATGAAGGACTGGCATCCCATACAGGGCGTCCCCTGCCTCTTGGGATTGGCTGCAGGCTCACCACGACCCAGTACTGGTTCAGCACTTAAGGAAGATGGATGGATCTTTGGTTAAGTACCTGATCATAGGGTAGAACAGTGGTGAGGTGTTATTTGCTGCCACTACCACAGCCCCCGGGGATCATAAACGAAACTTGGCCTGAACCATGTCACTTAGACCAATGAGAACAAGATGTACGCGATGCACGGGCAGGGGGGCCTGGGGCGGCCTGTTTTGTCTGGGGGCTACAGAGATGTACGCGCCACTTGACAATATTTACATAACAAAGAACCCCCTTCCACTCCGTTTCCATCGCTGTTTCTGAGCAACTTGTGTCTTGAGGCATTTTAAGCATGTCTTACAAATTTATTCTTCAGTTAATGCCCGGGGGGGGGGGGGGAGGGTCCACTGGCTGAGGCAGCACGTCACTGGGTATTGAAAAGCACAACATTGTAGGGGTCGCTTCATGGTCAGGTGACCAGAAGTCACATAACTTCCGCCCAGGAAGAGCAAATTGATGTTGGCGACATGAGTGTGATTTGTGGTGCTGTGGGAAACTCTGGAAAGAGTGCACACACCCCAGCGACACACCATGCTTGACCCCCACCATCACATGTCCATGGTGACCAAAAGCACACTCTTTGGACCTCCTGTCCTCGCCACAGTGTGGATCTGCTTCAGTGCTCACCGCACCGTGTACTTGTGTCTATACTAACTGTAGGCCCATACTTCCCCTGTACTAGCCGCAGCGCGTACCCTCTCCTGTACTAGCCGCAGCGCGTACCTCCTCCTGTACTAGCCGCAGCGCGTACCTCCTCCTGTACTAGCCGCAGCGCGTACCCTCTCCTGTACTAGCCGCAGCGCGTACCCTCTCCTGTACTAGCCGCAGCGCGTACCTCCTCCTGTACTAAGTGCGGCGGGTACTCAGCTTGTCCCACCCACGAACGCATACCTGTTTCTGCACTCCGTTGAGCTGCTGCACCTTGATAATAAGCGAGGCTGTCCTGCCTTTGTACTGGATGGTCCTCAGCAGCGTCCCCACATTGTCCACGCTGAAGGGTTCGGACCAGCGCCAGTTCCCCCAGCCCTCGATGCAGATGTGCAGCAGCTGAAGAGGAACACACACACACGCACAGAAGTTTTAGTGTTTTATGCCCTTATTTATGCCTGTTCAGATGGCAAGTAAACAAAAAGAGGCTTTGTTTAAAGATCATTTGTCAGAGAAAAGGTTCCTGTTTACTGATCTGAACATGGTCTGAAAGCGCCGGAGAACTGAAGCGTTTGCAGAGCAGGTCCTACACGACAAACTTGGTGGAGAAACTCAGATGATTTGGAAGCATGTTCAACACACATGTGATTGAGCTTTCATCTAAAAGTTCTAAACAAGGTCCAGATTATTACTTAGGGGAAAAAAAACTACTTGTCTACATATCTGACTGCTGGGAGCGTTGCTCTGGAGGAAAACCTAGAAAATGGAAGACGGGTTCTCCGACTAAAGTTGAGGTTGGAGAAACCACAGTTAGTACCCAAGAAGCAGACAGGAAAAAGGACCAAGCTTTCTCCGGTGACAGCAAACAGCAGGTAAAACCAAACGTCTCAGTAACCTTTGCTCTTCAACTGACCCGAGCTTTTCAGCTGACGTCTTTAGGAAACAAATCAAAGATTAACTGACAAAAATGCAAAGCAAGGCTGGGATGTTGACATTATTACAAAATATTGACCATGCATCCCATCTGTGAAAAAGGAAGAAAAAAAAAAAAAAAAAACACGATTCATGAGGTCAGGACCTGAGTAGTGCATGGTCAGGGGCTTAGTTCCCTCATAACTCATGTTTCCCTGCTTTTTGAAGACATATTTCATTACAATAACATGGCTAATCAGAGCCTGAATTCAATTCTGGAGATCATCCTCCTTGCTCTGTTTTCTAAATGGAAATGACATAATTTCTCAGATCCCCGGTCAGAATTACTCACCGGGAAGTGCCGGCATGGTCCAAACAGCACCAGGCCGAGCCCGGGGCGCCTCAGGGCCCATCTGCAGCGCCACGTCTCTCGATTGAACGAGCTCCTCCACTCCCATTTTATCACGCCTGTGGCTAAAACCGACCTTTAGGGAAAAGCTATAATAGCAACCGTCTTCCAACTTCAAACAGCCTATTCAAGTCAACGACCTGCCAGAAAAATGGCAAAACAGTGATATTCAAACACCGGACACGTACGGTGCCTGCAGGATGGGGAGCAAAAACAAAAGGTACTGCCAAAGAAGTGAGAACTACACCTGAGACTCTGATAAAAAGTCTCCTGCATTTGAGCTATTAACTCCAGCCCACCCAATGAAAAGAGGAAACACCGTCAGGCTCTCCAGTGGGAGTGGAGGCCGGAGTGGAAAGGGCAGCTTCGGCGTGGCGTCTGCCTGTCCTGCTGGCATGTTCCTGTGGTCCAGACAGATGAACACAGTGGACCATTTTCTACATGCATTCTAAGATGGTCCAGATTGACAAACCCTGGTGTACGACCACCACCACTTGTGGCTTCAGGCAAAATACAAAATTTCACCTTTGATATCTCATTCAGTCCTTTGCCAGAGTGCAAATTAAGACTGGAGCATTATAATGATTGAATAATACTGTAACAACAGCATTTATTTGGCCAAACTACCTCAAGTGCTGTGAAGTCCAGCACCTACATGTGCCATCTGTGTGTAATCAAAAACCAGAAAATCAGAACCTAGATTTGACATTTCCAACAGTAAAAATTACAGAAGGTGCTATTCCTCCTCCCCCTGCAGAGGGCACCAGCTAGTTGTCCTCTTGGAGTGTATAAAACAGGAAAACGATTTGGTGGTTGCACTTCCTCATACTGCTGCACCTGTTTGTTGGGCGAATCGTACTGTTCTTCACTCAAGGACTTCAGTTTTACAGCTGAGGGCTGACAGCTTTTGTTGTTGTTGTTTAGTCACGCAGTCGTGTCCGACTCCCGACTCTTCGCGACTCCATGGACCACAGCACGCCAGGCCGCCCTGTCCTTCACCTCTCGGAGCCTGCCCAAACTCATGTTCATTGCTTCCACTACACTGTCTATCCATCTCATCTTCTGCCATCCCCTC
>JAACJT020000110.1:8141915-8158599 GCA_009936485.2 Gymnarchus niloticus | reverse complement strand
GAGGGGAGGGGGGGGTGAGGTGTTCACTCGCAAGAGCCTCCCCCCCCCAAACACACCAGCCCCATTAGAAGTGTTTTGGACAATTGCAAATACAATTGCTCTAATGTGGGATCTGACAGAAACATAGCAACATAATTTAACAGGCCAAGCTGAGAGATATTATCAAATGAAACCCCTAATTTAAGACATTAGGTATATTTGTTAATACACAGGATTAACTGTGGTGCTGACAACTTAAAAGCCTTTTCTGTGTGATATCTTTAGTAGTAATATTTTGGAACGACAACAGACCTTTACATAATAATTTCTTTATCCCCCCCAAGTGTTCTGAAAACTCATTGCGAAATCAAATGCAATATTTGGTCAGACTTAAGAACATGGACATTCAAACAAAAATAATTGCGGCCATCTCAGTTGGGACATTACACACTCCTTCCGAGAAAGTTAGAAACCCGCATGTTGGACAGCACTCGGCACAGAGAATGACCGCCGTAGGCAAAGATGGGTGACCCTCACTGCCAATTGATGGATCAAAAACGACTCCCCCCAATAAGCACATACGAGCCACTCATCTCCCAGGCAAACCCGTGGGAATCGGGGAATGAGGATCAAACATGTGCTCTCAAACTGAATGCAGATCACACATCCAGCACCCCCCCATCTCACCCTAAAACCGCAAAGGGTTAAACACAATTAATCTTCCTTAACAATGCTGTCAGGGTGAGGTGGAGGGGGGCTGTTCAGTCTCTTGATGGGCCCGAGAGACGAGCTGACAATGCTCTCCGCTCTAATGAGAACCACAAATTCGCCACCCACACCCGTCCCCCAGACGTAATACCTGTGGTGACCTGTGGGAGCGCCAGCTGTACTGGTGGCTGTGCAGGCTGGCCAACAGCACGTTCTCATCGGTGTCCACCTGGCCGAACCGCAGCGTCTCATGGGAGTCATTGCAGATCACATAGTGACTGAGGACCAGCTCCTCCGCGCTGGGATCCTGGTTCTGTGGAGGGAGGGGCATCACTGACAGAAATGCCTCAGAACTGCCACTTACTAGACACTTTCTGCTGGTGGCACCAGCCTCTGTAAACTCTAGGCACAATAGTCTGTGAACATTCCAAGGTGGTGGCTGTTTCTGAAATGCTGGGACCACCTCGACAATCAGAACATGCTCCAAATGGATTGGCCATTGTAATGCTTTGCTGAACAGTAACCGTACCTCTTAATCCCATCTGGGTGTCGCAGCCTCACGATTCCGTTTGAATGAGCAGGCTTACACCATTAACAAGCAGGTGTACCTAATAAAACAACTGCTTCGAGTGTGTGGGTGCATGTCTGTGTTTTGTGCCAGGGTGTCAGTCTTTGGTAATTTGTGAAGTATGAGATATTTTCCCCACAGCCTGTCAGAATCACTGGTAAGAAAGCAACAGCACACTTTGATCAGAGTCTGATTCAACCGGCTGCTTGAGTGGCAAGGTCCACCTACATCTATGTGGCAGAGAGTTCCGGAACAATCTAGTCAGCTTCGCCTTACTCCCAGGCTAACGAAAACACGAGCTTCGGAGAACACGTCCTTTGCGTGGGCAGGGCTCAGGGGCTCTGGCTTTTTCTCAACGGCGCTGAGCTGGTGAATCACTTGCAGCCGCATCCACAGGGGCTCTTTCCCACAGAAGAAAAGATCTGCCCCGCCCCACCCCACCGCCTCCGGAGCTCGGGGTAATGAAGGCTCCATCCAAGAGCTTCTCGGAGACCATAAAAGTCCCACCAGCCGCAGGTCAATGGGACGGCGGCCACAGTGGACTGACTCCATAGACACCAGTGCCAGTCCAGTATCGGTGGGTGTCACTAAACTCACAGCACAGCCTGAGTCCAATTCTGATGACCCAACAATGAATGGAGCTCGACTTTTATGGAGGAACACATGGTTGGCCCACTTTCTCAGGAGGACGCCTCATTTCTAAATGCTGTGTCATCTCTGAAACAGCCCTGTAAAGTACCCACGATGGATTCAGGATGCCACATGATACACAGATTGAAATTCCTCACAATGCTAAGCCTTACACACCTATGTAAAAAAATCAGAGATATTTTATAATATTCACATTTCAACTCGATAAAAGCCACCAACGGCTAAAAATTCCAAATCGGAGAGGGAATCCAAGTATCCAAAGTGTATTAAACCGGGCACGGAATTGCAAGCCTGGAATTGCACGCGTCGAATGCCATTCGGTTAATCAAACACTCCACATGTGACAGACAGGGAAGCTGGCAGGAATGAATCTTTGTGGGACGGTCCTGGATCTTTCCGGAGAAGGGCAGCACAGTTTATACTACAGGGTGTATTTCTTTATCTATGACAAAAACCCACGCGTGTGGTCAAAATGCTATATCTGTGAGGAAAGAACAGTGAAAAAATGTCCAGTCTGATTGCCAGGAGGCTCTTTAACTCTTTAAAGAGCTGAAGAGGAATTTCTCTCGCCTCACACGTTCTGTGAAAAAGTGGGATGTATAAATACTGCTGTGCTTTACTGTGACTTCCTCTAAACCACCCCCCCGTCTCCACTTTCTCCAGAGAGACAGGAATCCTTTGGGTGCCCCTGCTGTGCACAACCGACCTTGGTGTCTGATCGTGCGCCGTTTCAGGGTTCCGCTGCATGTCCCGGCTTAACGGCGGCCGCCCTACCACGCCACACCACGGGTGGCAGGCAGGCAGCCCTGACACCAGGAAACACGAAAATTACTGCAACAATTACACAAATGTATCCTTCTGCGGTACATGTTAACATTCCCTAACCACCCGTCGCTGTTTCGGCCGGGATCCGCTATTTGCACAATGTAAAACATCAGAACTCTAACACCCACCATGTGGTTCTGTTTAATTGCATATACAAGGTTCACTTGATGAAAAAAAGCAAAAGGTGCGTGTCCCTGGATAGTGCGTAGACAGGTTACACACAAGCCTGTATTGGGACAGAGCTTCCTATTTTTATTGGTGGTCAAGCTCGCAGAGAAAGATGCATTCTGCTCATAGCGAGCCTTCGGATTTATTTGCTCTATGAGGGTTTAGGAGGGAAAATAAGAGTGGAAAAAAAGAACGAAAGAATGTTTTGCCTCCTTGGTTATAAGGCTTACATTCTAAAACACGCCACAAACACTGGAAAAATTATCACAAAAGAAGAGGGAGGAGAGAAGACCCCTGACCAAAATCAGACGCTTGAATAAGATCCATCCCCCCCCCCCCCAGACATCTGCTGGCAGGGGACGCAATGCAGCCGGACTGATCAGTCACAGCTGAGGACATGTGCAAAGACAGACGCAGATTTCCCACTCGACTCGATAAACATGCGTCCACGAAAGAGTTGGAGAGGGCACAGCAGAATCTGCCACCCCTACCAGACGCTGCCACATCCAAACCACTTCGGTGAAGGCACATCGGCGCACACTCCTGACAGAGCGTAAATGTAGCCTGGCCAATTTACGACGCTAGCGAAGGGGCGAGACTGGACTCGGCTGGAATAAACAAAGCCATAAATTACCGCGGTGGAGTAGGACGGGGAGATGGGCACTCACTCAAGTGAGAGGCCCCGTCCTCCATGTTCCGTGGACGTGAGGATTCAGGCCGACAGGATCGATCACGCAGTCAGGGAAAAAAAAAAACGCTATGACACTAGACAAACACCGAGGATTTAAGGAGGCATTGCAAAGGCTTCATACAATCGAGTGGTGAACGACCGTTTATTTACGTCTTGTCACTGAAATGTCTGAGTTCCAGATAAAAATGCCTTATACAAATGTTCAGGGCTGTATGTCTTAAAGAAACATTCTGGTGAAGTTACCAAAACGGCAGCCATCCTCAACTGCAGGAACCAGAGTCGGTAAGGTTCCACTTTCAGTCCAGGCTGATCCTGATTGTAGGACTCTTATTCAGAATCAGCTGTGTTACTTTGAACGAAATCACTCAAGTAGTACCAAGAAGCAGAACATAAAATCTAGAACTAAAAATCGAGAAGCTCAGTCTGTTCCCCAAAGTGCAGATGTGCTCTGTCTGACTCACCAGTCATGTGACTGGGGGAACACGGCAGAGGGGCATGAATGCGACATGCGGGTGTGTGCAATCCTTACCTGCCGCCATGCCAGTAGGGCTGCGTCTAGCGTGTGGACGGTGTGCTGGCTGATGGAGATGAAGACCGGCTCCACAAACACACTGCCGTCCAACCGCAGCTGTTGGGGGTGGGCCCCGTGCCAGGAGGCGCTGGCCTGGCCGTGTAGAGTGAATGGCTGGACCAGGCTGCGCATCGTCAGATTGCGGTACTCCAGCAGGTGGCAGTCCAGCTCGGCCGAGAAGCGGAATTCCTGGGACTGGAGGGTGCCGGAGCTCCACTGCCGGGCGTAGAGTCGCAGCTCCCGTGCAGATGCCACCAGGTACTCCTGGTCCTGCGGCAGCTTCCTATCCGGCAAGAAGGGCCGCAGGTGCCGGGCGGGAGCTGGGTGACACAGAGGACCGACGTTAAGTACGTACACTGCAGGCACGGCCCTGAGCAGAGCGCCGCCTACAGATGATATGCTGGGGGTACCTGTGCCCAGCTGCTCCAAGTGATGGCACAGGTGCAGCTCCACCTGCGCCAGCTGTACAGACACGCCCACCGAGGGCACAAAGCTGGGGGCGAAGCAGGAGTCGACTCGGGTGCAGGCTGCCAGGGCAGTGGGTGACACCAGCTGGTCGCAGGGGGGCTGAGAACCAGAATCGCTGTCTGAGCTGCGGGGGTGGGGGTGGGGGGCAGGGGACAAAGTTACAAAAGACAAACAGTCTCAAAGGTAACAGGCCCCCACCCTTCAGTCCTTTACTTACTATATCATACCGCCACTTCCCAGTAAATTACTGTCGATCTGGAGCGGGTTTCACCTTTCAGTGTGTTTCTGTGGTTATGGCCACCGGGTTAATGCAGCCGCAGTTATCGACAGACTTTAAAAATGTGGTAAGTGGTCACTGTACACAGACCAGATACGACTTTTTTTTTCCTTTTAAAATGGCCGCAGACTTTAATTACTAGGCTGGGCAGATAAATTACTGCACCATTCGCTTTGCTTTTAACTAAACAGCCATTTGTCCTATAATTTGTAACTACCATAATTCACCAAAGAATTTACTAGGGAATTTTTGTAACAAAAGAAAAGTTGGTGCAATTCACCTAAAGAGATAAGCATCCTATTTTGACAGTTATCATTCCTTCCAGTTGGCCATTTTTTTTTTTTTTTTTTTTTTAAAGAAACTTTAGGGCGATGAAATGAGTAAAGGCAAGGAATTGTTTTTGATCTAAATGGACAAATAATTTAAACATAACGGAAATGTACTGCTTGAGAGTGATTATAATTAAAGGCAGATGTATATTTAAGTTCACTGGAATTGACTTTTTCTTCTTCCATTCCTTCATTGCATGTTTTCTTATTCTTCCCATCCTAGTCTTCTGAAGCTACTGAACCCACGCATTAGGAAGGTTTGGCAGCTGAACTGCAGGAGCAAGGGGGTGGGTGGGTGGGGGCATGGGGAGGTCATACTGGGGCAGAGGATGCTCACTGTTCATCCCTCAGGCTCGAACACAATTAAGGTACACGAGCACCGGGAAATCCCAGCAGGATCCGGCTGTTGGACCCGAGCCGGTTCCGGCCCCGATCCCCGCTCCTGCAGCCCAGATGTGCACGCTGCCGTGGGCGTGCTGGGAGTCTTTGTGCTTCCAGAACATCTAACTTCCGAGTCACACTCTCTGGCCGGATGGCTGTTTGGGTGGCGGGAGAGCCGGCGTACCTCTGCTCGTCCCCTCCATCTGCCGCGTTGTTCAGAACGATCCTCCAGAGGTCCGAGGCCACCAGGTCCTTCTGCTCACTGCCAGGGCAGACGCTGGGAAGGGGCAGCTCACAGACGGCGCTCTCCGACAGGCTGAACTCACGGTACGGGACAAAGGCTCGCTGCAGCTCGTCCCAGTATTCTAGGCTGCACGGCACCTAATATGTTTGGGGGGGGGGGGGGGGTAGAGTGCCATTCCTCACGATGCTAATTATGATGTCACTCCTCAAACCACTAATTACTCCTGACCTGCGCTGCCTCCCGCCCAAGCTGCTGAGGGCCTGGTGGGCTTCAGCTACACAGTCCCCCAAAAAATGAGTGTACATCATTTGCATTCCCAGAAAAACACCCCCCGCCCCCCCACCAAAACCTTCGCCAACAGCACCTCCAGATGCAGCTCTACGGCGGCAGAAGACCTGAAGTCACCTCCTCTCCTCCACCCAACTTAGACCCTGACCTCCTGCACTACTGACCAATCCCAGCATCCCATTCTGCTCCGGGTGGCCAAACAGAAGCACTGTGAGAAGATTGCCAGCAGCACGCTGGCCACCAAGACATGATGAAGTGACATGTAAATGTGAGGCTCTTCCTCACCGAGGCTCCTGCGTGGTGAGGGTGGCCGTGAGTGCCGATAAAATTAGCCTTGGCCGCATGGTTTTTATTTGGTAATCACTTATCGCTGGCATGCTGAATTTCTCTCAAATTACACCTGCCACATTTAGTAAACCATGTCACTGATCAAACCGTAACAGGCGGCCTCAGCACACCTGTGCACCAGAAACAAGCAGCGCCCTGCAAAGCCCCACCCCCATCCCCGGTAAGCTATGCTGGCAACACAAAGACCCCTCCCTCCGGACAGCTCTGGAAGAAGAGCTCTGCGAATACAGAGCAGAGGTGCGGGATATCCCACCCGATTTCCTCGTGGGAGCAGTACGCCAACATCCAGACTCCCCCAGGGCAAAATGAAAATCACATTTCCACCGAGAATTACATACATCAACAAAAATAAAAGCTATACATACACACATACAATAAGTTTTCAGAGGAAAATGTATGAAAACCTCACGGGGCAATTCATTCCAGTCAACCTTTGACCCTGATTTTTTAGCATTTCTATTTTGTGGGGCTCCTTTATGGACCTCAAATGACACTTACGTGGGTTTAACCCTTTGACTTCCAGACCCTGCTGCTGCACAGTGTCAGTTTCTGATTTGAAGGGTTGCATAAACAACACTTTGAACCCTGAATATTTCAGATGCCGCGAGGGTGGAGTCTGACGTGCCAGAGAAAGCCATGGCTGCCAGCAAACTTTTACAGCGTATCTGACTTGAGAGATGGGTAAGTGTGATTTCTTTAACCAATCCACCTGCTCATCCAAAAGATAACTGAATAAATCAATGTGACTAACAAGCTAGTTGACACTGATCATCTGCACGAACTGCTGGAGGATAGATGGATGGCGGTCCCCATAAAGTAAGTTTGTGTATGTCCTGGCCATTTCTGTTGTTCTTTCACGCTCTCCAAAGGTGGAGCGATTAATGAACACCGGAAGTATACCAGAAACAGGGTGGCACGAGACCCAGAACCACGGATCCACGTCAGCCACTACACCAGCTGCCATCCTCACGGCTCATTTTGGGTTGTTACTGCCATAGCAACTGTTCACCGGGCATCCAGGTGATAAGCTGGCTGGACGAGCGTCCCAAACTGCCGTCCTGGAGAGGGAAACTGATATGGAGGGGGTGTGTTCTTGGACGCGGGAAGCTGTACAGTACTTCCCTGCACCTTCGAACGACTCCGGGATTGACCACCCTCTCTGTGTCAGGCAGTCTGTCTTTCAGCCATGTTTCCCAGCCTGGGAGGACACCTGCTGGTGATTCACCAGGAGCACCGTGGTGCTGAGGTGAGAATGACTCAGCCCCCTCTCGGCCCACAGGTGCGCTGCCCCCCCACCCCGTTTCCTACTGTATTTAAAAAGGCAGCTCCAACAATACGGCTTTGACTAATGGAAGCGTTTTGAATTCCCCTTTGAGATACTGGAAACAGTCGCGAAACCACAGCTATTTAAATGCAGGAAATCTTGATTTTATAACGCGCTAACGTGATCTGCTCTGGGGACACCCGGGCCGCGTGAGGCCTTGGCTCTGCAGCGATGGAACCGCTCTCTGCCGCAGTGGGAACCCAGACCCAGCTGTGTAGTGCTCACCTGCCACCCCCCACCTCATCACCCTGGCCCCACTGAGGTACCAGACCTACTAACCTCCCGACTGAACTGCTCTCCCCATGAGCGGTAACCCAAGAGCCCTGAGAACTCACTCGCAGCCTGCCTTCTGCTCGGGCGTGGTCAACCCTGAGCACAGAGCAGCTCCACTGTATGCAGAGTTTTACGTTCGCATTTCCGTTCCCCATCGCTATACCCCTCCCATCCCAGGAGAAATCGAATAAAACTAGAATTAATGGAGCTCCTTTGAAGTTTTGTATAAAAAAAAGACAAATAAAATGGGGACACTCCAGAGACTGACATCAATTAGGAACCGTCATGGTGCTGGCTAATGACAGAGGCTCGCGTCAAAAAGCCCACTCTGCTGGCTGTCGGTGGGGACATTTCAGGCCAAGGGTACGGGAGCCCAAGGTCCATAAAGCACCCAGAGCCTCAAAATGACTCCTTTCTCATCTGCAGCTGAACACACTGCCATATTTCTTATTTGCGAGCAGTGTTATTTATTATTTTGTGCTATGTCCTCGCTGTTCATTGACTTTATGGGCCAAATCCCCCCATGATCCTTTCTGTAGGATTCTTGCTCAGAACATCATTTCCAGGGAACAATTTTTTAAAAATGTACTTAAAAATAGTTTTTTGTTTTTTTTTTTCTTTCAAGAGATAATATCATAATAGTGCGGGGGACAATTTGGAAGTTGTATCTTTACTACCCATCAGCCCGAGTGATGTGACACAATGTCCAGCTCTTTCAGCTGTCTGGGTGGAAAAGGGGCTCTAAAAGCCAGCTGGACCTGTATGCCCCCCAGCCTGAATCTGTTCACCTCCTAACCCAGAGAATCTGGATCTCGTCCCACAGCTGTGGAGTCCCGAGTTAGGACAGACAACCCGTCAACACCTCACGACCTTGCTAGGAATCCACAGCCATGTGGACGAAGGGAGACGTAACCAGGTGTACGGAAAGCATCCGGCAGAGGATGATGCAACCTCTCGGAGGGAGAGGAATAGTCAACCCCCCCGGTCGAGCAAAACGGCCGACTTAACGGCTGCCAACGAGTAACGTCACCCAAGACAGAAGGCTAACGCTGAGGACCAGGTTCATATGCAGAGTTATGAACAAATTAAATTTCGTCTGACTTTTTTTTTTTTTTTTAAATCGTGCGAGTGCATTGAAATCTTAAATTACTTTCACAGCTGCTTTGCTTGTTTGAGAGAAACCTGCAATTTAATCTAAGAAACACATTTCAACGGCTGCCTTGGAGACAGAAAAGACGACAGGGGACCACATTCTCTTTGGCGATGCCCTCTCCTCTGCTATACCAACCGATGTGTGTGTCCAGGTTGGACAAGTCATCACATTTCTTGATTATTTAATCGACCCCACTCATGCTACTCTTCGCGAAACGTTTAGAGACGAATCTGTTTTTGATGAGGCAATTTAAGTTTTTATTGAAAGGCTCCACCCTGGGGGGGTCACGACAAGGGGGCGTGTCCATCAGAAGTGAAACGACTGGGACCCGAGTGACCCCGGATGCTTCTGAGAACTTCATCCAGTCTCTATTAAACGCTCCGTTTGAATTTTAATTATGACTGACGATGAATGCCAGCATGTGAGACACTACTGTCAGTAAGATGGAAAACTGGGAGAGTCGCTTGCAAAGCCAACCAATTTAAAGCAGAGCAATATGGAGACTGGAGGAGAATGGCACAAGAATGACATCATTTGGGTTCAAACAACACTGTGAGGGTGTGTCTCTGGACGCATTTGTGGTTCTCATGCTGTGGTGAGGATGTGTTCGGGGCCCTCACACAAAAAAGGCAGACCCACATGTGGTCCTCAAGCTAGAGGACCTGATAAGGACCCTCACCTGCAGCACATCTCCCAGGTCAGCCGTGCTGATGTCGGGGTCCTCCGTGGTGTTGAAGGGCACAGGTGCGATCCGGACGAAGGTGAGCACGCGGGGCTCCGGGTACCGCCACAGCATCATGCCGGGGCTGTCGTCCGTCTCATTGTAGAACACAACCTCGTACGCCCCGGGGAGCTTCTGTGAGGCTGTGGAGACAGAGAGCAGACTGAACGTGGGCCTGAGAATCACATTTTCAAAGTGGACCCTTGGATATTTAAATAAAAAAAAAAAAAAAAACACACGGTCAGCCCATTCCAACAAGGTAGACTGTATCTAACATGTAACTCATGACCTCTGGAAATCATTGAAGTTGGTTTGAAAATTTAAAACCCTGAGACGCTACGCTGCTCAGACTCGGGTGGGGTTATGCCGACACGCTCCGCTTGGTTCGAGCTGGCAGTTGGATGCCATTCTGCGTTTTTGGAGTCGGTCATATTGAGCGCTTAACCGTACACAAGACGATGTTTTCACAGAAGGACAGATTTCCACCATAACGTGATGAAGGAATAGTGTGATTCACTGGCATTGCTGTCATCCGTGTTCATGTCAACGGCTCCCACAAAAAATAAGGAACAATTCCCAGCTGCACCCCCCCAGGCCATGTGCTGTACCTCGTTTCAGAGTGCCTGCCCATGTTCACATGTTGCTTAGAGATGGTTTTTCCCTACAGAACCCCCCAAACAAAAAAACAACCTCAGAGAAAATATCTAAGGAGAGTGAAGACAATGCAGTTAGCCCTGACTTTTGGTATCCCTTGGGATGAGGCGTCTCTGGCCCAAATGTGAGGGAATGCTGGCCCTCCCAAACTTCCATCGGTTTTCTGCCTTTCCCCCGTTCTCTGTGACAAGCCAGGATGCTACAGAAGAGGCAGAGTCTAAAGCAAGTCACTGTTAAGCTGGTCCACGCGTGACTCAATCGCCGTGGCCCAACATGACTGAGGTTTACCCTCCAGTCTGCTTCGCGTGACCAATTGCTTTGCCATAGACAGCGAACAAATCAAACGAGAATCCGTAACAGGTGATTAGACTCATAAACGTGTTGATATACTCTGATGTAGCTATCATTTTAAAACAGGGGACCCTTTGTGACACACAACGCCCCCCAGTCACCTGAGTCCTGGATGTACTGAAAGAGCCCGGTCCGAAGATCGTCTGAGCTGTGTTCTGTCCTCGGGGGGTGGATCCCAGGGGAGGAGGGCGGCTGGTGGTTTTCTGGTTCGTCCACAGCTCTGGGCCCTTCTTCATCATCCCCTCTTTGGAGGTAGGCCTGCAGGTGCTCCTGAACCAGCACCAGACAGTTCAAATGCTCCTGCCCCCAGAAAGCCTGTTGGGAGCAGAGGAGGCCAGCTTATACCCCGCCGACTGGGCTATGGCTCCCCAATGCCGGGGCATTGGCCGACCCGGCCGGAATCTCTGAGTCAAACAAGGTTCTCACATGCGCCCATCCCGACACGAGCCGTGAATACATCAGAAAACCTGGAAAATCTGGGGATTTCAGGTCTGAGCTGCAGTGGAAGAATTCCGAGTGGTTTATGTGCAGGAACTGATTAAAGTGCTATGACTTGCCGTGTCTGCCAAAGGAAATGTATGATTATGAATTAAGTGTCAGACAGAGATTTTCCCGTTAACGACAGGCAATAAATGCATCCACACAGCCCATTAATGGGCTTTGCCTTGGTCGTTAAGTGTATAATATTCCACTTCACTGACAATAAACAGGAAGGACATCAGTGGGACACGGTATACAGTGTGAGAAAAGAACTAGAAAAATGGAAAATCAGGCAACACCAAAATAAGAACAGTACTACAGAGGCTAAACAACTGGGGAGTTTGCATAGGTGCAATGGTGGGGGGGGGGGGCAGACCCTGGTCTCAGACCTGAAGAAGCCCTCCCTTGACATCCAGCAGCAGTTTTGGAGGTCCTGCCTCCGAGTTGGGGCATCCACTGTGCCGGCACCACTTCGCCTCCAGGTCGGCACCACAGCAGAAGGGACCCAGCAGGGCCCGGCTGCGATCCCTCAGGCCCGTTTTCAGCAGCACATCTTGCAGCTCCACCAGGAAGGATGCCGCCTGCAGTGGGTCTGCAACGGAGTGACATCGGCATCAGAGTACGCCCCGTCGACCGGATTCGGCCCCGTGACCAACCAGAGCTTTGACTGGTTTGTGCGAAATTGAAAATCCTACTAGACTACAGAGGACACACCTGAGGAAAAGCCCATTGAGACTCAAAAACATAGAAGTCACAAAAAAGTAGAACATCTGCTCATTTGAATAATTAATAAATAAGATTCAATCCCTCCATGCTCACTGACCGAGTAGAGGGTCACAGTGAGCAAGGAGCCTATCTTATGAAGCATGAAGCACAGTGCAGGAAACATCACAAACAGGGTGCTAGTCCATTTATAGCACAAGCACACACACGCACATACACAGAGTCGGAGAAAGAGTGAATCTTAAATCTAAAGACCGTGCCTTCAGTACACTACTAGGAGGCTCACTAAGCCTTGCTTCTTCCCTTCGTGCAATGAAATGCAGTCTGTGGTGCTGTATCAATAAAGCATCTACCTATGTACCAATCGGCACACTGCAGTAGTGGGACATGAAACCATACAGGTCATCTGGCGGGACACTGGCACAGAGCCACTCCACCAGTAAGAGCCTGGTGTACAACGGACCAAAGAAATGAAAAGCAGCGTCTGACACGGTGAGATAGAACCGCAGGGTTCGGAACCAATGGCTTGTTTTGGTGCCGATGTTTACTATAACCAAGGGTTCTATCTTGTTCTTGTGCCGAACCGGGCTCCATTTGGCCATGCCTGGCCCCGGCTAATTTACAGCACAGGAACATCTCATTCTACACTGAAACACAGCAGCACCACCAAGGGAATTTTTTTCCACCTTCTGAAAAATATTTTTCATTTTTCAAGCTATAAATTATCTCAGAAAATCTCCTCTTCTCATCCTTCGAAGGGACACACTCCTCCCTGGACCACGGCCCTCACAGCAGTCTCAGATGTTACCCATAATTCTCTGGCCCTTGTCGCTTCTCCACAGACAGTCGTTTTCTTAAAGTGAGTTATTTTAACCGCGCAGAGGTGGGGGGGGGGCCTTGGCTAGGAGAGTATGTATGAGGGGAGACACGGGCCCTTGGACGTGGGACGCTGGACTCAGGAGGGACCCGTCGCGGCCTGGACCAGTTACTGAACAGCTGACCGAGAAGAGACACATAAAACTGAACTGGCTGCAGCACAGACAGGAATAACATCACAAACTGTGAGTGGGTCATGGGAGGAAGAACTCCCACTGTGACTGTATGTGCCTCCCAGGAGAGGCTGCATAATTCCCATAATGCCCCAGAATCATCTGACTATGTTCTGAAACTGAATTTAAAAAGAGCCTGCCATGGAAGCTTATTTGGATTTCAGGATGCCAACAAATTATCATGTGGTAAAAATGGGAATGCTGGAATGGAAGGGGGGGGAATTAAGGTAATTGGCTTGGGACTGAGGCTCGTATTTATGATAAACAAATCTTTAAGTCGAAAGAACATCTAAACAGCACCACCCCCGGCTCTGTCCGCAAACGAGGGCTCCGATGACAAACAGACGGCAGGGGTGAGGCCTCCCGAATCTCGATTCCTGATCACCAAATATTTCTGCCACATGGCTGCAATCGAATCTTCTGGCAAAGGCCCCCCCCTCCAGTAATCTCAGCAGTATTAATGCCCGTTCTTCTCATCCGTATGACCAAATGTGAAAACGAACGAGCCGGCTGCCGTTAGGATGGAGGGGTTCCGTGACGGGCAGCTGGACAGGCTCGTGGACATGATGACCAGGCCCACAGTGTGTACTGCTAAAGGACGGTCAATTCATTACTTGAACGCACTGCAGTGCACTTCCTTTCCACTTCAATGGTGTTTGTGTAGGGCTACCTACACATCATCTTCTAGAAAACTTAATCCGACTTCACTGCCTGGGTCAGAAATTCTCAGTTTTTCCCTGGATCATGACAGGTTCATCTGGAGTTCAGAATGGGAGAACCAGGGTATCATGTGGTTGTGGACCAAAGCCTTAACTAGGCGAGGAGGATAGGTCAGGTGATAATCTCAAAAAGAACAGTCTGTTTGCTCTGCATTTTTCTACGTATGTATGGTTGGACTTGTGTAAATGTTCCTTTACAGGTAAAATGTTACATCGTTTCACTTTTCATAGATTCCTTCAGCAGTCCAGGTTTTTCGGACACAACAACATGGCTGACACCTCCACTTCTAGCTCCAAGTCCATTTCCCTAACCATCATGCCGCACCGCGCCTGACCCTTAGCAAAGACATGTGTCGGACCAGGCGGGAGGATGGAACAGTTTTAGACATGCCGCAAACAACAGAACGCCAGCCAATGAACCGCTTTGATCCTAAAAGTCTTTGTCTCCAGTGTCTTCTAACGATCTCGCCGATTTAAATACCGCTAACGATCTCCGGTCCAGGGCACAAAGCAGGAGATGAGCGAAGACGTGTGGGGATTCGGCTTTGAGATGCAAAACGCTGTCTTTTTCCACACAGACCCCCAGGGCAGTTATACTGGGGAGGGGTGGTTAAATTACCTCCAACTGGTCTTTAGCTTTTGTCCCTTAATTACAAATTTTTCTCCATCTATTTGTTTTCAGCTGAACACCATTAAAATGCATGAAATATCTTAAAATTGCGGAGTTTGTTTGAATGCGGTAGCTATTGGGCAGCTGCTGTATAGGAAACATACTTAAATGTTCCCATATTTCTTGGAGGGAACACGCAGTTATAAAAGGTGTGAATAATTAGCTGCTAATTGGACGATGCAAGCCAGGGGTCGCGATGAGATCCAGAAGAACCGCACACGGTCCCCTGGGGACTTTGTCAAACTTTGCTTGGTTACATCATCCATGGCAATGTTATCAAATTCCATGAGCAAAACGCCCAGCAAACCTCCTTTGTCGAGAAGATGTTGAGGACCATGCAGAATGTGACATGCGGCAGTGGTGACCCACAACCGTGGCCAACACTGTGGGCGTGGCACCGAACAGACACGGTCGATACAGACAGGTACACGATGTACCTTATGAACCACAGAGGCGTTTAACTTCATTTAGGACGTCCCCGATTCTGATCGTATTTTAATGTCAGTACGTATCACCCTCGAACCGAGGATGGTGACAAAATCGGCCATCCAGCCGAAAAGACTAAGAAACAAAGCTGAAGAAAACTGCGGCAGCCTGAGGCCAGGACACAGGGGGCTGCACCATATGCAAAAGTCATACGGAGCCACCATCTTCCACCTCCCAAACACCTGCTGTGTCGTTTTGGGCTAGAAAAAGGGAACCGGGGGGTTCCTGAGATCATGGAATGGATCCCTGGGAATCGAGTCCCATGTTTAACGAGCGCCAAGCTCGACATCCGTGGTGAATTCAGCAGAGGGCCATCGGCGTTTCCTTGGCGGAGAATTTCAGCATGGGGAACGAAAAGATCTCTCCGGCTGGACACGAGCACTCCGGTCGCAGCCATCGACAGCACGACTGCACAGGCAGGGCTGCGGTTCATGGGCTAGCTCGACAGCAGTTCGATCCAAAGCACACACAACATGTGCTGTTTCTGCAAAAAAAAAAAAAAATTTAAAAGTAGCAAAAGGAAAGCTGAGCAATTTGAAATACATCTTTGGTTAATCATGGAATTCGGTTTGATTTAGAGTGTTGGTTTCACTCTGGCCAGCTCTCTGTGGACCATCTCATAAATAATTCATAGGACCTTAAGGAGCTGTAATCAATTAAGGATCCCAAGGGTATAAGTGAAAGCAGGACAGGCTGACAGATATTATCTCGAATTGTCGCTGCTCATGTGGCGATGCTGTCACTTAGCCGAACGGCTGAGGAGAAGCTGCCGAAACTGAACAAGATGAAGAGGAGGATGAGGAGCAGCTGCTAACGCCGTAGAGCAGAGTCCACGAGCAGTGGGAGGCCGTCTGAGGCGAGGCTGTCAGGGCAACATGCAGAATGGATTCTCTTCCCTCGACGGCACGTTTCATCATCGTAGCGCCGAACAACACAGACAACACACTCCACACAGGCCAGCTTGGCGAAGCTGGTTCTGCGTGGTTTCAAACGCCCGCGAGGCCAGGACACAGTCTGTGACCTCTGTGTGAGATCGAGCCCTAGGCAATGTTGCGGCCTTGGCAATGACCTACCCTTACATGAAAGGCAAAAGGGGCCCCTGACAGACACCTCCAAGGGTGTGAGAGACACCCCCCCCCCAAACACCCGATCAGGGTGAATCATACCGCGCGCCTATGACCAGTAGGCCTTACTACTGAATTCACATCAGCATCTGTGCCTGCGTTCCTTCCTTTGCCATTGAAGTGCATTAATTTGATTAATAGGGGAAAAATGTCTTCCTCCTAGCTGGATCCAAATAAAGTAAAACAATAGTAATTCAATCCACCACTGTGCTTTGTGAAAGGAGGAAAATATATACATATAGCATGCGAAAAAAGGACTAGATAATTAATGATGGCATTTCCTTTGTTCTATTAACTGAGGATCTTTTGCTTTATGAGAACATACTAGTAAGTCACAGCAGAAGGGTGATTTGTCTGGGGAGGGGGTGGGTCTGTCCCCCTGACAGCCAGCAGAGGGTTGGGGGGGGGGCGGTGGGCCGGGCAGCAGGACAGACCAGGGCGCCGGTTGTTAGTCAGTCGCC
>JAACJT020000110.1:8109869-8141815 GCA_009936485.2 Gymnarchus niloticus | reverse complement strand
GGGGGGGTAGGGGGGTCCCGGCCTCGGTGCGCCTGGGGAGGGTGGGGGGGGCGTGGGGGGGGGGCGGTCTCATTTCAGGGATGCGAGGCCATCTGTTCTTCCCTCCTACGTTCCTTTGGCTTTCGCTGAACTGTAAATGTACCTCCACCTTTGGGGACCACCGGCTGGAATTCCTGGGGTCCTACTGCTTTTCATTATCACCAGATACAGTAACACACTTCGCTGTCAGCCTAGTCCCCTTTTACTCCATCTCTTCACTTGCAGAGGTATCGCCATGACGACGTATAAAACCCCCAGATGTGGGGCGACTGACGAGGTCCTCACCTCTCCCCGAGCCGGTTTCACACCGCTCCTGACAGGCTGTAAGAGGAAACGTGAACATAGACCCCCCTCCAATCACCACCCCTGCAGCCATCTGCCCCTGGATCCCCCACCATGACCCCCACTTCCCTAAGCCCCTGGGGGGTGACCGGCATACCTTGCAGTTCACCTGTCCAGCAGTAACCCCCCACCCCAACATGCGTATTTATGCCTTGGATACCAACAGGGAAGCAGATTTTGTTGTCTCAGAAGCGGTACGATCATCTTCTCCAGCTGAAAATAACTGTCACTAAAACAAGCTCTGTTAAGACACCGTTGCAACTCCGGACTTCATAATACTGGAAAAATTCTGGTTTTCGTTTCCGAGATCCTTCAGAGTCATGAATCAAAGCTCACGGCACACTGTTAAAAAAAAAAAAAAAAAAGGGCACCTCCAGAAGGATCTGCATGCATTTCCAGTGGAAGATCAACATAGGCTTTCCAGACAGCACCAATGTCTGAGGAGAGCTGAAGTGATGAGTTTACGGGAGAGCTCTGACATTTCGGTACAGTGAAACTGTAGCCGCCACATTGAGACACAACAGTCACACAGTCATCGCAATTAAACACAATTTAAAAAATAAATTAAAACACAGACATACACATATATAATCTCTCTGAATGAGCTCATAACCTAAGTCCTATGACACCCTGGTGCTCATGATGACAGCATTTGTTTTTTGAAAGTTAAATAATTTTTTAATCCTCTCGGGGGGTGGGGGGGGGGTCAGAAACCAAAGAACCATTGCTTCATGTTAACTCGATCCCTGGCGACCCGTGTGTCTCACTGCTGCCGGGTCGCCCTACTGACTCAGCCGAGGAAGGAATGTCTCACTGCAGGTCCATAAAAAACAGGGCTCCATCAACGGGGCCTGTCGGACAATCTGTTTATAGTAAACAAAGGAAGAACGCTCAGTGATAAATCTTCGCCTGACAGCCATAACGCGAGAAGAACCATAGCTAAAAATAGGCACATCAAGTAAGGGATTCATTTTCTTATGAATACAATCGCTCTCCTGCGTAACCCAAAGCCCAGCCCCCCCCCGTCTCTCAGCAGCATTTCCACCGTTGTGCACGCTGAAAACTCAGAAACGTATTTATCAGAGTTAACACATCAAACAGGGATGAAAGCTGGAGAGCTGGTGAAAATCTGCAAGGTCCGCCACGAGCAGCGTTTCCTCATAGGGGAGTTATGCAGATCCGGGTAAACAAGTGAAAATTGTTGAGGTTTTAATTAAAATTTTTCGCCAATCATTTTATCCAGAGTAACCCTATATAATGACATCTGTAAAACAGATGCACTGTGGGCTGGGCCTGACTCCATTTCCAGCCTACTGCCCCCCCCCCAACAGTCCCCCTGTTTGCCACAGTGTGGACAAGTCAAACCAGAGCCCTGACTGCGAAGACCCATGTGTAACGCCAGCCAGCTACGCTCACCTGAGGCCGTGCCAGTAGACGCCTCTCTGATTGGTGAGTGTGCACAAAACAACGCTGAATCCCATGAGTCAGCTTGGGCTGCTCATTTCGACATCTTTAAAAATACAAACTCTTCACGAATTCGTTGGAGCTGTGTGAAGGAGGCTCCCTGATCCATAGATGAACAAACTCCATCCCTGAGTCTGAGCTCCTACCCCTGAGAGAGACAGGCAGAGGACTCGAATCAGAATGAATTTTTTTGTTATTCATGGATAGGTTTCTTTCCTGGCCAGCATGCTAGGGGACACTGGATCCTGTTTCAGCACGGACGGGTCATTC
Organism: Gymnarchus niloticus; assembly: GCA_009936485.2. Classification (NCBI taxonomy): domain Eukaryota; kingdom Metazoa; phylum Chordata; class Actinopteri; order Osteoglossiformes; family Gymnarchidae; genus Gymnarchus; species Gymnarchus niloticus. Next base: position 8,139,700 of record JAACJT020000110.1, on the reverse strand, counting down.
CTCCTTAGTTACGTCGTGGTCACGGGCCAGAACTCATGACAGTGAGGTAACACGGGCCGCTTCCTGCGCTCTGTCAGGAACACTTTGTTGTGGTTTACCGCTGAGATATTTCCCCGCGAGCGAAGCATGAAAGGTCAGATGACAGAAGCTTGGCTTTCCTGCTTGGGTACATAAAACAAACCCTGACTTTCTGGGTCATATTTTAGACTGGGGGTGTCTTGTAGGTAAAAGCATCAGCAGCCAGTGTGTACTGGAGATTTAAATATCGCTCACCGTGAGGTGCCCGTAACAACAGCCGGGCTGACCCGAGGTGCCCGCAGCAACAGCCGGGCTGACCCGAGGTGCCCGCAGCAACAGCCGGGCTGACCTAACGCTGCGTCAGCCAACACTCCAAGCAGCTGCCTTGAGCGGGATTCACTCACCTGTGGGTTTGGACCCATTCTTCAGTGTTAGGCTGCCAGTCAGCCCAGACACAGACAGCGTCAGGCTTGGATAGCTCGGGGGGACCTCCGCCTCCAGCACAACCACGATCTGTGCCATGCGGACGGAAGCCCTGTGGAAGGGGGCTAGGACCCCCAGGGCACCCGCGCTCCCCCTGGTGTGCTGTGAGCTAGCTGGAGGTGGGGCGACCTCCGAGGCGGCCGAGATCCTCCTCACGGTGGGTTTTGTGGGGGACGGCTGCGGTGGGCCAGGGGCTTTTCTGGACTCGCCACTGGTTTCCGGAAGGATCCTCTTCAAGAAGGCCTTGGCCTGCTCCAGCTTGGTCAGCGTCGGGTTGACCTTCAACGGGCGTGACAGTGTGACGTTGAGCTCCGCTGTTAATGAGGACAACAACAATTAATGATTAAGAGTCTCTCATTGGCCATAACAAGGTCAGCACACCGACCCCGGAGAGGACGGGAGAGGGCCTCCACAGAGACAGACCATACACGGGGCACAACAGATGTCAGACAGATTTTACAAGGAGGAGTAAGGAAGGACACATACACAGAAGATACCAAAGCTAACAGCAGCGGCACAACTCAGGAAACCCAGCCGAACACTCCGAACAAAGGGGTACTCTACAACTTTATCAAAAGAGAGGTTCAGGAGGGACGAGCCTCCTCTCGCCTGGTTTCCGGAGGAACACTCTGCCCCACCTTCTCCTGGAAGCCACTCACTTGCTCACCATCACTTATATTTATGGAGTGGTGAATGAAGTACCAGGTGGGGGTTGTAATAAAGAATACCAAAACAAAACCGCTGTTACTGAACAACGTTCCTTTCTGCTGTCTGGAGATCTTCCACAACAACATGCCACTGAAGCGTTCCCCTTCTTGCTGGCCTTGTCCGTCACAAGTGGGGCACTTCGCTGGCTGTGTGACGCAGGCCAACGCAGAAACCCACTGGTGAAAACAGACCAGCAGACCAGTGCTGAGTTCACGGTCGACCGTTTCATGATTACTCCAAGTGAACAGGCACCCTGGTGAGACTGTGAATGTCTGGACCGTCATGGATTTAATCTTAAACGTGCACAAAGGCACTGGGCCCTGCATTCTAAGGGTCAGAACAGTTTTGCGGTTCCAACATCTCAGCTACATTCATGCCACGGTGGACCAACGGAGTAAGATGACACACCGATTCCAGTGAGGTAGCTGCGGTAGCGCCGCACCATCAGTCGCTGCTCAGAGGCTCCGAGCTCCTCCAGTGGGGATGAGATACACAGAGCGGACGCATCAAATTTTCCCCCATAAATCCGTCCGGCCTGGCCTCAGGGGCCACCCGCTCTGGGCACGCGCTACGGCTGCACACACGCTGCAGCTCTCTGCCAGGTGCTGGCGAGAGAAGACAAACTCACAAAAGGCAGCCAACGGCAAGCTCTTCTTCATTTACCAAGAACTTTTATTTATTCTCCCTCCGTCTGTGGGACAGGGGTTGGGGTGGGGGGTCCCCACTGTTCAATGTAGCTTATCATTTCCAGCCCAGTTATCAGCAGGACACTTTCCAGCAGCAGAATAAAACTGCTCATGTGTAACTCATCTACGGCTCGGGAGAAGCCAGGCAGTGAGGAGCCCTGGTTCTGTTTACGAGCACCCAGCTCTAGTGGGGGCGCCGGAGGATTTTATTACCTTTTTAACCTGTCAGTCGTCCACCTGTGTTCTTTAAGCGGCTTCGGGGACGCTAACGATACACCCCCTGAAGGCAGGGCCCAAACGAGCCCGGCACGAAAGCTGCAGATGTACTGCAGGCTTCCTATCCGCTTCCAGCCGGTGCCTGTGGCGGGAGGTCGCTTTCGGGTCCATATCTGGGCTCTGCTGGTACCTTTTGAAGGAGCCGGTGTTCTGGACTGTTTCAAAGTCCATATGGCACTCGCAGCAGGAGGGCTGTATTCTGGCCAGATTCGGGGTGCAGATGGTATCTACCTCTGGCAGCGGAGCGAACCACCGCCTTGGCAACAAGGCCAGAATCGGCCAGGGTGTCCTGAGCGTGACGTTAAAAAAAAAAAAAATGGTGGAGATGTTTTGGTCAGTCTCAGGTATCACCTCATTTCATTCCTCTGGATCCAGCACGAGAAGCACGTCAGTCTCCTGGAGATGGCGAGCGTGAGGGAGCTGCCCCAGCACCTTGACGAGCTTCCAGACTCCAGCTGACCTCCTCTGCCTCCAACCATATCGGCAGAGCTGCCTGCAACGCAGACGGAGCGCGGCGCCTTTTTACGACGATGGAACCACGTCAAGATCCTGCAGGGTGATGTGTGGAAAAAGCACGTGTCCTGCGTGCTGCTGTTTCTCCTGCCCATTCAACTTGCTTTTATGTGATGTTGATCTTTAGGAGGATGGACACAAACTAATCCCAGAAACAAAGAGGGCTGTATACATAGTGCGTATACACATTTCAGTGACAAAGATAAACACATCACAGAATCTTGACGTAAGGGTATTCGTTAGTTTGCCAAGTTTGGCTTCCAATGGGGCTAACCTGTACCCCAAGCTGACCAGGCACTCTTCAAGCATTAGAAACTGCACTAAAGTTACATTTGTGCGTTCAGGTTACCACGAGTTAAGGCTAAAGTGGGAAAATGACAAAACTGATTAATCGAAATATGACTGTGAGATTTCAGCCACTGCACAGGAGACTAAACGGGCCACTTTGGGGGGCATTTACATTAAGCTTTATCACTGATACCTTACTGGACTGAAACGGTGCTTGGCATACGACGGACAAAGCATGACCAACAAGGTGGAAAGTCGAAGGTGGCATATGGCATCACCAATTTTAGAAGTGTGTGGCCCAGCCATCCTTTTATCTTCATGGTTAGACACTGTCAGAGCAGGATCCAAATGGCTGGGCTTGGGGAGGGGGGTGGAGGCGCCGTTTGGAGTGCCGCTGTTCATGTTTGGCTCCGATAAGCAACCCCCCCGGCGTCCGGAATCAAGCGGGACTTTCACCGGGAGCTAAGCACTTCATGGGAGGGAGCCACGGGTCCAGCTGGGAGAGGAATGGTGAGTAGATGGCTCAGACTGACAGCTTCTTCTAAAACTAGAACGGGGTTAAAAATGGATTCATTACGGCTTCACACACACAGAGGCCAGTCGTGTGTCACATGACTTAAATTAGCCAGCTATGGACGCTTTGGTGGGGCGAGGGCTTCCATACAGCGCTGACAATGCCGTCTCAGGCCCAGCAGCTTGACGGGATGCAGGAGCACTTTGACTTAAAGGTTCCAATTTGTTCGACTTAATCTATCACCTGCCCAAATTATTGTTCATGAAGTCCCCCCTCAAGCGGCGGCAGTTAGTTCTCCATCTCTCATGTATCCATAAGAAGGAAATGAGGTGGAAAGAGTCTAGGGGCATATCCAGATCTTTCGAGAGTTAAGAGCGGTCAGAGAATAACGAGGCGATGCAAGGAGAGGAAGCATGCTGGACCACCGTCAGGACCCTCGAATGGCCAGGCTCCAAAAGATGCCGCTTACCATAAAGACGTGTCCTCGAGGACCAGGCTTTTGACTGGCCTCAGTTTAGGGTACAGCAAAACACGACAGAAAATTTGAGCACGCTGCTGTAAACACTGCAGACGCAAGGTGGCCTTGCAATGATCTGTTCTGGGTTTTCACTGCGCCGTGAGAGAGCAAACTCGAAACGCCATCGAATCGAGGGGGCGGCGTGTTACCGAGCCCCAGCGACATGGCAGAAGCAGATCGTCTGTTTATTTCCTTTTACTTAACCCCCAACTGCTTTCTAACTGCAAAAATGCACGGCGTTCAGCGTCTTGGAGGGGTCCTGAGGCAGGTTGTGGAAAACAGACCACCGTGCTCCAGGGCCGCTGGGAAGCTGGTCATTCTGCTCCGCTGGACCTCCGTGTTCATTCATATGACACGAAACAAAACACGCCACGTTGGGAATGCCGTCTTTGGGCGTGGGGGCGGGAACATGTGTGGCCCACCCTGAAAGTTCACCCGAACCAGCAGACCTGATGGAGGGTGAGATGGCAGGACTTCCGTCACCCCAAACGCAGAGCTCACATCTGCGTGGTGGGGTCTTTGGGCTTGTTGCCAGGAAACAGAGCTGGGCATCGTGGGAGAAAATGTACAGATACACCGGTGGGGAGAACTTTGTGTCCAAAGCCTTTGCCCCAGAAAACACAGGATCTTCAGTGCAGGAACAACACACACACACACACACACACACACACACACACTGGCAGAGGCATACAGATATGCATGAACACACACACACTCCTCTAGCCTATGACATAACACAAATGCACACTTTCACACACACACACACACAATCAAGTGCTGAGGTGTGACCAGATTAGACGTAAACACAACGCACCGTGTGATATGTGTTACATTTAGGGGGGAGCTCAGGCAAAAACACACACCGACGAGCCCCAACGTCCATCCATCGGGACGTGGTCCTCATCTCCCATGTGAAACACCCGTGGACGCCAGCTGAGCCCTCGTCCGGGGGGCTCTCTCACCTTGGCTGCCGAGGAAGTCTGTAATCTGCAGCGTCAGCAGTGGAGGGGGAACGCCTGTGTTGCCATCGACCTCGCCGGCCACAGTCTGCAGCCAGAAGACACCATAATCCAGAGCTTCAGGAAGTGTCTTGCCCGCATCTGTAGACACAGGCAGGGGGAAACTCTCAAAATGGCTCATGAGACCTGGGGGGAGTGAAATTGAAAGAGTGACCCCCCCCCCTCACCCAGGCACTTATAGTCAACGGCAACGCCCTTGAGCGCCACGTCGAAGACAGACAGTTCCAGCTTCTGCTTGCGGTGGTGGCAGCTGAGCAGCGCTGAGGGCTGGAACACCTGGAGGTAGAGCAGAGGCTCCAAGCACAGGTCTCCGGCACCCCGGCGACCCGGCTGCCGAACCAGGGTCACCCCCAGTGCCTGCCGGGCTGAGGAGCGGCTGGGTGCCTGCAGGCTCTCTGGGGATAGCAGTCCCCCGCTCAGGCCGGGAGGAGTGTTGCTGTTCAGGAGGTCTTCGGCAGTCAGCGTTGAGATACCACAGGGGGTGGGGTCCCTCTCGATGTCCGGCTGGTTGAGGGCGCTCTTCCCTGCCCGGTCGACGTTCTTCTTTTCTGGGGAGGAGTTGGCGTTCCCGAGAAAGGGCACGGGAACTCCAACGGACGCGTAGGTCATGAGTGAGATGCGGCTGGCGGTGAGGAAGATGTCGAAGGGGACAAAACTGAGATTCTTTATTATGGTAGACTTGCGAGAAGGCCGGGCAAGTCGGTGGTGGCTGGCTCCGCTCTGCTGCTCAATCTGCACGATGCGGATGTGGGCGCTGTCGCTGCCAAAGCCGCTGTCCTGGGCGCCGCTGTGGCGGGAGGCGGAGTCTGCAGCAGGCCAGGATGATGGGGTGCTGTGGGACTCTGGACATCGCACCTGCCACAGACAGGGATGGAGTCAGGCGTGTTGTCATGCCAACAGATGCAGTAAAACCCGTGACTAGAGTAGCAAAGAGAGAGAGAGACCGGTAACCAGACTAACAGGCAGTCAGACCCGTAGCCAGGCTAATGGGCAATTGGACCCATAGCCAGACGTTAATACAGTCAATCATGTGGATACACAGACTGATAATTTCAGAAAGAAATTTTCCAACTGGCTCCCAGACAGGGGAAAAAAAAAAAAAACAATTCGCAAAAAGACAACCAACCTTTAACGGTAAAAACTGAGAGTCATTTTGTTTTGCAGCTTGAGAAATGGACGTCTACATGAGGACATTTTCCTGGTAGAGTGAGTGACTGGCAGCAGGACTATGAACGGTACAAATCATGACTATGGTCGATGGTATCTCGCATTTCCCTCACTCTCTATAAATTATTTTTCAAAGCGACAAAAAAAAAGAAAAAAGAAAACGTGAAGTCAACACTTAGAATCATAAATTAACCAATAAATTAATGTGTAACAAGCAACATTAGTCAGGGTTTTGACTGAAGCAGAAAATAAAAGACCAGATGGCAGGAGTTTGACTGCAGGATTAGAATAGCGGTTTTGGTGTGAGGGGGAGGGTTAGGATGGTGGTTAGGCTGGAGGTCAAGATGGGGGGGTTATGGAGAAGGTTTTAGGGATGATATAGCAGGGGCGGGTGCAAGGCAGCTTAGGGAGAGGAAACAGCCAGGGATTTGGGGAAAGTTAACAGGCAGACTGAAAGGCACAAATGCAGGATGGACTGCCATTGAGTGCCCAAATCCCTCTCAGATGCCCCGAGAGGCCCCTGAGGATGCCGACGGACAGAAAGGCCAGCTCTGGGGCTGGAAACTTCCGAGCCTGGCGGAGAGAACGGGAGCAAGGGAACATGGGGGATGTGTGCCCTCGGCAGGACACGGAAGCCACAGTCTAATGAAAGGAGCACCGGGCAAATAAGAGGAAAGGGTTAAGAAAGATGTCACAGCATACAATACAACTCATTAAATTATCAGAGAAATGATTTATGCTGTAGTCTATGAAGAAAATCTTGGACTGCTAACTGGTGGGGTAACAGTGCTAAACATGTAGAGGGAAACTTTTTTTTCGCATTAATTTTGTTTTCAGAGAAATTCATGTACGCTAATACGATTGTCTGCCAATTTAAACCATAAACAAATGGATGGCAGCGAGCAGTACAGAGTGAGTCTGGAGGCTGTTAGATGCAGTCAGAGCCTCGCTGGTAGGCATGTCCGTGGTCTTTCGGAAAACATGCCGCTCTCCGTAATGCTTTGTCCACCATAACAAGACTCTGCATGCAAGGAATTTTCTCACATTCTATATGGAGTCCTCGGGAAGGTCACAGATGGGTAAAAACTGGCCTGATTACAGGTGATAAACGTCAATGAAAAATCACAAAAAAAGATGAATTAATGGAAAAATGAGTTAATGTTCTCCCCCTCGCATGAGGGGTTGCCTGCGATCACCGCATGCCGTGCGATATACCCTGAGTGGAATGCTTAGCTATTGCCCGCAATGCGGAGGGAATGGGCTAAGAACCACACGAGGGACAACGCACGGCCAGCCCGGGGCTTGGATGTGAGGAGACAAAACAAGAACACAAACAAGAAGGTGTCACTGGAGGGCAGAGGTCACGTGTGTCCCTTCAGTGACACCCAGATACATAAAACATAATAATAAGGCGAGGACCAGCACGTGTTGTGCATCTGGGTGAGAGTAGGGGCTCAGTGCTGGGGGAACACTGGTCAGACTCCCTCCGGACTAACGGCACAACCCCCGGGATTAGTGGGAGGGTCCAGGCAAATAACCGATTTCTACAGCGGTGAAACCATGTACAAGCATCACAGCACGGACGCAGGGCGCTGCAAAGAATAAAAAATAAATAAAAAACAGGCACAACCTAAAGAACGATGCCTGTTACAGAGCAGCAGTATTGCGGAAACCACCCCCATTCCCGCCTCCCCAGCAATCGTGCATGGGGGGGGGTCATAAGTCTTTTTCTTGCATGATTAGCTGCTCCCGTGCATTAACATGAGCATGGACGTTCAGCAGAGAATGGCTTCGTGTGCACCTATCGCCTCTCCTACCCTAAAACCCACAGATGGTTCCCATTACAACACTTCAACATGCTTCTCCCACGTCAAACCTTCCCTTCCCTTCCTGAGAATTAAATGTATATTATTCCAGGGCCGTAGATACGGTTTCAGACCCCCAGGCATATATTAAATGCACTGGCAGCACATTACAAAGAATGCTTGACTTATTAGATATTTCCTATTCTAAACAGTGTCATCAAAGGCTAAAAACGAGATGCGTATAAAACCGATGTCGGGCTTCCACGCGGAGCCGCTGCCAGAATCGGCCCGCGATCCAGCTAATGAGTAAAGGATGTACTCTCTTCTGCACTCGCTTGATACAAATGTAAGATTTTCCAAGCATTCGCGTCGAGGGGAAAGGAAAAACAGAAGGGAGAGACAGAGGGAGAGAGCGATATCTCCTCCACATGTCTTTTGTTACGCTAAGTGGTATTGGGTAAAAAAAAAAAAAAAAAATAAGGTATCTGGCAAATGGAGGCGGCCACAACTTCAGCTCATCATTTTGAGAACAAATATGAACAAAACTGCAGCTTTTGATTAAGGAAGACGGTCTAAAAAGAAAGGGGGTACCTCTGTATGTGTACATTTCGTTATACCAGTTATTTTTTTTTTTTTTTAGATATTTTTCAAAAATGGACAAAAAACATGTTTCTAACAGGTTTGAAAAGAAAAAAGGGAAAACATGAAAACAATGCTTCTGGGAAAACAAAAAAGGCGGTCATGTTTAGAAACATTCCATGCTGCACGTTCCCAGTGGTGTAGTGTGTCATTTGTGGACATGAAATAAAAAGGATGGATGAAGAAAAGAGGGGAAGTGATGAAGGACTGAGAGAAACGGAGGTGTGGGGGTGGAGGCCTTCACACCCCAGCCCTGATCGGGCTCCCATCCCACAGCACAAAACACAAGGCCGAGACCCTTTTAATATCCCCATGAACTCACCAGGTAGAGATTTGGTCAGCCACCCCCACTGATCCTAGGCCATAAAATCAACACTCACGCGCACACATGCTGTCCTCCTCTACATTTTCTGGTCATTACTTTCTATTACATGAAGGTGGCACCAAAGGACGCCTTCCAAGGCCCCGGCGCTGTCATTATGACAATGAAATGTCATGCCTGGCGAGGATCAAACAGCTACGTCGCCAGCCAACCCTGCTGGCACGCGAGAACCACACCGAGGAAGAACGAAAGCACAGAACCGCGGAGCCCGTCGTGCCAGGCGGATCTCTGCGTCCTCTGAGATCCCATTTCCCATGGCTACACTTAGGACGGTCCCGTCCGATCTGAACAGTCACCCGGCCGCCCCCTCTGATGCAACCCTTCTGTTAATTCCCATGGGCTCGCTCATGACGGTATCACGATCGACATCTCGACTTAACAATCCCTCTTTTCAGCATGGCTCTGCCCGAAGGCTGGAAGTACATTTAGAGTTAAACGAGGGTTAAAATGACAGAAGGGACAATCCTGGCACAGAGCGGCACTGTGCCGTCTGGCAGGAACCCATTTATGACGACGCAGTAGAGCTGCGCAATCTCTGGCCTATGTAAGCACACTGGCGCTAATAAACACCAAAGAAATGATCTAAACATCTAAACAAGATCAAAGTTTTCTACTCAGCCATCCCCAAGCATGCCGGTTTTAACTTCCTGACATATATTCCCCCAGCCCGCCCACACACAGAAAGACATCAATGGACACGCCCACAGCCATGGTTGACGGCCACATCCATGGACATTCCCACCGCCACACCCATAAACACACCCAAAAGCTGGACCCTAGCACAATACCTCAAAGCTGCAGCAAAACAATAATAATAAATTAGAAGCCATAAAAGACCACAATCTCTCATCTTAATTTCAAGGGCAGAAATTCATAATATGAAGTCATTTTCTTTGAAAGTTCAGCATGAATTCCACCATCAAAGGCCTGAACTCTGCTTCAGTAACAAAGGCAACCTGCACTGTACTTCAACCTAACCACAACACAAGGACCGCCAGGGGTCACGGCCCCAGCCAGGGGAGGGATACAGCTCCATTTCTGAGTGATTGTCAACTGACGTCTGACGCTCGGGCGGAAACAAGAACGGATGAAAGAGACAGAAGGTGTCATGCACGTACACCGTGCACAAATGTGTGTGACCCCGCCTCTATGCAGCACACACAAAAGATGGAGACCATTCTCCGTCGGACGCATCTGTGCGGCTTTTCCAACTCCTCCTGGGACCTTCCCCGTTTTTCAGATGCCATGCTCGTGCTGGGAACGCCAAACATCCGGGTGACATTCCGGGCGGAACTTGTTGACATTCCGAAGTGGCTCGGTAAGCTCCGCCACTGCAGGATGCGATCATGTCAAGGAACGGGGCCGAGAATACTGCCGTCATCTTGCCAGGGCTGAGCAAAGGGTGAGGCGGGGGGGGGACGCCCTCATTCCACATCCACGACAACGTTTGTAGGGGAGCTGAGCTGTGGAACCAGAACTGAACCGTAAAACCTGCAGCAATTAAAAAAGGTTTCAAAGCAGCAATAAATATATAAATAAAAAACATAAAACAAAAGCTAATAAGCTCTCTGGGGAGGTCAGACAAGCTGAACAGACAATTGGCAACGGGGTGGGGTAGAGGGGCAGGTTTTGTACCGCCGCTTCACATCAACCTTCATCGCCCCATCAGCAGCCATCCTGCTTGGATTTTGCTTACAAACATTCTGCCACAAAGCGGGGCCAGACGCGGCCCTGCTCAATGTCTTGGGAAACGGCTCCAAAATTCTGATTTGGGGTGGGCCACGAAATAGCAGCACAACCTCCAGCACCCTCCTGGATCCCCTCTGGACAGAACCCGGCTGAATTCCACCTGTAAACTGAGATCCTGAGCATCCAGGAAGCAGCCATGGTTCTGTACAACAGAGGTCCATTATTAAAGCAGTCCTCTTTCTGTAGAGTACCGCTACATGTAAGACAGCCAATTGAGTGACCCGCTTTCAGCACACGACTCTGAACTACGCTAGGTGACTCAGGAGAATGCGAACGCAAAGCAGAATCCTGTATAAAAATCACATGTGGGAAAGCCTGTATTTCATAAAGCCAATGAACTGAAGGCACTGCAGTTAAACACATGAATACGTGAGCTTCCAGGCCGGATTAATGACATATTTCGTTGTGCTCTGAATATGCCCAGAAGTGCAGTATCAGGCATTAATGAGCGCCTTGCAAACAAAGCATTATGGGAAAATGAGCCAGTGAGCACAAACCCTGATGAAAAGAATAGGGGCCCAAATTATTTTGGCGTGCTGCAGGTATCCTGAAGTCACCCGTGGGATAATTCAAAACAAGCTTTGTTTGTCCCTCACGGACACGTGGCTTGGACTGAAGCATGGGTAGCTTCAGCAGGGCTGTGATTCTGTTTTCACATTTCCGATCGTGAGTCTTAAGCGGGCGGAATGTCAAGTAATAAAGAAATGAAATACATTTTTTACTTAAAAAAATCTCTGTCTCAAATACAGTATTACATGCTGAAAGCCAGATGGAAAACACAATAGAGATCTGGCAATGTGTACAGCCCTTAAAAATCATTTATAGACAGCTCCAAGCTCTTATCCTAATAAAACCATATTTTTCTGCCATTCAAACTCTTTTTTTATTACAACAAAGCCATCTCATCAATGGTGCCAAGGTCCAGATGTGGCTGGAGGTGAGAGAGAAACAGACACCCCGGGGTTGGTGTAATTGGTCTGAGCCGAGCAGACGAAACAGCGACCTCTTTATACCCCAGGGGAGTTGGCGACTGGCTCTCATTAGCGTTCCGCTTAGCCTTCAGACCCAAGTCGGGCTTTTTTAAACCTAATATGTGATGATCTGAAGTTCCAGGCTGGGTTGAGCATCAAGTACCCCATCAGCCATATGGGGGCAGGAGACCTAGAGGTCAAGTCATCATTTAAGGGTCTTTCTCTGGTCATTTCTTCAGCTTGTCTGCATTTTGACTAAGCAAGGGCCAACCTGGCAAGACACCAGCAGGAGATAAGTCCAAGAGCAAGAAATGGTGGCACTTTGAATCCATATCAATGAGAGTCTAGCGTTAGAAATGAGAGACTAAAGTTTCTGTGAGACATTTTGGGGAGGTGGTTATGAAAAGGCAGGGAATGATCTCAACAGCATGCATGTTAAGGAACAAAATGCTGATTATAAAACAAAAGGAACACAAAACAAGGTTTTGCCCCTTTGAGAGCAAAAACTAAAACAGTTAACTGCAACCAAATAAAAGAAATCTACAATCCCAGGAGTCTGCAAAGTACATTTGGTGAATTCTGCTTCTTGCATCACCTCATGCCCTAGTCGTACATTTGACTGCAGCCCAGCTGGCACTTATAAAATAATCCCACGACTGAGGTTACTAGAGCCAGCTGGGCACCATTCAGCTGGAGTGACAATGTAGAGCAGGAAATCCAGGCCTGTGTTCATTGGACACCTTCTGACAAGTGCATGGGGACCCTTCGTTCCCCTTGAGGTTTGCGTGACATGCCGCAAGCCATGCAGAGCATTCACAGTGGACAGACCGCGGCACGGCACAAAACGGCAGCAGAAAGAGGGCAACCACGATGACAGCAGTAGGGTCCTAGCTCACACCGTCACAATCCTTTCGAGCACAGAGAACAACTGTAACTCTGGTGGGCTCATTATTTACAGGAATGAAATTAGGCGAGGAGAACAGCAAACAGCCCCCTCCTGTTTCATTCATTTTTTATTTTGGTGGAGAGACGAATTAATTCCACTGGACATGCAGTGACTGCAGTGTCATTCTGCCAAAGCGGCGAAAGATGAATTACATATGAAAACGCCTCTGTGTCTGTGACAGGAAGGTCAGAGACACAACTGTGCAATCGTGCATACATTCTTCTATGGGAAAAGCACAAGTCAAAAGATAAGTGATAATCGTACATAATGATTTGCAGAGTTCCACCAGTCAGGGCCAATTATACAGCCAAATATAGCAGCACAGAAATAACTCATTTCAACATGGATTCCCAAATCTTACTGCAGAACAGTGTGATAATATGAAGATGATAAAACGAAACAGTACTGAGAAAGCAAGGATGCGTGCAGGTTCAGCACGTCGCAGTATCGCTCGGTCCAGACGGTTTGAATGAAAGCAATAAACTGCAGGCCTTTTTCCATTCACCTGTTATTCCAATTGCAGGGACTTGCTTACACAGGTGTAGATGTTTTTTTTTTTTCTTTCTTTCTTTTTGTCCAAGCTGAACCTCAGACCATGAAATTAAACATGTTTGAGAAACTGCCCTGCTGGGCCCTGCTCTTACTGTTCCTCAGAGTCTGTGACCCTGTTCCCCCGCTCCATATCATTATGGAGTACCCCATTCCTTCACCTGAGCCGAAACCTGATCCACAGTTCGGACGGAGGGCCTGCTGTGGTCATACAAAAGGGGTGACCGTCCCCCTTTAATAGCAAAAAAGTACAGATTTTTATCTGGACTTGCCTAACAAATGTCCAATTCAGTTGCTACTGATCACAAATATGGTAACTTTTCTAGGAGGGCTTTAACGAACGCATCACAGCTGCTGTCTGAGAAGCTCTGGGGAGGGAGGCCTGGCATTCGGGGCAGTGGTAAGGCGAATTGTTTTGACTGCCTGTCAATTAACAGTTGATTCCCATATGGGGAGGTCACCGCACCCTTCGCCAGAAGATACGATTTCACAATGGCGTTGAGAGGAAGGCGAACACTTACAATGAAAACACGTATGTTAAAGATAAGCGGTACTCACGACTCGCTCCACAGATGTGACGCGGCCGAAAGTAATGGGAGACGGACGCACGTGGGACCTTGTTTATTTTTTCTCACTATAGCAGCGGGGAAAACGAAAACAAGGGTGACCTTCATGGGAGATGGCATTGTTTTGCGAGCTCGGAAAGCGATATGCCTCTGTGAGAGGGTTAATAGGCTGAGGTGGACCGGCTGTGACCCCCGAATCATGGGTACGCCACACGTTTACGGCACACGTTTACAGATGACGCTTATGGTTTCTTGGTGTTTTCAAGCAAGCGCCTCAATTGCGTCCCCTTGCTTTCCTCTCCCATTAACCCAATTACCGTTTTGGCCCTCGACTCCCATTGCAGCCCAGGTGGTAGAACCCAGATTCCCACCTTGCAAGCTCCAGGTTCCAGAAGCTCTTAAGATCTCCGAACCCCTGAGAGCCCATAACCAGGAATGGTGAAAATACTATACGATCCAGGAACACTGAGATAATCTAAGCAGGGTTTCAATCTTGGAAATTCAGATCTAAACTGGCTTGAACCCAAAAAACTCACTCCAAGCAACAATACTTTTTAAGTACTTGTTTAATGTAAATTATTTATCCATACCCTTGTCCCGCTTCCATCCAAACACAGGTTTACAAAAGAAAAACAACACCAGCCAAAAATAAATCAAGTTTAAGCTAAATAATATCCAAACTTCCCAACAAACTTAGCACAAAAACTTCCCAAGGTTACAGCTACATTAAAAATCAACTTGCAATGCTCATTCTACTGAACGCCTGATAAAAATGGTTTATTGTATAAAAGGTCAAACGAGCCACTAGGAGTCCAGGCAGAATGAGATTCATTCACTCAATTCTCATCCCAAGAGGTGTGTAAGCAAGAGACATGACACCCCCATCAAGTTCGATGGAAAGGATCCAACTGGAGACTGTCTCACTGTTTCACTCCTATGGCTCAAATGAGCCCTGCAAGGCAGGAAAGGAAGCGAACAGAAAAACAAACTCTTTACGGACTTAAAATCCAGACTGAGGGATCTTTTTATTTTGTAAATTGTAATGTGGTTTAGCTTGGATTACATTTGGTTATACAGAATGATGTTCCTTACACACATTCTACAATTACAGTCTCTTTCCTGTAGATTGTCTACATCAGAGAAAAGGAAGAAAGTCAAACAACAAACAAGCGGTCGGGTGCGTTTACTCAGGGTTAACTCAGAGGATCTGCTCCTTTTGTGAGAAATAAATCTGTAAAGTAAACTTGCGTAGTCCTGGTAGTCTGTGTGAGGTCCTTCCCCACCTCTCTCCACGATCTACCACTAAGAGGGTAATGCTGTAATCTTCAAACTGTCATCTTGAAATCTCAGATAGACTAAGAGTCCACCTCTTCACCCCACTCCTGAACGGCAACCGTCTTCCACAAGTACCAGGAAAGGAGAGTGCGGGACTGATGGGGAACCGTTCTTGTTTACTCAAACCTGATTGACTCAGAGGTTCCCTGTGATGTGTTCTCTGGTAAGACGTGTTATTAGCCCTGGATGTGACACATTGCATGGAACTCGAACCCATGTGTTTGTCTCCTAAAAATGTGGTACAAGCACACAGTCGTGGGCCAAGGGGTCTCTGCTCCAACCTTTTGAGCACCCCCCCCCCCCCCCCCTTCCCACTTATTCCTGTGTGAAACACTCTGGAAGGATAACATTGAAATTGCAGCTGACAGTCAATGAGCCAGATTTGCCAAAAAAGAATGTCCACCACAAAAGCACCATGGACGAAACACTAGAGGGGTGGTTAATTGGGGGGGGGCGGCTAATACTGTAAAGCCACTGTGACCTGTGATTCTCACTTCCTCTTCCTGGGGTCATGCCCTCTGTACTCTTGTTTTTCCTTCCTGCTTGCAAAAGCTGCAGGTCCACCTCCAAATCGGGAGCTTGGGAACATCACAAGGTAATCTTGAAAGTGGACAACACCAAAAGGGAATCTCCAAAGTGGAGAACGCCACAAGGAAATCTCGAAAGCAAAGAACACCAGAAGGGAATCTTGAAAACGAAGAACATCTGCAGACTGCAGAGGGAACACACCTCAGCCAGTAGTGAGGACCTACAGCACATAAGAGCCACTTAGACTGGCTATTTTTTACTGCATGTATGCTGCATAGTTGCTTAGTTGAAGCTTTTTATTATAAAAGGAGAAGCTGCCATTGGCACATTTTACTGTTGCGATTCGGTTAAAGAATCCTAGGTCAAAGGCCCCCTTGAAGCACCTCACTTTCAGATATGTATGATCCATACTTAATCCCAGCACAACACAGTGTATAAAACGGTCCAGGAAAAGCGAATGTTTGAGGGTGACAATGCTGTGGTGGTTGCTGGTACTACTGCAAATGACCGTGTCTGTAGTTTAAAAGTCCTTTTCTACCCCAGAGTCAATGATACCTGAACAAAAGCAAAGAAATGAACCTCAAATTAGTATAACCTAAGCAACTTCCATCAGGGAGGTAAATTGTAATGGTTGCATAGAGGGAGAAAAAGTAGCTATGAACGACTTGTGAACAGCTGGACTGGTCTCATGTGTCGAGATGTACTTCTGAAATCGGAGTATGTAACAGGGAGATTCAAGAAGAATGGGGCCCTTTGCTCAGGACAGATTGAAGGCTGATAGCGCACCCCAAGGCCAAAGCCCAGAGACAAGGAGTTCTTGAGGACCCCAAGGCCAAAGCCCAGAGACAAAGAGTTTAGCCCAGGGGCCACAAGGCCAAAGCCTGCAGACAAGGAGGTTAGCCCAGGGGCCACAAGGCCAAAGCTCACAGACAAGGAGGTTAGCCCAAGGGCAGTGACCTAGGTTAAGAAATCAAAATGCAGGAACCATAGTTGAAGAGCAGGGCCATGATGAGGGTAGTTAGGCACTTCATCATGAAGGGAGAGGGATTCAGCATGTGGGGCCCAGCCTGTCCCACATAACAAGCTGTGCGCCCAGCGGACCTGCCAACGAACTTACAGCTTCAGGGTCCAAGCACACAGTGCCCAAGAAGGCAGAGCCCACTGGCAGTCCTGCCAGTCGCTGGGCCTTCAAAACAAGCTTGTTAGAATGGGAATCAAACACAGCTGTCTGGGGCTGTTGCAAACCTGCGCCCAGGATTTAGGAGTCCGCGTCTTCCCACGGTCGGGGGGGTCTTTTTTGTGCACATTTTCAAGAGGGATCCACATTTAATTTAGTAAAAATGTACCGCTTGCTCAACCTGAACGAGAAACAGGCTTTTTTTTCTTGGTGTTAGTGTAGCACACGAAGCCCCTTTTGAACAGAGGCAGTGTAAATCTGTCTGCAAAATGGTGCACCATGTTTGTCTTGTCACAGAGATGAATGCGCAACACTTCTGGCGCGTCTAATACTTTACGAGAAATGCCAACCCCCCCCAACTCCATCATCTAATTGCACACATTATTCATACAATTGAGGGGATTTAAACATTTCCTTTGCTCTGTGTACAGTAAAATGAGGCACACTCATTGTCCTGCGGGAGGATGGGGGTTGATTCTGACGTGCACTTGAACGGATCTAAGTGAGCGGCACATCTCTCCCAGACCACTAGAGGGCACCGCAGCATGAGCTATAGGCCGTACGGGTTGCAGTGACCTCCCCGCCGTTCGCGCTGTGGCAGACCAGCAGAGGAGCTGCTAAGTGTCGAGTCCTGAACCCAGGTGAACTCTGGGTAGCGACCTCCTTGACCCCAAAGCTATATCGGAATCAAACGATGGATCATTTACGAGCGAGGGTGCTGCTTTCGAGCTTGCTCCCAAACAAGAAACAGATGTGGAGTACCTTCCAAATAAGTCACCGTCCACACAATTGGTTGGAAAATTAAGGTTAAAATGACATGAAAGTCCAACAGCATGTAAACAGAGCTAATATAAAGATTTACTTTAAGGATCTAAAGCCACACTTTTTGGATTCCATACAAAGCTAAGCTGCCGAATTTTTGCTTCGAACAGAACTTTTCCTGCAATACAAGCAGATTCCCGGGATGCGGTGAAGATGAAGGTGTGAACGTACGTCTCTGTGCTCGTCCCTCATGCGTGACCGCGCAGTGCAGCGGTGCCACTGGATGAACTCAATGGGTTTTCAGAGACGGACCCTGCCTTACGGTTCCCATCCAGAATGTCCTTCATTAAACCAGAGAGGAGTGCAGTATACACAAATGCGGCTGTAGTCTAACGTTTGGCTATGGATTCCACAGTGGCCCACAGGGGGCACTATGACAGTGAATCCATGTGCCCTGGGACTATACAGCCCATCCGTCCACTAGGTGAGAATGCGTGCTGAGCAAATTTCACAACATCCATAGTCCAGGAACTGGGAGATGTCTTTAAATGCTCCACTTTTTGCTGCTGATTAAAAATAGAATAATGTTATCAGACAGGTCGAATGTCGCTCAAATCAGGACACTGTTCACCTCACACGCATGGCAAGGTGACAACGACTCATCTCAAAAAGGGAAACGAGAATGATCACAGATGCACTTTCAGACGTGTTTTTGCTTAACCTAATTAATAAATGTAACAATAAAATCCTCCAAAGACACAATGAAAGAGCAAAGTTGGCTATCAGTGCCCGGTGTTGAAGTAGCATCAGTCAGGGTGGGAGGTCACCACGCCCCTGCCTACGTCAAAATCAAAATTGGAAGGAAAAAAAAAAAAAAAAACCATAAAGGTCCATAATCTAGTCTGACATCCCCAGCCATCCTGACAGGGCACCCGTATGAACAACAGCTGGTAAATATTTTTATATTGTGTTCCATTAAAAAGCTTTATTAACAGGACAGACAGCGCAAACGGCGCCAATCTCCTGCCTCTGTAAACAATAGAAAATACTCTGAAAGCTGCAGCTGAGGACGATAAACTAAAGCAAGATTAGGAGAGCTGTGTTACTACACATGAGTAAATATTTAAGTCCGTCTCTCACCAAAAGAAGGGGGGTGAGTGGAGAAATGGTGTATAAAGAGATCTCCCCTGTCTAAATGCGTCTCCTCATGACGATGAGAGGTTATAAAATGGTAGTCAAAGTCTGTAAAAGCATTCTGCCCCCCACCCCACCCCGCATTACCTCGTCAGCCTTCTCAGGACCCTCGCTCCCCATGATGTTGGCCTGGAGAAGCTGCTGCAGGAGCTGAACCTGGGCCACGCTGAGGAAGAAGTCCAGGCTTGTCGTCACGTTCACTTCCAGGGAATGGCCGCACACCACGATCTCCTGCAGAGAGAGACACATGCAGCTGAGTGCTCCCATGGGCTGCCTACAGGGGACTCTCCTACACCCCGCACCCAGCCTGGAGCTCATGGCTCTGGGGAGTCCACGGAGTCAGGGCTAGGGCATCTTGGGTGAATAACGTCATGTAGGCCAAATAGCTTCATGTACTGGGTGCTGGTGGGTACATATGTAATCTATAACCTTTCTCAGTTGCTACTACTCTGGTTATGAGCTGCCTTGCCTTGGATTGGCCTATTTATACTTGACTCACTCTGTTTTTTTTTTACTTAAATTACTGTCTTGGAATCGTACAGGCTAGGTCACAATGTCTCTGAATGCAGGGAGCAGATCGTAACCTTTGACCTTAAAGGACGTTTGGATGGATGCTACAGACCGTAGCGAGAGATTAAGCAGCCTTGTTGTTAAGGGCCCCCTAGGCCTCCACCCACTCACCTCCACCTGGGTGTTGTCCAGCGACACAGGTTTGCTAAAGATCATTGCGGGTGCTGCTGTCACACGGACGGAGAAGTCAGTCAGGATGGGAGTAAGGATGGCTCGTCTCTCCTGCTGCCGTCGGATGCTGTGAGGACGGGGGGGGGACATGTCCTCATTTTTCACGACATGACATACAGGGAGATGTGACGAGGGGGCACCAGGCGCTGTATTTCAGCTACCCAAGGCCTTGCATAGTCAGTTGCATTATAAGTGGAGATGAGTCAGGAACCAAACTCTATCCTGCTGGGCTCTCAAAGATCAGAATTACTCATGTCAACCGGAAAAGCCTCAGTGGTGGACTACACACACACACACACACACACACGCTTACACACACAGGTGTGGTGGTTCAGTGAGTAGCACCGCTGCCTCACATTGCCTGGACTGGCGGTTCGAATTCTGCCTCTGCTCTGTGTGTGTGGACCTATCTCGCAGGGTTTCCTCTTGTAGTCTATGGGCATACAGCGAGACTCACTGGCATCTCAGAATCGACCTTTGTGTGAGTGTGTGTGTGTGTGTGCTCTGAGATGCACTGGCGTTCTATCCAATGTGTACCTCAGCCATGTACCCTGGGCAGCCTGGGATAGGCTCCAAGGTCCCCCACAACCCTGAGAAGGATGACACAGGATAAAATGTCCCAGGCAGTTCGGTATTAAATGAGAGAAAGAGAGCGTGCCCAAACGCAGCGAGGCTCTGCCACATCGCCCCGACTGATCCTGGTCTTGGCTTCCCTTCACCAGCAGGGGGTCCTGATCAGAAAGAGCCGCGGGACAGAACCGGATCTTGGAGCTGGGCCACATCTCCTGCTTTCATCCAAAGCCCTTAATCAGTGCCTCTAATCAATGGTGGGGCTTTGATGAGCACGCAAGCATGTGACCTGGCAAAATACAAATCAAACTATGCGTCACAGCAGAGTGGCACCATGGCACCATGCCCGAGAGAGACGTGCCGGGGGCGGTGGGAGCCTGGGTTCACTCTACGTCTAGGTCTGGTATCCACCAGCCAATCCGGTTTGCTCCTACATGCCAGAGAAGTGCAGCTTAGGTTAAGTGGATAGTTCTGAGGAACGAGTGTTTCTCTGAGTGATCTAGGATTACCAAGATCTTGGAGGCGGGTTTTGGTGGTGTTGGGGGAACGAGGCCAGCTGAGTTTCTTATCCAGCTCCCTTTCTTATCCAGCTGGAGGTATCAACAAGGTCTCAACGAAGGTGTGCTCTAGTTTACTGTGCAATTCAGTCTCATGGGACCTCAGCAATTAAGTCCACAATGAGGCACAAACTAGTCTCATCTCATCACCCCCCCCCCGAGTGAGGGGGTAAGCGTTTTCACTGGGTCAGAGTCAGACCAACTGAAGTAAACAGCAATGCAAACCCATGCCTCAAAAAATGAAACTAAAAAACAATAGGTGTTAATTTATACTCACAGTGCAACCTGTGAAATAATTCCGTAACTGGGTTTAAATTGCCATCTAAGGAACTGCATCTCAGAGCTAAAAGAAATTTTAAAACAATGCGAGCTGTATTTGACAATTGTCTATTGGGAACACACCCTAATTGTACACACAAGTCCCAAACTGAGACCTTCAAGTATAAACGTTCTCCATTTCCCTAATGTTCATTTCCACAATCAAGTCATATTTGTGGGAACATTTGTTAGCAGTAAAACAAATACGTCAGTCACTATTATAAGGTGGTGTTAATTGCCACATCTGCTGCTATTAAAACAATCAAATGCAAGGCTTCCAATATTTATAGTCAGGAGAGAATTGGAAAAAGATGGGTCCAGAGGTGGCTGGGGAGCAAAACCGTGGGTTAGTGTCATGTCACAGTGAGTGGAAACCCTCGCCGATCCTGTATCTGACAGAACAGAAGGAATAAGCTCGGAGAAGTTTATCTGAGCGGTAAGATGATTTATTGTGTGGTATGTTGCGAGAGGAACGCAGCCGCCGAATCATTCATCGGCAAAATGATCCTTACCGGAAAACCGGGGAAGGTCCGTTACCAAAATGCTGTTTACCAAAACACGTGTCGCGAGGAGCGTCATGGGACGCACATACCGTGTACCGCTTTTCCGTAACACAGGACATTCCACTGAGTGCTGCTTGGAAACATGCGGGGTGGGCACCATCCGGGGGAGTGGGGTGGTCGTTATGAATCACGCTCAGCTCAGCCGACGCGGGAGTGGGAATTCTGTGACGGGCCCGGTGAAAGAAGGTAGAAAGTTCAGAGCCCTCCCCCCCTCCCCCCCAGAGGCATGTTGCACCGCGGAGCACTGTGCCTTCACGTGGACAGTTCCTGTCAACGCGCTGCTGAGCCTGGAATTCCCCCACGAAACCTCAGGAAGCGAAAGGAGGGAGATCGGCAACTACTGGAATTAAATGGAAACAAAAGCCATCAACATCCGGGCCTCGGGCTCTCAAGGCGGGGAGAGGATAAGTAACTCTTAATTACTCTATTAGTACAACCATATTAATATACCACCATATGAGGATTTCAACTCTCCACCCCATATTCAAAAGATACCAAAATGTAATCTGGAGCTTCTGGGGGTAATGTGTGTGTATAAACACACTGATGATATGTATACACTGTTGGGTCTAATTAAGCCAGGGAACACGGGCCAGCATTAAAGGCTGGACCCATCCAATTGGGCTGGAGCCCTCAGACACCATCAGAGCTCAGCTGAGCCCTTTCCTTACCCCGTCCCAACACTAGGTGTGTCGTTATCCGTGTGTTAATGTTTCATGTTAAGTCTAAGTACTGAGGCTGTGCCCAGGGAAATGATGTCCAGTCAGCGTGTAACTTCTGTGATGATTCAAGCCTTTGTTCCACCAGTAAAACATGCTCTGTTAAGATGTTTTTTATCCTATTTCCAAGCTATCTCTACCCACTGAGTGGACCCAAGACCCTCCCCCACCCCCACCACAATCAATCACTTGGTAAGAAGAATCACATGTGAAAATTTTATGGGCCAAAACTGGACCTCAGGTGGGGGTCGCGGACATGGAGAGGAGCGAAGCCACACACCAGCACGTTTAACGGCCGTCGCACAGCTGCTCAAAAAGAGAAAGCGAAAACAGGAAATCGTTTGCTACTGGAAGATGACGACGAGGATGGAAAAGAGGCAGCGTAAATGAGGCTGAAATCCTCGTAATAACACAGAGGCTTCAATCCTGAGAGATTCCACACCAGCAGAGCCAGCAAGCCGCCAGCGACTGAGCCCGACCCCCATGCTTGGACAAGTGCCGGTGAGCCGGTGGAGAACCTGATTCGCTTTTCGCCACCCCATATCCTTCTGCCCTCATTTTCATCAGACACTCACTGGAGCCGCGGTCCACGGCTCCGGTGTTTCTTGGGCCGACATCTTCTGAAAACTCAAGTGGAGGTGGAATGGGTCCCAGGCCAAAGGTACCATTACAGCCATGCATCTTTAGGTTCCCGGGTTATGAGTCTGAAGTGATGGAACTGATTCAAACGTTACAAGTCTGTCTCATGGTTGACGATGAGACTACACCCACCAGTCAAGTGGTTTCACTGAAGTGGGGGGTCTCGGTGGGCACAGAGGAGGCATGAAGGTCTACTGCCGCTTGTTATTGATTTTAAATTTCCGAAACAACTGACAGAACACTGGAACCTGAACAAGCCGGATTTCGCAAGGAATAAAGTCATGTGACCCTGGCCCACCGATGGTCAGAAACGGGAGGCCGTCTGTTTACCTGCTAGCCATGTTCCACTCCAGCGCTGGATTCTGGGAATTCCTCTCGGTCTCCACCATGGGACCCCCCTTGGCCGCCTCCTTCTCGGGCTTCAACTGCTCCCAGTGGGCCGTGCTGATGCTGATGCACTGCAGGTCCACCTGGTACTGCCGGTCCTCTACCTCCGAGCCTGGGTCCCGGAGAATGCCCAGGTTCAGCGCCCGCCTGAGGTCGGGGGTGGGGGTTTGGTATAAGGAGAAATCAAATCGATCGGTAATTCTGTCCTCACTCCCAAGAGCACTGCTGAACACGTTTGGGAACTCTGGGAAAGGCTGTGCCTTATCCTCAGACTCCAGAATGAAACTACAAATGCAAAACAACGTTTTTTGTATAAGTTAATGTTTGTGTCCAAGGTGGCATATAGCAGTTAAGGAGCACCTTAGATACAAGCGCAGCTAAGCTGAGCTTCCTATGAGGGACCAGCAACAGTGCAGGCTAGTACTGGATTAAGAGCTATGCAACGTCTTTCCTACCATTCAGCCATTTCCCGCCAAACCATTCTCCAGCTGGTCCTCTGTGGAGAACTCAGCACATCTCACATCATAGTCAGACCCTCCACAGAATGTCATCACCATTTCCCAGAATACCCTGGGGTTCACAGCAAAAATATAATGGAACATTTTGAAGCATCTGCAATTCAGGGGTATGGTCATCACCGAGGAAGGCACTGCTGACAGGGAAGGGGTCCAGTCTCACCGCTGCATGATGTAGATTTGCATGGCTCAGATTTGAGCTGGCAGCCACAGTTACCCCAAAATCAGGAAGCAGCGGCGCGTGCAGATGTGTGTTTCGGGGGTCGTAACACAGGGCGTCTTCTCCAGCCAGACTAATACTCCACGTGGTGAGTGAGACCACCCTCACGCTTCCGTCACTCTCTAGGATAGCGGTGCATTTCATCCTCTCGCAAAACCTACAGGGCCCCTATCACTTCGCAATCATCATCACGGAGCAGCGTGCCGTGTAGACAGATCAAACCCTAAAGGCAGGGCAGGTACCTCGGCACAAAATGCCCTGGTCCGAGCTCCGGCATACGCCAGGGACCACCTTGTGGCCGGTTGCCAGCACCACCGTCACGCTCTACTTCATCCCGCCTTAAATATCACCAAGTTGAAAGACCTGTCGGCACATAAGGGCTGATAATTAACACCACCCACCCTCAACCTGGTGAAATTACTCTTTTTTTTTTTTTTTTAAACACTTTGATTTGTGTTATTGTTAGCGGTAAACAGCTGCTGACTCCGCCGGAAAGCACGGTAGTTTGAGAGCTCCTACACGGCCTCAAAGAGACTGCTCTGTACACAAACGGCGAATACGAGGGCATCTGCGTATCGTCAGAGCACGGATTTCTCCCAGAGTTAAGTGACCGACCCTGGGAGATTAGCTCTATTAAACAATGATGTCATATATTTTTTTTTTTTTTTTTTGAGAGACAAGATGCCGTTGAACTTGCGAGAGCAGGGATCAAACTTTACATCTGCAGATGACATCAGAGCTTGCGCAGTTACAATATGTTTATTTGTCCTGGTGAATTCAAACGACGGTGAAAGCGCTGTAAATAGGGGACTGAAACGGCAACAGATGTCAGGGAAACGCGGGCCGCTCCACTGTGTTCAGCTACGTCGATGCCGATTTTGTTACGTTGCCCACGTGTTTGGTAACGCAGGGAAAATGCATTAGCAAATAGAAATGTTATGATAATAATCTCCAAGTAGAAAAAGCAACAGTGCGTGGGAGTTCAAAGGATTTACCCAGCTTTGTTGACACACAAACAGCGAGGATACGTCCTTAATTAGTAACCGAAACCCAATGACTTCCTCGGTTATTTCCGCGCCAAGGATCGCGGACCTGAAGCCATAATGGTTTTAAAAAGACAAGTCGTCCCAAAAACACTCAGCTAGTTTTTTTTATTATTATTATTATTATACCGAATGCAGTGCAGTTACCTCCTCTGGAATCCAAAGGATGTGTTCGGTTTGGCCCACTAAAAAAATCACCATTGGGTATTCTTTCTCCTCTCCACCACTCTCCAAGATTTTGATAGCCAACATCACCATTAATAGTAAAAACACTATGGGAGAAATACTTCTCTTTGTTGAAGAGCAAGTAAAATAAGATTTAATATCGAAAGGCAAATTTCAGCCAATCTGAGGCCGCCGAACAATCCTGATTTCTGACAAATTTGAGAATGATGAATTTCGATGTGACCCTTGCTCCACAATAACAATGGAAACCAGATGCTCCTGTCCTGAATGTGGAGGGTTGGCTGGAGAAATGTATAAAAGTTGTAGCATCTGCCATATTTTGATAGTTTCCGCGAAGACCGCACGGCTTGGCTATGAGATACGGCAAGGTGACAAAGATGTAGGACACCCAAGACTTGACACCAAGGCAAGGTACGAAGGACAGGTGAAACCCGCAGGCTGCCAGCTTTAAGAGGCAATATTTAAATGTGTGCGAGACTGGAAAGAAAAACGAAAACAACAAGCCTTAAAAGACACGTGTATGGAACGGAGCGGCACAGCACTGCTTTACATGAGAAGCTGGTTTAGCCCTTGTTCCTGAGCCAAACCTTTTTTAATGGCAGGAAAAGACCACAAAAACATTATTACGTCTATAGTTTGCTATTTATAACAATGGATCAAAAGCACAGAAATAAAGCTCCTTTTTATTTTTACTAGAACATTTCTGTTGTGATGGAGCTGAAAAACAGGCCTCATGTAGCCTGGCATTTGAAACACAATGGCACACGACAAACTCCAAATGAATTAATGAGAGGCTCTCATTAAGCATTTCACAATGACAGCTGGAACACAGCTAAGTACAGGTGGCCACAACAGTCACACTGGCGCAAGCCTGTCCCCAGGTTCACACAGGATGAACGACACTCACAAACCAATCAGTTTCTCTCTTATACTACTGAAGTCAGCCTTAAGAGAACCTTTAGCAGAGCAATGGGAAATTTGCTGAAGCAAGATGTACATTCATTCTGTAGATGTGTTAGGGGAAAAGGGTGGGCCTTTGACAAGAACCAGTAGGGTCCCACGACAACACTCTAGAACATTGGTTAGTAACATTCCAGAACAACCATGAGAACTCTGGAATTTTCTGAAGAAACACTCCATGCTCCTAGCTCTGAGGTACATAGCCCAGGATTCTGCACCTCATCCCCCCGGGCAGAGCAACAGCGGGGTAAAGGAGCAGGACCCTGGGGAAGGAACAACTCCAGAACCCCTGACATTCTCTCTGCGGCAACTTCACCACAAGCCCCAAAGAGAGTGAGTCCCGAGGAAGGAGGAGGTGCGACACTCTCTTTTACTCTGAGGTTTCAAAGGTTAACTGTGGTTCACAGTAATAAAACAAACCACAGTGGGCTCTGGACTGGAGTTCTAGGGGTCCTGTTCAGGCTTGGTTCAGGCTCGGTTGGGTGTAATGACCCCAGTCCTTGGCTGCGGGAGGCCCCCGCCACAGAGGCAGGAAGCCTCAGGGTAACCAAGTACCAGCCCAGCAGCCTCTGGATCTTGTCACTACACCCACACGCCGAATCTGCTCTGCGGATCTGCTTATTCCCCCTCCATCTCCGTGGCAATCGAATACAATACATGTCTGGTCACACAAAGCTATGTACGGAAACCTATGTCCCCTGGTTGGACAGATAACACTGAACACGAGTGGAAATTCAATTTTAAAGTTAGTTTAAGTTAAGTGAATATTAAACCCAGACATTCCTTTACACAAAAGTGCATTAGCACATGTCCTTTATTCATAATCTAAAGTGAACTTCGCTGAACACACACACACACGCAGAAAACATATTCCGAAGTGGATGATTTGCATGTTTTTTCTAACAACCACTAAAATCACGCTATTTATTAGTAGCATTAACCTATGAATCTCCTTCACAAGGATTAGGATGAACTGTGACCAGCTAGCTCTCCACACTTTTAAATGTGTGTCGCCTTCTCATTGACAGCATTTCCAGCCTAAGCTAGTGTCTCAGTCATTATTTGTTCAAAAGAATCGCTCCTCGTTTTACTCATGTGTGGGATATCATTAGCAGTGACTGCAGAGCTCCACTCTGGAGCACCAAGCAGACCTCAACCTCCCAGCACTCTAAGTCAGTCATGTGGGAATTCATACAGAATATGATTCACCAATCTCGCAATTACTTGGTAAGTTAAGAACCCTGACTGATGGTGGTCCATTCCAAACTGCCTGAGCCCTGTGACTTCTGAGTAGCAGTATGGACAAGATTTATTGCTTCAGTCAACTCCAATTACACTTAATTTGCATCTACAATTACAGTAATTAGTGCTCCGAACTGGAACACTGAGCAGTCCCTTCGAACTCAGTAGGGGAACTCGTAGCAGAATGGAGTTAGCGTGGCTTGCGACGACAGCAGATGATACGATCACAATGCTGCCAAGACCAAGGTGAATCCAGGCGGGGAGGATGGAACAGGCCAACAGGAAACAGACTTAACTGCAGAGGAACTGCCAGCCGATGTAAACATCCCGTTTATTGAGAGACGCACCTGGGCAATTTCTGCTCACCTTTCACTTTCAACTCACAGTCTGGGCGGCATCAACAAAAAATTCAGAGAGGCTCTCCAGCAGGAGGCAGTATCATCGCCAATGTGAGGTACAGAAGACAGGACTGTGGAGCGAGGTGCGATTGGGCAGAGCCCGGGGGGTGGGTGCCCAGGCTCAGCATTTCAGAACATTCATGCAGTGGAAACACATGGCAAGAGGAATGGCAGCACATGTGCTAAACGTGTTCTTGCTCACACATAGCCCTGGCGTGATGACGGACATAAGAAACAGCAAACATTTCAATTACTCGCATTTATTGAAATTAACAGCGGCCTGCACCAGTTTCCGTCTGAGATGTACTACAGGAGCCTGTTATTAATTAGGCTGATTGGAGTTTAAAGGCCTTCACACTCGTCAATTAAATCATATTTACACAAGACCTTATAGCAAGAAATACCTCTATATACATGGAGGACTGGATTCAGCCCGTTGCTGAGTTTTGTGTCTATGCAAGTGGTAAAACAGAAAAGCACAGAACAATCGGGAAGGGCTTTTGTTTACAGAATAATGGTGTACACTGAAAGTCACTGTTTGCACTCTGATTTCAACATCTTAATTGCAGAAGCCATTTTTCTCCCGTGAAGTTTACATGTCAGCGAGTCTCGGCTATAAACACGGCGTTTTGGCTGCGTCCTTCTGAAGACACCAGCATGTGGCTTAAGAGCACCTGCAAAAGATAAAGGTCATCAAATCTTTACAGGCCAGCTTGAAGCGTTTTAGCGGCTCTGTGCGTGCCGTGTTTTTGTCCGTTTACACTGGCTCGCTCGCAGAAATATTTTACCAAAAATTACAAAGAAAAAACGTGCACCGCTTTAATCAATAAAAACTCAAACAACCCAACTTGGATAAGGAAGGTTAAAATATACAGGCACGGCATTTTGGCTGCCTGATTCGAGAATGCAGAGTAACAGCATGGAAAAGGCAAGGAAAAAAAAAGTCAGTGACGTTAAGAATCTCTGCGGCAGTCGAGGCCAGCAAGGCGGAGTAACAGGGTTGTTTGAGAACACAACGGTTTCTGTACCATCAATGAATTCTCCAGAGAAATAAGATCCTCCCCATTGAACGGGATGGGTGCCCTAACAGCACTTCCTCTTTGTCTAACAGCTCAGACCCAATTCCACTAGCACAAAGCAATTCGTGCAGCACGACTCGATGGAGAGGTGTGCAAGGAACCTGCCGTAGGCTTCCTACGGCCAACTGGAAACAGGCGAGCGTTTTTCAGGTGACGTTATCCTTTCACAATTTTAACTGTAACAGTCTTATCGCTAATTAATCGCTACACATGTGCATGGAATGGATTTTTCGTAAATGCCTTTAATAGAAAACATGGCCTGCACTACCCTTGAATAAAGTACTTTTCATCAAGTTCAAGCAAACCAGACACATACCGCAATGCTACTTAAGTACTAATTAAAGGAAAATAATTTTTATTTATTTATTTATTTTTTAACTCCCGTGCAATTTGATAGGCCGCCATCATCAAGGCTTCAGATTGGCCTAAAGGGAGCCTCCCCAAAACAACTGGCCCCAATTGGCCTCGTTTGGTGTCTCATTATGCATGATGGTTCCAACCGACCGATGTGCCAAATGAAAAACTGTTTTTCACAGCTGCCTCTCATATACACCTGAAATCACATACACACGCAGGACGTGGAGCACTGACTGGGTTCCTCCCTCCACCCAAGAGCTAAAGGCAGCCGGGTAGCTGCTTGTCGCTGTTCTGTTCCACCGTGTCTGTTCGTCATCTATTCTACAATAAAATCCATCGTGCCGACTTGATTTACTTTTCACATTAAAATCCTCGTTCCAAAAGAAGTGGTGTCCTACTGCTCTGAAGATTAATCCCAGTTTATGAGATTAATTATGGGATTATAGAATTCAACACTACTGTTAGATCTGGCGCCTCCGCCCCCCCTCCCAAACTCCTGAAGGAACGACACAAGAACTACTACACGAACAGATACCGAATGCCAC
>JAACJT020000110.1:8089652-8100002 GCA_009936485.2 Gymnarchus niloticus | reverse complement strand
GAACCGGGAGAAGGGGGAGGGGGGGGGGAGGGGTGTGGG
Source organism: Gymnarchus niloticus (assembly GCA_009936485.2). Classification (NCBI taxonomy): domain Eukaryota; kingdom Metazoa; phylum Chordata; class Actinopteri; order Osteoglossiformes; family Gymnarchidae; genus Gymnarchus; species Gymnarchus niloticus. The sequence goes on along the minus strand of JAACJT020000110.1, from coordinate 8,099,963 downwards.
GGGGGGGCGGGGGGGGGGGGGGGGGGGGGGGGGGGGGTCTGTGAAATTTTACAAAGAGCATTAACCACAAGAAAGCTGGGGCTGAAGGCATGCTGGACATTCCCCGGGTGGTGCTCAAATGGGGGGGGAGACCCGCCCTTTTCAAGTCGGGGGGAAAGTGATCTCAGCTGTGTAAATCGACAGCGGCCTTGCAGTGGGAGACTACAAACGAAGAACTGAGACCCCCCCCCACACTCCCCTCACAGATGCCCTCCATCAGAAGCTGCTATCTCACATTATGATCACCATGGAAACGTACTAACCACTTTCAAATGGGCCCGGCACCAGCTCCCAGCCCCAGAAAACATATCCTTCTCCCTCCCTGACCCGAAGGAATCCGTGCCGGCTTACAGAGCTGTTCATGTAGCACTGAGCCGAACTCCTCTCGGCCTCTCCTGATGCTTAGAGTCTGCAGGACATGTTCCCTCTCTTCTGGAAGTTTCTGCCTCTTTTCTGAGTGGCTGCCATGTGGCCTGCAGTTATGTTGCAGCCAACATACAGAGTCGCAGTCTAACATGCTACACTACTTCAGTTCTGAAACTGCAACATACGTTTCTTAAAGGCATGAAAATAAAATGAAATAATGAAATAATCACCCACCCCACGCAAAGTTCTTCCTTGAGTGAACAGATTGCCGAAGATTAGCTTTTTCCAGCCAGAACGGGTAAATGCAGAATCGCTCAACATTAGCAAAGCAGGTCTCAGATTCGTTAGGACAGGATGTTTACATGAGCTCGGCCCCAGCTCTCCTCTCTCAGGACGGTTATGCCACTTGCTCATAAGCAGTGTGGAGCAAATCACTTACTGCAAAGTCTCAGACTACTTAAATCAGTCATCCAATTATAACCAAGGATATAATTAACAGCCAAGTAAACAGAGCTCTGAGTACGGCTACTGGCATTTAACATTTTTTCAGCGTTACTGCCTCAACGTACGATAAAAGCTTGTTTTTACAACAAAATCAGTGATTAATGGTTCCTGTTATCCAGAACGACATTTTCCCCATTTTACCACAATACTTATGACTCTATTGGTTAGGAGTCTGTACTGTGCCCAAAAGGTTGTCGGTTCAAATCTAGAGGCCAGCAGATTGATCATATGAGCATGGAGCCCGTTGGCCAGGCCCTTAGCCCCATCAACTGCTCCACTGTCATTTGGCTGAAGGGAGTCATCAAGAGAGCTTCAGAAGACAGTCTGAGCCATGTGACTAGAGAAGGCTGTGGGTTTGAATCTCGCAATCTGGATCTACCGTACCATCAAAAGAGCTGCTCGTTGCAAACCCCTTCAAAGAAGCTCCCAGCTGTGTAAAATGAGAAAAGCCTAAAGCAAACCATTTAAGTAATCCTGTGTAATGGATTACTTTAACGTGACGGATCTGTGAAACCTGTGGTGGGACCCCCCTGTGGGTGGGGTTATGAATGGGTGTGGCCATCTGCGGGTGGGGACAGCAAAGGCCTAGGTATCTGAAAATCAGCCCCAGTAGAGGCCAATTACCTGACATGTATTACTGTGAGAATAATTAATCTATCAATTATTTTGTAATTTCTTCTTAATAATTTTGAGAATTTGAAGTTATTTTTATTGTCTGGCTCCTCACCAAAGGGTGCTCAGTTCAAAATCTGTTTTCAGCTTTACAGATAGACGAAAGGACGAACATACAGATTGACAGATAGATAAAAACTACCCCTCCATTTGAGGAGGGGAGGCGTGTATTTCACACAGCACCGACCGGGAAATTATTTATTGCTCCACCAGACACGTTATTTTAATATTCAACAGCACATTTAATATCTTTAAGAGAGTCTCCTTATCTTCATCTACGGGCCCCTAATACATTACAAGCTCTTTAGTGACACCCTTTTCTCCAGCTTCCTTTTAAATCACATCACCCTGTCTTGTCCTGGACTGTGCTATACTTCAAGTTAGACCTGCACCATCTCCTATTGTCATTACGTGTGTGATTCAGACAGACCTCGGGTTCACCCTCCATCCCGTAACAATCTCCATAACTTCAGTGTTTATATGAGCTCAAGGCCCCTTTTTCGTCCACCCTTTCTTCCTCAAGCTCCAGTCAATTCCCATCTCGCCACCAGCTGCACAAAGAAGCGCACGGCTGCGTCTGCCCACGGACGACTGGTGCGGTTTCCAAAGCAGCCATGACACAATCCAGACCCTCCAGGCCGTGCAGAAAATGTGTTTACCCCAAGTGTCCCCCCCCGCCCAGGAGTTTGCTTTCCTTCACAGCTTTGATCCATATGGCACTGGGGGCTGTATCAGCGGTCTTGGGTTTCAGGTGCCTGCCTAAGATGTCAGTCAGAGCTCTCCGCTGCTGCTGGGGGGCCCAATCGCAACGCATTGCCGGCAACAGGGAGGGGAGGCTATGCTCGCTCGCCCCCCCCCCCCCAACACCAGCCCGCCTTGCATACTCACGGAAATAAAAGAAGCCGTCGGCCACCCCCATCAGCTCACATAGCCAGACAAATTTTGAGGGTCGCTTTTTAACACAGGCTGTGGTCCTCTTAGATCTAAAAATAGAAGGACTTGAGCAAGCGTGACCCCCCCCCCCTCCCCCAGGCAGGGCCTTACTGGTAGATGTCCTTTCGTAATACAGTCCTGCTCAGAGGGTTGTCAGCCTGTGGGGCCACGCTGACCGAGCCGACCTTCAGCACCAGGGTGTCCTCCTCCTTTTTCGGCTGGGGGTCTGCATTGACACGGCGGGGAGGGGGGTATGAAAGGCAGGGCGGAGGCTGGGTCCCATGCAGCAAGACACTCACGGCGGCAGGTAACTGGTTAAGGATGCACACCTGAAGCTGGGCTGCACTGCCCGTTTCAACCACTAGGTGGAGTGGGGCCCATGGGTAAAGTACTTAACCTGAAATGCTCCTACTTTACAAACACCTGTTATTTTCACTGATTCAGAGTAAGTGTATAGCCTAAGGAATAACATATTAAACATTAAAAGGCATGCACGATGGTAAAAACTCATGTTGAAAAGAAAATTGTACAGAGGAGTGAAGCTACCTCTGATCAAGCTTAATACAATCGCAAGGCCTTTCTCTGCCCCTAGGGGCTCCCTCTCACCTGCAAGTGGCAGTGTGTCCTGAGGCATTGGGCAGAAGATTCGGATGACGCTGCTGCTGACATAGATGAGCGGTAGGCTGCTGGAGGTCAGTGCCCGGCTATGCATCGGCTGGCCGGCTGCTGAGTGGCTCGCCTCCCGGCAATGTCGGCGGCGCCGTGGTGGCACGACCCGGAAGACACTGCCAGCGGTGGCCAGCAGGGGGCAGGAGAGCACCACGTCGAAGGGCTGTGCCGACAACAGGATCTCACGCAGGTACTGGGGCGAGCCATCGGCAAGACCCTCCGTGAGCCGTGGTGCCCCACCACGGGGACCCCCTCCACGTTCAGGTCGTGAGGTCAGCTTGTGCCGCACGTTCTTGGTGACTGCCTGGGTGTAGGTGACGGACAAGAAGCCGTGCTGCTGGTGGGATACCTCCAAGGCTTTGGCGGCCGTCTGCCAGCAACAACCGGGGGGGGAGAAGAAATGCAGAAACTGAAGAATTGACCTAGGTGGGCCTCGAGCGGGCCAGCTTGGTTCCATTGGCTAGCTCAAGCTCCAGAGCATGACCTGCGTGGCAGTTGCTGGATCTCTGCAAGCTGATGGTTAAACTGCAAGCATCTTAGAGGACACCCAGCGGTCATCTTCCCCAAAACACGGGGAACGGTAGGGAAAAAAAATGTCCAATTAGGTCACGTTCAGAGACCGCTGGCCATCCTATAAGCTCCATTAAACACCCGCTTTCCAATTTCCAGCACAACCGGTCATAACCAGTTATGTGATTCAGAAGAAAAGCCATTAAGTGAGGGGGATGAGTAGGTAGTGTAATCAGAAGATACAATGCATTTAAGGGAGATAAAAAAGGATACTGAACCAGCTCAAACAACTAACACTAACAGGTTAGGTCTGCGTGAACTCCAGCTAACTCCACATGCCATGTATGTCGGTCACTCAGACGCCACTCGGCAGGTCCACCAGGCCCACTCCACCACCATGTTCCATGATTTGCCATCAACAAATAGATTTTAGGGTCTAATGGTGCCCCCGTAGTGAAGAGGACAGATTAAGATTGTGCTGTTCCGTTCAGCTTTCTGTGCGTCACTTTGGACAGCAGCATCTGCTAAATAGGTATATGTAAACGTAGAATGAGAGCATTACCAGATCAAAGGAAATCAAGAGGGTGGGCGCCCAACAATTGTCCAATCAGATTTTGAGTTCTGAGAAAGCTTGATGTTCCTCTCTCTGTCTGAGGGGGTTTAACAGGAGCTCACGCATATCAAACGTGTAAAAGGGATATTCTTACAGGAGGGAAAAAGCCAAAGAATCGGCTGAAAGGGTCCTGCTTGCTGACGGGTCGAACCAGCACAGTACGTCTGTTCAGCTTGTCAGTGCAAGAGAGGACCACCCCTCCGCAGCGGCCGAGGTGGCACGGCCCATCTTCTGGGCTGGGGGGGAGGAGGCAGGGGGAGAAGGCAATAAGCTTGAAATTGTAAGAGATTTGTGTTGATTATTTTTTTTGTTTTAGCAAAATTAATCAAAACAGAGCAGCACAGCTTAAAGCGTCTGTAACAGGAGGTGGTGACTGCCTTAGGCTGTGCTAACTTTGTTAGCTTAGCTGTAGCACTTCTTGACAATGGTTACAAGCCCAGGAAGCCCACAGGGTGACCAGAAAGGCCAAGGAGGTGCTGAAAAGGAGGGAGGGACGGTCACTGCAGAAGCCTGCGCCACTTGGGGGGGGGGGGGTTTCGGTGTCTCAAGCTCCTGCTTTTCACCTGATTTCCTCGAATACCTCAGTAATCAATGCTACTGGAAGGACTGGGGAAACTGCACCGGGCTCATAAGGCAGGAGACTCATTGGTGGAATTTCAGCAGGCCAAAGGTTTCCTCAGGAGTGGGCCCAATTCTGGCTCCGCCTGCACCTCACAGCTTTAATCATCCTACTGATCTGTTTAATCGCCTAACAGTTGCTTTTGAAAACCTTCAGCAAAAGATGGGTCTTGTTTTGCCCAACCAGCACCCCTCCTTTACTGCGTGAGCCCCACAGCACCTCCTGCTGGTCAGCATCCCCAGCTCTCCTCAGTATGAGGTAAAGTGGCCCAGGCTGGGAGGGGAGGTCATCACTAAGGCCTCACCGCTGCTTTCTCCTTGCACTGCAGAATGACGCCTTCAAAACGGCCTGTACGCCAGCCCTCACCAGGCCTGGAAGACACAATGGCCACCCAGTATATACTCATCCTCTCTCGTGGGCATTGTTCTCCAACAGTCCAGCCAAGATGTCCCAACAGTGGATCTGGCAGATCCTTATTATTATTATTATTATTATTATTATTATTATTATTATTATTATTATTGTTGCACTAACAGAACCAGCTGAGTCTTTTTTCCCCTCAGTATTGGGGCTGTTAGTGGTGAAGGGAGACTGGCACTGTGGATCCCCAAGGACCAAAGACCTCCACATTGCAGTATGGTAGTGTGGGGTCCACTGAAGTTTTACCATAATTCATAATGACAATACACCCCCCTCCCCATTTCATTTTGACTGACACGTTTAGGTTGAATGTCAAAGTGTGATCTTTCGATGGGGCATTGCTCTCCATTGTGATAGGTCAACTGCCCATCTTCACGTAGTACCTGTGAAACCAGAATGGTTAATACTGTACGTGTACACACACACACACACACACACACACACACACACACACACACACACACACACACACACACACACACACACACACAGCACAGCCTACACAACATTCATCACCACACACATCAAGCTGTGCTTTTAAACAGCACAAAGGCTTTAACAGAGACTCGGGTCTGTGCTCCCCACAGTAACGTAGGCAATGCCCTTGGCATCAACACCGTGGTTTTCTGCTATATCATCTATATGCAACTCTGGGGCTGCACATGTAGGGTCAGTCCAAAGTTTGAGAATACCTGTTTGAAAGGAGAATTGTCTATACTGTCCAACACTCGTCCATCAAATAAGTACACTTGTCTCAAAATCTGAAATATATTCTAATACTGGATATTTGTACAATACAGAGTGCATTCTGGATTTGTAGTTCTGACTGTCAAGCATGAAAGAGGCAGCGTGATGGTCTGGGGTTGCTATCGATCTAAATCCATGTTCACCTGAATGGCTACCACAGCATCTACCACGTAATTCTCTCATTCTTCACGTAAGATGACAGTCCAAAACACACCTCAGAATTAGGCAAGAACAGTTTGCCAGCAAAGCAAATGGTAGCTATTTTGAGGAATCCTGGAATTAGAAGCTATTTTCGATTTTCTTGAACAAGGCTTAGGTGCCCCTTATGATTTGTTTTGTGAATTGTAATACGTTTTTTTCATTTTCATGTCCTTAAAGAAATATGCATAATGTAAACTAGGGTGATAATGCCTAGTTTTCAGAAAGTGTATTCAAACTTTCAACTGGTGCTGTCGTCATTGCCAAAAAGCTATTTTTTTTGTTTATACAGTGCCTGGTACTAAACATCGTGTCTTATAGCCTACGATGCGATATCCACAACGTATCATCTACAAAATAGTGACGAGAGTCAAATACAGACACAGAGTTTAAGGGGAAAGCGTGGAGGATGCCATTCTGACAAACGCAGGTTTGAGGAGTCAGACTAATCTGTCTACCATCCTCTTAAGTCACAACCTTCAAGTTTTTCCTGAATGTTGGGCCAGCCGATTCGGCCTCAGAGGACGGCGTGTAGCACAGAGTACCCCTCTGGTACCTGTTCCTGTAGTGGTCAATGTTGAGGCTGCCAACTTTGCACTTGATCTTGGTGTAAACATCCTGGACGTCCACCGAGGCACTGAGGTCTTCCAGTTCGGTGATAACACAGATCTCTGCGAAGAGGGAAGTGGCATCGTGAGCATGGTGACATGATCAGTGACTTAAAGGAACATCGAAACTAAATGGAGAAGAGGGCAGGAGGAGAGATGAGAGGTCCTCAGGTGCATGTAAACACACACTTCCTGTTCCAGAAAAGGCACTGCAGCAGGTCACATCCGTTACTGTGAAGACACCTTATTCTAGGGCCTGAAGTAGCTACAGAGAGGATCACGTTTTCACACTGAAGTTACGATAGGAAATTATTTTTAAAGCATTTGCACACAACACAGGTGAACATATCTTTGTCTGGAAACATTTTGACCCTAAGCAACCAGAAGTAATATTTTCCACATTCATCCAGAGCAGCCGCTCCTCTAGCCAGGCAGCTGGTCCTTTGCTGTGTATCCTACATGACCCACGGGCAAAGCATTTCATTGGCATCAGTCAGGAGAGAAACATCTCGGGGGATAACCCTGTGTGAAGACCGACGCCTTTCTGTAATGGCTAGGGGATTACATCACTTATGCCGCTGTCATGTTTGAAAACTGGATCATAACGTTGCAGGTTTTCAGTCTTCTACCACCTCCACCAAATCCCAAGACGCTTGGACGATAACCAGCCAGGTATCTACAGCTGCATTAGCTCTACCTAGCCCCTCAGATAGCAGGTAATAGGGGAGATCCGGCATAATGCCTGTTTAGGATGCTCTTAAATCAAAACAGGGTCCAGAAGAGCCCAAGCCAGCCATTCTCAAAGCACTTAAGCTCCGGGATCAGGCCCAGTAGGTGCTCAGTGTTACAGAGAGCAATTAAAGGTGAAGCCTGCTTTTCAACACAGCCATTAGTCAGCGAAGGAGCAGTGGTCTGGGGAGAGTCTCCCCAGCCACAGGAAGTCCGCCCCTTGCAGTCTGGTAGGAGCTCCTGCAGCTTGGAAGAATACAGACCAGACCATTCAGGAACCTCCTCCTCCCTAAACATAAGCAGTTTAAACAGGACGCCTTAAAACACCAATTCCAACAGCAGTACGGTGAAGCGCAACATCTTACATGTCACTTGTCTCACGATACTGTTATGTTGTCCTGCCCTGAACTTCTAACAGTAATGCGTGCTGTGCTACCTGTCCGTTTGGCAGCAGGATCAGGTGCAAACAGCTTGACGGTGACCTTCGGCAGCATCCACTGCATCCACAGGCTGACCTTCCCGCTGGCCCCACTGATGCTGCTCGTCTTCTGCTCCAGGGTGACCGTATCCAGGGACGGGGAGTCGTCTCCAGTAGGCAAAGAGTCACCCTGGCGGGAGGGGCGAGGGGAAGACACACGCAGTACATCTTATAGTCGCTGATGTGCAACAATGAGGGAGCTGATGAGAAACACACTTCAGGAAAGTGGCAAAATCACCTAGGCCGCCGGAACCGGTTAAACATGAAGCCTGGCACTCCCAAATCTCCCAATGCCCCCCCGACATGAACGATGAATGCAGGAGGCCTCCTTCAAGGTTCCGTCAGGCGTTTATGGCATTCCCACTACCCCCCGGAAATGCATCCATTTTCCCAAACACCGATTTGTTGGTGCTGCTTGATGGGCTCTGTCTCCATCAAGTGTTACTGATAACCTCGTTACCGCAGTCGTCCCGATTGGGGATCCCAAGCCACTTTGCCAGCCGGCTTATCCGATGGAAAACTAATGAAAACAATCTGTGATTCTTAGGGGTCTGATGTTAATTTGTGAATTAAATTCAGTTAAGGATCTAACCTTTGTTTGCAACAGCAACTGGAAAGTGCAACACAAACACCATCCATCCATCCATCCACTTTCCAAACCACATAATCCTATTCAGAGTCACACAGGGCCTGGAGCCTGTCCCAGGGAGGGTAGGGCACAACACATGGGACACTCTGGGTAAGAGTGCCAACCCATTGGAGGTCGCACACACGCACTCACCCAATCACACACCAATTTGTATGTCTTTGGACTGTGGGAGGAAACCCATGAAACACAGCAAGAACATGCAGACTCCACACACACAGACCTGCAAGGTGGAATTCAAACCCCCAGCACTGGAGGTGTGAGGTGACAGTGCAAATCAGTGAACCACGGTGCTCCCCAGAAAACTAACTCATTATGGGTATAATCATCCCAAAATACTTAAAACTAGCATTAATATGCTTAAAGAAAGAATATGTATTTTCAGAAGCATACATCACGCATTCGACTTGAAAGTGATTTTTAGTGTCTAAAATTTCTTTACAGCAATCAAAACTATGAAAAGCCAAACCAACAGGAAGGGGTCGGGGGACTATTTGAATAAAACAGGCCACATTTCCAGGACAAACAGTGCCTCTAAAATTATGTAATATTCTAATGTTCAGTCACACTGCTGAGGACTGGACTGGGTAAAGTAGGGTAAGCTAAGGCACACACACAAACACACACACACACACACACACACACACACACCTCCCTGATCCAGCATCACAGGGCAGGTGGACAGCTAACAGGACACATGCAGATCTTTGGGGGCAGTTAGCCCCCGATCAGATGCCTCTGCAGAAATAGCACCCCCCCCCCAACCAAAGTGTGTGGCACCCCAAGGTGAGGCCTTGAGAGCCAGATGTGCTTAAGGGTGGGGGTTTGCAGTAGGGATTCTGCCATGCTCCCGGGCTGTCAGAGGGTGGGGGCGCGATGGTATTTCCCACACCTCTGTACGCCAAGCCTTAAAGTACACAGGCTAATTCCCCCACTGTGGTGCTGCAAAGCCGCAGCAGACAGGCGTTTATTTTCCCTGCGCAGTCTGTGTCCTCGCTCATCAGAGCGGCCCAAACAAAGCGGCAGCCTGGGGAGCGTCAGGGAGTGAGGGTGGCAGGGGTGCGGAGGGTGTCTTATCAAAACAGCTCCCACATTCCTGTTCAATCAGCCGGCTTCCTCGTGGACTAAACACTTCTACCACTGTTTGCACTCGAGTAAACAGCGGCAAGTGGGCAGCCCTCAGCCCAGCCGGGGGGGGGGGCTTACGCTGCCACATCTGGGTGGTAAGAAGTGATTAAGCGCTGGCGATGCCACAGGAGCAGCGTTAAGACGGCCCACAGCGTTTCTGAGAGCTTCTGGAGCTACCAAGGACCACCAAACGTCCAACAGGGATCTGAGGCCAATGAAAAAGCATTTCAGATATTTATTTATTTAAGATCATCAAACTTTCCTCTGTGGGCCAGGATTGTTCAGTCATATTTTCTCCCCCGAGGTTGGAATCTCATTTTGTTATTCCCTTAAGCACAAGTTTATTCATGGGGGGGGGGGGGGTTATGTGCTTCAATGGCACATCACCCCCCCCTGTTCTTCACCGTCCCCTGCTCGGGGGGCCAAAGTCCG
>JAACJT020000110.1:8044967-8079119 GCA_009936485.2 Gymnarchus niloticus | reverse complement strand
GCACGCGGGCGGGTTGAGGACGTGGGGGGGGGGGGCGGGGGAGGGGCGGGGCGGGGGGGGGCGGGGGGGCGGGGGCGGATAAACATCCTCCTTCAGGTTTTTTTTTTTTTTTTTGTCCCTAAATATAGAACCTGAAATAGCAGTTTTGTTTCATTTTTTGCTACGTTGCTCATCTTCAGGGAATGGTGGTCCTCATTTACACAAGGCTTTGTCGAGGCATCAATACATCCTCAGCCTAACAGCTCAACCTCTATCCTTTCTGCCATCTTCATATATACACAACCGAACCGGGCATCCATCCACCCTTCAATAGCCACTTATGCATAAGGGTCTGAGTCCTGCCATGCATTCAGCACACCGGACCGGGCTGAATCCAAACTCTGGATATGTGACACATCTTCTGACACATCATTGAGCCTTGAAAATCCCACCCATTAAACCCAGAGCAAACTTGGAAAAGAAACTTTAATAGAATCTGCAGGCGCAATCAAACCGGTCTCATTCCAATAGCTCTTCTCAGGAGCCTGAGAATCACTGACAGGAGGTAACTAAGCTATCCAATATATTCGAGTCGGAATCTCAAGGAAACAAAATAAAGGACAAAATGACTCAAACTATCAATAACTTTCAATAACTAGACTCTTCTAGCAAGTTTTAATGGGCAAATGGGACAAAACTGTGATGTCATAGGGCAGATTTAAGAGCTTGGAATCCAGTCACACCGTGAATAAGTGGCAAGCCTGGCAAAGACAGTGTGGGCAGCCCCTGGGGGGGCCCCACATTCCGGGGCCCCATAGCTTACAGGAGCTGACAGGCGCTCGCGACCGTGCTGCCAAGGCAGAAATATGAACAAATAAACGCAGCGTGACACCGAGGGGGCTTTATTTGTTTCTGCTGCCGTGGGGTGTTTGCCGCGCCTTTGATGGCCCGTTTGTTGTTCCAGCGGTGACCTTCTGATGCTGACTTGCTGTGGGTTCGAAAGTGGTCCCATGGGACGCATCTTGCATGCGACCCTGGGGGTTCTCCATTCTGTCGCAGTTGAAGGCTGCTCCAACCCAAGAGTTGCCACTCCAAACAGCCAACTACACAATTGGCAATTTCGATCTGACCCTAAACATAATCAAGAGGGAATGTTTTCTCGAGGAATCTGGGATTTAACATGGAATCCCCTGCAAAAGGAGATCAGAGAAAGATCTTTAACCGGAGTTCTAGCTCAGGATCACTTGATATATCAGCTTGTTGCTGTGTCATGATTCCTGAGGCCCTGAGCACTGGTGTCGTTAAGACCATAAGCCACAGGCAATGTCTGTCTTCTCCTGTTGGAGGGCAAGATCAAACTCTCACAATGAGGAAATCAAACCTCATTATTAGTACCTACAGTCCAGGCTGCTGATGGCTCAAACCTCACCCACCCACCCACCATGAACAGAATAGTGGTAAAGAAAGAAAAAAGGCACTCCATTATTCGGTCCAATTCAGGAACATCAGTGCAAATTCCATTTATTTATTTTCTGTTATTTAGCTTTGCAGTGAGACTCTTATTTATGTGGCCAGGACAGATAGTTGTAACTGTAAATCTTGTGACAATTCGAAGATCTGACAAAAATGGGGAGAAGGGGGTGAGGGGGTGTGGATGAAGTAATCCACGCTAGAAGCCGAGGGGTCAGGTCCTGCTCATGGAAACCATCTGGCCAAGTCCTGCGAGCCACACCAAACACAAACGAGCTCCGAGAAACAAAAAAAAAATCATATTCATTAATGGACAGCAGCTGCAAGTCAGAGTTACTTCATTTTTCCATGGCAACGCCTGCTCTGTTTCAGGGATCCCATTTCAGTTTTGGTAGCAACGTTCTCCTCTGCCAGCACTGAACACATTCATGTGTTAAATACGAGGAATTACTGCGAATTCCTGAAATAGAATCACCTCCTGTTAGCTCCGGATTGTGTTGAGGCAGGTGACAGCAGGCAGCACTGTTGGAGGGGGGGGGCACCACCCAAGCCCAGATGGCAGCGGCAGGCATCACCTAGTGGTGATGCTGGTGGAGACGACACCACCTTCGTCTGACCGCTTCCATTGCAGCGCCATCATCTGACATGACTTTCCTCTTTCCTCACTCATCTACACCCTGCCCCCCCTTTGATTCTCCACACCTGGACAGCAACCTTCACTTGAACGAGCTAAATTGTCACATGACCACACTGTTGGATGATGCAGCCACTGTGATGTCACTTTCATTACCTCAGTAGCTAGGAGATCACGTCTCGCTCCAAACTGATGAAGCAGGGCCAGAGTGCATCTTCTCAGTTCATGGTCAACAATTTGGACCAAGAGGCCAGAATCAGAGGAGAGGGAGATTCTAATGTAGTGTTTCGTACAGTGAATCACCTAAAAGTCACATTTTCCCATATTCTTTTAAAGGAAGATGCCTTCATCTTTAAGGAGAGCACCTGAAGTTAATGGCATGTCAAGTGCAACATGATCCTCCTAATTACACCTCCTCTGCAAAGCTGGGCACAGGTGCAACAGAACTGGGTCTACTCCATATTTTGTTTACCCCGCACTACCAGAACCAGACTAGTTTAGTTAGAGCTGGGATCATGAGAAACCCAGATTCAGCAGTTGGCTTGGTACACAGCAACAGGAACTAGGTGGCACAAATCCAGAATTGTGATTGTTTGATTCCAGATGAAAAGAGGTTCTGATGAGGGTGGAATTAGCACAGAGACACAGGGGGTGTGTGGGACATAGTGACATGTGTCTGTTCATGGGACTGCTGATGGATCTGACACAGGAAAGGGCATCACCAAAACAAATGGATGGGGAGAGGCTGTCCCTCAAAAGGCAGCAGTCTGCACAGTACCTGAAGCGTGAGCCGTTTGACACCGTCCCACACACAGGCGATCAGCTCCTTCATGTGCTCCTCTGGTGTGGTCCAGGACTCTGTGCTGGTGGGCATGACCTTCACGGGCAGGGATAGGGGCCGGGACTCTGGAAAAGAGGCACAGATGGAGCTGAACTACACAGCCTTGGTGCACTCTAGCTGCTTGACTGACCCTGAATCAGACAAATCACAGAGCAATGGGGACCAGAGCTACACCATTAACCCCTGATCAGTGTAAAAAATACACACACACACACACACACACACACACACACACACACACACACACACAGCTTTGGCACACAGAAGGTGCTTCTGACCCTGGATCAGGTAAAAGAGTCTTAGATCACCCTAACTCGAGATCAGCCGAGCTTCACAGGTCTGTGACGCTGGGGTGTTTAATGCTGGTGGAGTAGTTCAGAGCACCTCCACACAGAGCCCGAGACAGATGGCACTGAACCGCCAATCACACGCCATAAGGCTAAACACGCGGCTCTCAGCACAACGGAAAACGGCAAAAAGACGTCAAGAAGGACCCTCTACGACATACAAAATACAGGCATCACTCCGGCATGAATGCTAAACCCATCAGAGTGACTGGGGTGAGACAGAATCCTGGCCCAGGCACAACCTGACCCCGGTCATGTGGAAAGGCAGACAGCCCTGGCCCGGGCGTCACCGACTTTGACACTCTCTGCGGCCGTCCCAGGGCCTCTCATGTGGGCCTGCTGTCTAGACTGCGGCACCCACCCCCAAAGAGAAAGAGCGGGGATCCCAAGCTCTGTGGGGCGCGGAAGAGAAAGCTGCGGTGATGGTAACCAACAAACGGCTCTGTGCTGTCAGCCGACATCAGAAACCACGTATTACTCAGCCATATAACATAAACAAAATCAGGCAAACATGGACTTTTCCGAAGCGGGCCATCAGCTTCCCATCAACGGGATCCCAACACTACCAGCTTCTGAACTATACCACGACTCTGGCTTCCACTAAGGCCCGAAACATAAACCTGGACCGAGGACCACTGTGACGTGCAGGTGCCTCTCCCCTCCACCTCCTCCAAAACAGCCCAGCTCCAGGCCCCCAGCAGGCCTTGAAAACCAAAGTCCGCTGTCTCCCTGGACTCCTAAACCGTTCTAACTGGATACAGGCCTTGTCAGCCCAGATATCAGTGCAGCGCTCAGCGATCAGCACACATCATCAGCATTGTAGCAGCACAGTCCTTAGTTTACCTGGGGGATACTGACCAACTAGCGACTACGACAGTATGGGCAATGATGACCTCTCGTTTTATTTGCCTGAGATATAGACCATTTCACCCATGGCAGAGAAAACTTGAAGGCAAGGATAAGAGGGGCTTCACTGAACCCAGACCAGCTGAGCTGAAGAACTGATGAGCCTTGTCAAGGCATGGGGCAGAGGTTAACCTTCATCTTAAGTGTGAAGCCAGCGATTGCCGGAAAGAAAGAAAGAAAGAAAAAAGAAACAAGGGGAAGAAAGTCATCAATCATCTTTTATTTATTTACCAGAGAAACAGGCCTATTATACACGAATGGAGAATTATAAATGGAGAATTAATTGTATACAGCCACTGAAAATAAGACTTTTCGCATGACTGAGAAATTGCTGGAAAACACCCATCACTCCATCATTCACAGGAGGGAATTCACATCTTATCAAAAACACAAATTAAAGAAAAAAAAAACTCTGCGTGTGAAATGGATTTTCTTGTGATTTTTTCCCGTCCTCTGATATGTTCCTTATTACGATCTGTTTACAACAAAACGTGTTGTATATGGTGTCACATCTGCACATCTGTACATTTTAACAGCCGGCCCAGTATTTGTTTTGGATGGCCGTCTGTGTTTATTTAAATATTTATCCTATTTTATTCCCAATACCGATGCTGCCAGGGATGCTGGCACGGCAGCCGATCCGGTTTTCGCTTCTTCTTCTCTTTCCCTTTCCAAACCGCATCAACGATGTGTGTCTGTGGCGGGCTAAGAGACACGGGTCCCAGTGTCCCCACGTCTGGAAGACATTAAGGTCCAACAGCATGATGACCACAGCGCTGCTTAGCAGCACAACTGCAGTTATAAGAATAAAGTGATCATCATCATAATCACCTCCATCATCAATAATATTAACAACAACAACACTAACAGCAATAATAGCCTCATGCTTTAATGCCTCGAAGCCTCACTGGGAGGTAGGGGGCCAGCAGGTGGGATGCAGAATGAGTGGAACACAGTAAACGGAAGGCCTGAGGAGATGAGACTGACGACAGCCAGAAGTGACCGTGTACATCGACTCTATTCCATGGAAACTTCCAAAATGATGAGAGGTTTGGGCTCGTTACAAAAGCACTCATCGCTTAAAGCAGGAGCACGCTGAAGGTCTACTGCTGTCTTTTCCACGGGAAAAGGCCACAGAACGAAGACGTCATCCGGCATCCAGCCACCGCCTGCTTAAACTCCCAGTTTCTTATCAATTATCATTACGATGGAATCACTACAGGGCTGCAGGCAAACCTGTCATAAACGCTTCCATGTGAAGTGGTGTGAGAAAGAGAACATACACACACACCCAACCATGATACACATGCAGCTCCTGGAAGATGTGTTTTTATCTTTTATGAACATTATAAAGAATCTCAGGCCATAATTAAACCCTAACAGGCTGACCCATTGTCTTACCCCAATCTATTGAACTATGCACCTGCACTGGACAGCACACAAACACCTTAGCCTGAGGGTTTGGGGAAACACTGTATAAAAGCTCAAGTTTGGCACAATGGCCTTAATCCGGGGACAAAGCACCTGGCGCTCCAGCGTCGTCAAAACCCCAAAAGGCAGTGATGCGTTTACATGGAAACAGCATCCTTCACATAAACGTGCAGCAGCTAATAAATGGTATGACTTTCATCAAACTGCTCCGGTCTGCCTCCCGGTTTTTCTTGGGATTTTTCCATCCCTCTCTTTTCCCAGAGCTGTCAATTGACCTGGACCATAGGGATTGAGAGTTACCACCATGGTGGAGCTGCCCATGTCTTGAACTAGGGCTTACTGGAAGGTATGAGCACCAACCAGTTAGGGTGGAGACCCTACTGTATATTCCATGAAAAATAAACACCGCCCTCTTAACAGACACTGACGTGAACGATGACACCATGTCAGCACAGCATACCCCTCGGCAGGGAATCAAGGTATACAGAAAATTATCTCTAATTTCATTAAGGGTGAGACAGATGGAGAAGACCAGTGTTAACATGGTGTCCCCATGTCCCTGGTGATGCCAGTCACCAGCCGTGACTACACTCTCCTGCTTCATCTGAACTAGGCCGTATTGCCGCTGTCAGCTAATTTTAGC
Organism: Gymnarchus niloticus; assembly: GCA_009936485.2. Lineage (NCBI taxonomy): Eukaryota > Metazoa > Chordata > Actinopteri > Osteoglossiformes > Gymnarchidae > Gymnarchus > Gymnarchus niloticus. The sequence goes on along the minus strand of JAACJT020000110.1, from coordinate 8,072,868 downwards.
CCAGGGGAGGGTGCCAAAGTCACCATCATTCAAAAAGACACCCGTACTGAGAGCCCCTGGAGGCCCCTAATCTCCGTAAGTGTGCTGCCAACTTCAGCTTCATTAGAACAATACTTAGCTAGCTTGATCTGCCTTTGTTTATGGGACAGGCCCGAAAGAAACTGAAAAACAACTGCTTGTTTTGAGCATTTGGTATACCGGGTTCTTGTGAAGAATATAATGAGCAAAACAAAGCAATTAAACACTTAATATTTAAAAAAAGAACAAACAAAGAGTGACTTTGAAACAGCTCAGCAATTTAAGAGACCGTAGTTTATCCCTGCATTATTCTTAAAAGGCCTCTTTTTTGATTACGGACAGAGCATTTGGTAGCGTTATATAACTGATAAAAACATACTGTCAGTGGTATGAGGACACTCGTCCTGTTTGTCTACCTAATTTATATACCCAGTGTGATTAAACACCCTGAGATTCATAGCTCACGTGTCCTAAAGAGATCATTACAACCGACCAGACATCACAGCGATTCTAGAGCGTACTGCACACACTCGCCATCCACACGTCAGGAAGGCAGCTTCGCTCCGGGGAGAGACGGTGAGTCACACAACAGACTCCTGATGGGTCGGAGACCATGCACAGCACCCAGAGCCCCTGACGAAAAATCCATATGCTAATGCTGATACCTTAGTCCTGGGGGGGGGGGGGGTTACATCTTTCTGAAAGAGGAGAACATCCCATTCTCCCCCAGGCTTAATTCTACACTGAAATACAGCATGTCAGCGATTCCGTGAATGACTCAGTCACAGCTGACTGTCTGGGCTCTCCCGTCGGACCACCTGTCCTCCACCGCGAGCCTCTCCTCACTGCAGCACGTGCTGATTGTGTAAGCCACAGGGGGGTCGTGCAGCCGCTTCTGTTTTTGTATTTCTTAAAAAACGTCTTATAGAGGCGGCCGTCAGCAATACAGCACACGCTGACAGTAACTTTGCAGCATTCCTCTCCGACGAGGACGTGTCAGGGTGCACACGCATGCACGCACGAGAACAACTTCTGTGTGCCGTCATCTCTCTCGGTGATTTTAGGCCTAAGGCCAGCAGATTCTAAGCAGGCGTGTGGGAAAGGATGTCCCATGTGAGGAAAGGATGGAGAGCGGTCAGGATCCCAGAACAATCACGATCCTAAAGAAGTCTGTCAGAAAACCACAGTTCCGATAGCACAGCTACCAAAAACAACCCAAAAACATCAGGCACATAATGTTTGTGACAAATACTGTTTTGTGCAGGGTGAGTATCAGAACTGTCCAATGACCTTATTGGGCTGCTGACGTGTCCACCGGCCAGGAGCCCACGGCCATCGGGCCTCCGATATGCCAGCTGTCTCACTCGAATCCATGAGGCCTTGTTCCACATTTACTGTCAAACAGCATCACCCAGGGCGGTAGGTTCCACAGACAAGGATTCAAACGGGCTAAGACCAGAGGCAACTCTCATCCACTTCATGTAAACAGAGTGAAAGAAATCTGAAAAATAAAACGTCTGCATGATTAGGCTAAGCCCCAGAGATATTAGGCTGCATAATATTCCAGGATGGAAATGAACCAAGTCATATATCTGGACGGGTATCTGGAGTTAGATTCAAACAAATACATTAGAGCTACCGGGTGAAATGCCAAATTATAATTTAGTGAAAAAGGGTCTGCCCGCGGGCCAAAACGAAAACCAATCGGCTCATTTGGAACCATTACTTACAACAACGCAATTCGTTTCCGCGGCAATTATCAATTTCGCAGAAACCTCTGCTGTCTGGAATAATGAGGTTGCAGCACATCACTGTGCGATTTTCTCAAATTCGAAACCGTCTAAATAATCCTTCCAGTTTATTAAGGCTGCCTCTTGATATAATCCAAGTTGCAAGAAACGATTACATATCGTTATAAATATGCTATTCCCACCCTTTATAAAAGTCCAACTGGAGATGATCGTAAAAAAACAAATGAAATACGAGTGCGTCCCTTCCAAACATAAGTAACCAAAGTATAAACATCCAACGAAGCATGGAAGGGAAACAAAAACACGATAAACAGTTAAATGGCACGGCTTCGCCTCAGCACTCCACTGCCTTCTCGACTCAATGTAAACATTAGCTTTTAGCATTAGCTTCCTCGACTCCCTCTGAGATCTAAAAGCACACCGAAAAGCGATTAATAAATCAACTCTGCAACGTTAATCTCACTGATAACACGTTAAACACCACTAGACCTTTTAAAAGGTCATTTGAGGACCACTGAATACTGTTCTTTGTGCAGAGGATGAAACAGTGATTTAAGGGAAAGAGTGGAGTACAGTGCAAAAACATGCACAAGTATACATTTAATTCATATTTTCACACTCTGTGCCACAAAGTAATTTTACTGAGAAATTAAAAAGGAATTATTACTGAGGAGGAAGTTGAATGCAATTAACAGTTCTACAAGCACATAAAGATGTCATTTTGTAACTGGCATACAAAGATCCACGTCCTGCGTTTTCTCGACTCACATTTTAAGTGAAAAGTCGCATGGAAATTTTAATCTAGGCCCCTATCAGAAAGAACACGAATCATTTAAAAACCATTACAGGTTAAATCCTAAAAAGTTACACCTGCTTCAAATATGTGGCCCTTGGCTGTTGCCGGTACTATCATCACCTCATAGCAAAAGAAAACAACCATGAATTATTCAATTAACTGGCTTTAAAAATGGGATTGCTATTTCTGCTACGGACCTCTGCCATCAAGTGAGCAATCAAGCCAGGCAAAATAGTTATACATATATGCATGTGTAATAGAAAAAAAAATGACAAGGCAGTAATTTATTTCACCTGGCTGTTCAAAAGCTAACCTGTGTTTCCATTCGCAGGAACACTGCAATCACGTCATTTAGAGTCAAAAGGTCACGCCAGCAGGAGGAAAAAAAAAAAAAGAGCAATCGGTACAAAAAACCGGCGTAAATCTGTAAGCATCGTTAAATGTAGATCTGGGACTGACCCCAAACACCACCACAGGACAAAAAGCGCTTTCGCATGAATCGGGCGAAAGGAAAATGCAAGCTCAAAGCCTGTTTATTTTTTGGCTGACGGACGGCGGGCTAAACAAAATCTCTGGCTGTCACAAGCGTGGCTGACAGGCCGCAGCCTGCATGCGACTCTTTGTGTATAATGGGTGCTGGTGCAGTTGTTAGCTTACATACGATAATGAAGATAGATATAAATATAGGCAGGCAGGCAGGCAGGCAGAGACAGAGGGCCTTTAGAGGAGACTTAACCACACCTGTGTGGTGACCTTTTCACCTGCCATGCTCACTGCCCAGGAGCATTTCTAATGGATCCATTAATACCACGAAAATGTAATCCAGTTTAAGTTATCTTAAACTGTCCCAAGGGAACCAAAACATTAGTTTGCTTCTGCTGTTTTTATTGACTGCTGATTAGTTGGTGGGGAAACAACAAAACGGCAAAACGCATGGCGCCAACTCCGTTTCCAGCAATACTCCACGCCCATAAACACCACTGCTGTCCGAAGCAGTCTGGACGCCCGCCTACCGAACAAGCAGCACATGAAGAGAGACCCCTGTGTACGCTCTGAGATGGTCCTCAACCTTGCTGAGGGGCCACAATTAAACAAAACAAATGTGTAATAATAAAAATAAGCAACACTGGTTGGTAAAGTCATTCCTAAAGGGAGACACATTACCATGGTGAGAGAGAGGCTAGATGAGTGAGAGTGTGTGAAAATGAGAGAGCACACCCACCGGTGACAGTTTTGGTTTTGACCGGACTGCTGGCATAATCCGAGGCCTGGTTGGACGGCTGCTTGACCCGTGGTGTGCTACCCATGGACCCCTCGTCGTCCCTCTTTTTGGCCACTGGCATCGACATTGGAGTCGCTCCAGGAGCCTGCAATGACATCACATCACCCCACCCCAGTCACCTGACAGACACTGAACACGGGGGGGGGGGAACAGCCTCTGCGGACATAATTGAGTGTGACATAAAAACAAGTATGGTGTTATTGAAAACACTCCTTTAAAATAAAGTAACATAAAAATTAATATGGGCCATTGCGGTGAACGATCCTGGAGGGGAAATTACATCATGAAATAATTGCAGGTTAAACAGCTGCATTAAAAGCCAGGTTGCACTTGCACTAAAGCAAGAGCAACGTGTGTGCAGGGTCATAGGCGGGATGGCAGCTGTTCCAGTGATTAGAGCATCTGGCCTAATCAGGAAACATAAAAGCTCAGAAAACAGGGAACGCGCTGCACTGCGCGTGGCTCCAAGGCCAACAGAGAGGCTGCAGTGGGCGGCTGTTTGTCTTGAAAGGCCTCACACACCGCTGGCAGCTCACGGCCAGCCCTGGAATGGGCGCTGGAGTCCAGCCACAGGGCTCCAGCTGCAGGGAGACCCAGGCCGAGTGTCTGCTGGAGGTACACAGGGCAAGAGCACAGAGACAGGGACCATCCTCACAGAGACATTGGCTGTCCAACGCAGAGAGAGACAACGGCTGTCCAACACAGAGACACACACAGAGACTTGGGTTGTCCAACACAGTAAGACACGGAGCCACAAACTGTCCAACACAGAGACACACAGAGACTTGGGCTGTCCAACACAGCCATGGTGACAGGCCACGTTACTTATAGGTTTGGTCTGCTGCCATTTGGCTTAGCAGCCAGCCTGCATCTTTCACAACTGGAGTGTTTCTCTTCTCCCTATTAATCAGAAGTCCTGCAGTGAATAATGTGACAGCGATGGTAACGATCATCTCAGTGTTGATGCAGATGAAGGTGGTGTTGATGACAAGGTTCAAGATGAAGATACAGATGATGTTCACAACACTCCCTTGAAGCCACAGCACCCTGAACGGCCCCACTCTTGTCTGATTTTGGAGGCTAAGCAGGGTCAAGCTTGGTTAGTTCTTGGATGGGAGACCATCTGAGAATACCCAACACTGTAAGCATTTCCAATATGTGTGGATGGTGCCTGCCATGGGCACCATCCAACTTGAAAATGGTGGATCCAAGTACGACATCATCGATGTGACTGCCAGTAAGATCCTCGTGGACCAGAATGATGAACTGGCTTGCAGATGATGGACTTGACTATAACTTGCTTTTTGAACATATATTGTTCATATAACTTTCTCTGCTCTGCATAATGATAGCATGCCCTAGGGGGAGGGCGTTCAGTACTCAAAAATTTACCTTCCTTGCTGAGGTTCCTCTTTTGGTTCCTCTCCTATGTTATTTTCTGGCCCTTGTCCTTTCTCAGCAATGTATATTGTAATTACCACACACATGTTAAGGGCCCTGGGGCAGCTGTGTTGCGAAAGGCGCAACAAAAATAAACCAGAGTGAATGATAACACTTACAATGATGATGTTTACGATGATATTCATGATTACAAAGATTACGTTCATGGTGCTTACAACGATGATGAAGATGGTGATCATGATGGTGGTGACCAATGACTGGCAGCAAAGGGTAGCACCCCAACCAGAGGGATGTGGAAAATGCAGAAACAAGACAATGCAACACACAGCACCTTCTTGTGGGAGGACAAACTTCCTTAGCCAATCAGAAGCCTGTGGCGCTTAGATGGTCTTTATACCGGCTTTACTTTCGATGGAGGTTCAGAAATAAAAACATTACACTTACATTAATTTTGCAGACACTTTTGTCCAATGAGAGGGACAAGTGAGGAAAGCTTGATGTTAGAGAGCAGGGTCAACAGAAACCCCTGGAAGAGTTGGGGTTAAGGGCCTTGCTCAAAAGCCCAATGGTGATCTGATTATTCTGTCAGCCATGGGATTTGAACCCATGACCTTCCAAAGGACACAGACCCCAAAGCCATTCAGCTATACACCACCCTTCAACATGTGATGAATAAAAGAAATGAAAAGGCTGTCAACAGGAAAGGCTAAAGAGAAATAGCGGGGACATCAGCGGCTCGAAGTTCAGCCAAACGGCACAGAGAAGACATGCCACTTTGACACGTCACAATCAAAGTGAACGTGCTGCTGCATCTCGTCATGAAATCCACCCCTGCCCGGCTATCCGCTCAATGTGTGTTCTGTGAAGATCACATTATGCTTGACATATCATTTGCTTCGAATCAACGGGGTGCTGTGTTACGCAATCCTCCCTGCCCTATAGAGTGTCAGCTAAAGAGCTTCCCACTGCTTATCCCACACAGGGGGTTTTACAGGTATAAAAACGGTCACTGAAGTATCCATAGTGTCAGTAAGCCATACCACCGTCCAGTTACTCAGTACACCTCCCACATACCTCCTGACGACTGACGTCTCGCTATTCATTTACGGAGGAAACCTCGTCGGATGATATCAGGAATGTATATAATGGGGCACGTGCTCTTCCTGTTTACATTCTTACCTTTTTTTTTGAATATTATGTTTATTTTTTACACCTATTCCTGGACAGAGAGGCAGCTACTGCCAGACATATTAAGTCAAAGTGTCATACTGACTTCCCTTGAACATCTGCCCACAAGCCACAATGTAAATGTCATTTTGATGATGCACTGTGTGAAGGGTGCAAAAACCATCCATAGTATAAGGTCTGAATTTTGGAGCTGGAAAAATCTCAGGGGAACATCCTCGAAGAAACCAGCCTTCAGAGGGAAGACCGGCAGACTGATCTGATCACACTGGTAATTGCCAAGTCACCACAACTGGGTCCAAGGACAAATTCTACACAACCATGTTTGAAACCAACCACCCCCTCACCCCATTCTGAGCGGCTGAAAAAACAAACTGACATAAAAAATTTGCATAAGAAATGGAAGAACATGAAATTTCACGCTTACACCAGACATGGTTCGTACGTCCATTGGCATACCTTCTGGACACCGGAAATCCTCAACCGCTTCCGAAGAACCAAAAAGCAAAAAAAAAAAAAAAAAAAAAAAAAACCAAGGGAAGTACAAAACATAAAGCAGCATTGAAGGAAAACAAAGACACAGCTGGACTTCACAAACGTGTGCCCGGTATATTCAAAGGGCACCATGCCTAGTGGAGCTGCTGTCAAAAGAATAGTGGGCCACCACAGACCGAGTCATTAAGAAGGTAAACGGAGGGGTCAGCAGGGGTCGAACGAGCCGCGAGCCACAGGGCCCCACCTGCTGAGTCACACGCCCGCCGCTGCTTCCCCGCTGGGGTTGGTGCAGGAGCCAGGTACAGAAGACCGGGTCCACATTGACCGCGATGCCCTGCATACTGATGAGCAGCACGGCACCTACAGGAGAAAAAACAAAAACGGCAAATGGAACAGAGTTATACTCTGTGGGTGTTATGTAGTCAAACGACCTCTGAAGGTCATCTGTTTAAGCAAATCAAAAAAGATCCAAAACAAAAGGGCAAGGGGGGGGGAACGACTACTACTGTACACAGATGCAGACACTGCACAGACATGCAGACATACGAAGGAGTGCAGACACACAGACACACACAAGTCAATTGAATCTTTAATTCTTGACTCATACAAAAATCAAGTACAAGACTAATGATCCATGCTTATAAATCCATGTACCCTGCGGCCCAGCCTGAGATAAGCGGGTATGAGATGGATGGATGATCCATCTATACTCCCATCCCTTTGTATCCCTGTACTGGTTTAAGAGGATAACAGCCTGCAGTGTGATTCTGTCAAGGACAGCATAATATTCTGCTGTCGCTCCGATCTCGGTGGTCCGGCAGGGACTCAACACCAGTCACACGGAGCTGTGGGCTCACTGCGGGCTTTCCCTGAAAGGAGCAGGAATGAAAACTACTGGGCAGTCCTGCTGTCTGAATCCTCAGGGGCAGAACTAAACAAAACCCCCCTGCAGCTTTTCCTTTATTTAAAGGAAATTTTATCTGAGAAATACAGTATAAAAGATTTTGTTTTAAAAGTAGACAAAAAAAAAAAAAATCTCTGAACAAAATCTGTGACTTCAGTCAAAGTCACAGTGAAACACCCAAAAGAGTTTAACCAAGCATAATGAATAAAAAGGTTCCTTCATAAACTGGCAAAGATGTCCGCGGCCTAACCGTTCCGGGTTGGTAAGAGGCGTCACTAAACATTTACGCCATTACTTCACTGACCATCACGGTACGTTAACCACGTTCAGTTTACACAGCAAGGGCACAGTTTGTTCCAATTGCGTTCAAAGCGTGTCTTGCAAAGCCAAAAATAACATTTTCTTTTGATAAATCTCTATGAAACTTAAGCCTTTCCGGGGGTTACGCTTATTCTTAAATAATAATCTTTACCAACAATATGGGCCCAAGGTAATGCATTAGGATTCTATCAATAATGACTACCATGCATTTTGGATCAGACATGATCCAGTAACATGCCAGAGAATGGCCCACTCTAACGATATGGGGGGGCATTCAGCCTCTCTGATGGCTTTCAAAGCATGGTGGGGCTTTAGCACGTGTTGGATCTTCTGTTTCAGGACCCTAGGCAACGCCATTGCCATGTTGGGTGTGGCAGGTCTGTAGCACATGTGTACACACATTCTCGGCCCCTCACAGGGGCAAGAATGAAGCGAAAATAAAAATACATATTTTTAATTAAAAGTTTTGAATAATGTTGCTTGATAAAGTTGATGTTTATTACCTTTGTAGAAAGTAGTATCAAAGGTCACTTGGTTATCGTTTTCAATACTCTGTTTTTTGAATTAACACATAAGGTAAAGAGCTAGCATGCTTAGTGGGAAATGGGTTGGGGGTTCAAATCCTGTCCATGATTTGTATGTAAGGAGTTTGCATGTCCATCCTGTGTTGCGCAGATTTCCTCCTGAAGCGCACCAGCAGTCAGTGAACTGGTGTTTGCACATCACCCAGAGTGTGTGACCATGTTCACCCCAGCTAGTGTCCTGTACAGCTCAGGAAGAGCTCTCCACAATCACACACAACATCAACAGCTGGAAGATGGATGAATGGAATTGTTTTCAAGACAATTTTGATTTTGTTTATGTTTTGTTTTAGCATGCATGTTCACAGAGGATCACATGCCATAAAAGAAAGCTGTGCAGAACAGACCTCGCCCCCCACGGTGACGATGCACACCGCTGACGTACTCAAACTGGCTGACTGGAAAACACTCATCACTCCGTTAGACCAGTAAAGGCCGGCTCATCAAAGCCCGGAGAGTGTCTGCTGTTATTTTTTAGTGTCTGGCTCAGCAGTTGGGTGATGACAACAATAACAGAAGTGTTTCTCTAACTTTCCCCTGCATGCAAATCCCGCTCCTGCGTCTCGCAGAAGCCTAAACGCATCGCTCATCACAGAGAGCCTATTAATGCCCAGGGGCTGCAGTTCATGGCACAAGATTAATAAGACGAGGGGAAAAATAAATGTTTAAAAAACTAGACGCACACCCTCCGAGCCCCCCCCCCCACAAGGAAGACGCGAAGCCAGGACCAGTCGGGTCCAAATGGGCCACCGTGATGCAAAAGAAGACCGGCCATGTAAGGATGAGGGTGGAGTCAGGCAGAACAAAGCGGCATTTTGGGGGGGGGGGCCTGTGAAAGCATCAAGTCAGATGAACTCCGACGGGTCTGGTCAATGCTGAAGCCAAGTAGCAAAACCAAACATTACGGCACATGCGCTAAAGGGCTGATGGCTTTTCCAATGAGCTCATGGCTAGAAGGTGTCGGTAAGCCAGCGGCCACTGAACAGGTGAGGTGAGGGGGGCATTTAATTAAGCCTCACTGACACTTCAGTGGAGCCTAAGGTATGCTATGTGCTATAAGGGGGCTTTAAACTGTAGGGGTGAGGTGGAAGTCACATTTGGCCGGGGGGGGGGGGCTGGTTCACAGGTACTATGGGGCTCAGAAAGAGAAAGAAACAGAGGATCTTAGGAATTTAGGGCTGGCCATCAAGACACAGCTGACAGCGGCCTCCATGACAAGCAGAAGAGGACTAACGTATCCTGAAGACCCTGACCCCATCCGGCCGCTCACATGAAAAATGACAGGCGTGTATGTTGTTTGAGAGTTAGCTGGGGTATATAAACGCTGTTGCAACACAACCCACCAATCCACGGTTAAATAGCTGATTCCAGGAATGAGGTTCATAATTGGGGGGGGAGTTTAGGAAATGTCAAACTGGGGAGAGAGATGGAAAACAGCCTAAATAACTACTGGTATGTATGTTTCCAGTCCCAATAATACAGCTTCACCAGCCAGATGCATTTAGTGATATTTAAGGTGAACATCCATTTTCCCCAGTATGATAAATTACACCTGTACAGTCTATTTATACCCATTACTAGAGTTACTCAAGTTATTTCCTTTCGTAGGAAAGCTGCTCGAGTGTCCACCCCCCCGGCCCTGGGTAATTCAGTACGCCATCAGAACAGGGCAGTCGGCCCAGGAGAGGAAAGGCACAGCAATTCCAGGGTTCACCACCAGGGGCATAACTGCACAGAGGAAGTGTAGAACATCTTCCTGTGGATTTATAGTCTTGCATGACTACAGCCAAGTTACATCTATTTTTATATTGTCTTCCAATAGTGTCCAAGCCTGCACTTCACAATCTGTGTTCTGCTACTTGACCAGGAAGTGGAGGGCAGGTCAAACTGATTCACAGCACAGCCTGACCCACCTGCATTGGGGTTTCCAACCGATAAACACCTGCTCTCAAGTGCAAAAAGCAGCATGGCCCATGACCGCAAGGCAGAGCGGTCCGGCAACGAATCCCATCCAATTCCCCTCACCCGTATCAACGGCTACTTACTGCTTCTGCTGAGGCTCCGATCGGTGGGCCAAACGACCCCGCAGCGCAAGCGTCTCAACCGACTGAACACCCAGGCGGTCCAGACGCATCAATTTCCATCCAAACAGAAAGTTAGGAAATCACAGAAGGCAGAATGAAATGACCCCTATTAGCCACACAACGATGTCATCAATGTTTCTATGCATCGTAAAAGGTTTTTCTTCCCCACACCCACATTCACGTGTATCATCGAGTGTTAATGCTAGATGGCCGGTAGCCTTCAAGGTCCTCAGAGGCCAATGTTCGCATGGAACAAGAGCACCTTTATCTGGGCCCAGATTTTCAATAAGACCAGCATGGAAATACACATCCCATCTTTTCCCACTATATTCATAAATCCATGTGAACCCCGTTACACGCTGAAAGGCAAAGCAGTCGAGACATTCATAATGCGTTGCTATGGTGAAATGTGCTGGGCCATTCAGACACCTGTTATCTGTACCATTATTGGTTTCCTAATGGGAATCACAGAACGTCAACTGCCCGCTGTGGCCCATGCCGTGGGACCTCAAGGAAGAATGAGACGAGAGAGATTTCATTAGGTGCCAATTGTTTTTAAGCACATCAAAAACAGCAGTCACATCTTCAGCTGGAGAACAAATCAAATAACATTTCCTTTCCCCTCAACCGTGGACCGACCATGTGACCATACACCAACCCCATCCACTGCAGCTCTGATGCAGTCACCCCCGTCAGCAACAAGCGTCACTCACCACAGAAACGGCAACAGAGCAGGATGCTCGGCTGTTGGGCTTATGGCTTGTGGGATCAGCTCTGGTAGCACCGCATATTTAATAAGATACTAGTGGATAGACCCTCACATGACTCTGCCCCTGGTGGTTTTGGGGGATGGCAGGGGGGGCGGTTGCACATGTGGGGCCCTGGATATTCCGATTCGTCACGCGGCAGAAGAAGAGAGGACAAGCTGCAGGCCATCCCTCTGGGGGACATCCAGCAGCCACAGGGCCCAGGCTGCCAGAGGCTGGGAAAGGAGCCCGTACAAGAGGGGACCAGAGCCTAACGACCAGCTTCTTCCTTTCCCAATGCCGTAAACCCAGACGATCTCAGTGACAGACTGAGCACCCTGTTAGATGCAGGGCCGGGTGTCTCTTAATGATCGTGGGTAGCACCGCGCCACAAGGCCACCATCCAAAATGCAAACATCCACAAGAACGCGCCCGGAGTCATCGCAGAATGTAAGCCACTCTCAGCTTGAGTTGTGGAGACACAGGGCCATTAGGTTCGCGCTCGAACACAAGACAGGAACACAGGCTCCGAAAAGCTAAACCTCTGTTTCCCTCACAGGAAGCTCACCAGCTTGAGACAAAACTCAGGCTTATTCTTAATGCTGGGAAGAGTCTATAACACCATCTTCTCTGAGGGCACCGCTCGTTAGCAGGACCAGGTCTGCATTAACAAACACCCGTCTCTCCGTGCTGGCCGGGGACAGGAATAATAAATAATCTCCGGGATAGAAAACGACGATGTCCATGGGAAACGGTAACTCGTGTTTAAAGATACTTCCCTCCGTTCCCGCAGCAGGCTGAAGATTACCTCTCCTTAAAGCCACAGCTGTAAGTGGTTGCACATTTCAGCCATTTAGCAATTTGAGCTAATGGGTTCAGGCTGAGCGCATTTGCCGGAGATGCGCTGACGGGGGCCTTTGGCAAAGGCGGCACCTGACAGGTTTCCAAGGAATGGGGAAACGGTGAAGATACAAACTGACACTCAAGAGGACGTCCACCGTTGAAAGGAAGGGTCATGAAAGAGTGTGGAACCTGACATCACGGGGTTAAAAAAAAATAAAGATACATAAAGTGTTTTCCAGATTTGAAGGTTATCCTGGCTATTTAAAAGGTGCAAGGGAAGGTCTTCAGTTCAAATTTTCAAACCAATTGCCATTAAAAGTGATTTCCCATCTCTCTGAGGCTCAATCCCGGTCAAAACACAGTTACAGGACCAGCTGGCTGAGAGGAGCCTTATCGTCAAGGCCAGGCTCAATGTCGGCGAGGCGTGCCGGACGGGCCCAGCAAGGTCCGCAGCTGGGGCAGGGTGGGGCTTGCTGTGTATCGCGAGGTGTTGAGCGACGCGCTGCTCTGTGTCGTCAATTCACCAGGCATGCGGGCCTGTGTTCAGCAGCTGATAAGTTAAAAGGACACACTTATCGTGGGATCCACCCTCCTGCCGGGACAACTGAAATTTGATCACCTGCGTCCCGTCACCATGCCGAGACCCCAAAGGGACAACTCGGATGTCATGCAACAAAGACCTTGTCAGGAGGGAGGACGTGTTAAGGATCTTTGATGTGAGGAAGAACGTCACGACAAGGAAAAGGTGCTTCACCTTTATCCTGCACTCGCAATTAGAGGCTCGCCATCAGCGAGAGAAGGGCCGGAAATGTGATTCTGAGTGCCAGCACCTCTCTCTGACCTGTCCCAGGATAGGCGCACATGTCACGCATCCAGAGGTGACAGAAAGAGGAACAACTGTCTCCCTTTCCAGAATATATTTATCATTCATGTCTTTCGTTGCTCTGTATAACTGTAGTATGCCCAAGAGGGAAGGAGCCAGTTGACTGTTGGACCCTCAGAGGTTTTTATTCTCCTCGCTGAGGAGTTTTTGGCTCCTCTCTCCCATTGTCTTCTGGCCTTTTCCTTTGTAATCAATGAGAAAGTGCCTCATTGACAACCGTGTTGTGAAAAGCACTACAAAAATAAACTGAACTGAAATCTTAAATGTCTGGGTCAGAGATCTGACATTTTTTCCGTCCACCCTCATGTGGAGAACCGACACCATTTTAGGGCAAAAAGACAGCAAAACTGCACTTGGTAGAACACATGATTTGACACACCAGACACCATTAAAGGGTCTTTCTTCAGCTCGAAAGTCTTCACTCAAAGATGACTCTGAAGGAAACAAATATAACTAGATCTGACTTTGGCCCTAGCCAGAAATCAGAATTCAACCACAATTAAAAACTGAAGTTTTCAGGGAAATCCTTGCAGTATCAAAATGACAATATATAAAAATGTATGCAACACCATGAAGTCAGTAAATAAACATGTAATTAGTTGTGGTGGATGGAGACCTCTGTCAAGACACCCAAACTGGCTCACCTGTTAATAGCGCAGCTGAGCATGTGGCAGTCTGTATTTTTCTAGTTTTAGGACCACCAGTGATGATGAATCTGTTCAGAGCTGTTTTCACTCATGAATGATCTCTCTCAGGCTTCAAACCCTCAGAGAGATCACTCACCTCCGAGTTATATGTCCACAGCCTGATGCCGGGTGATCTTGAAAGGAAGACATCTGAAAAGGAAGCTTGATCTCGAATACGCCGGCACATGCCAAGGGTGGGGAGCGGGCACAAGGCAAACCAGTGCGTGCATTGTACTCAGGATTGGTGTGTGAGGTCACACCACGTGCAGCCCAGCAGTGAGTGACAAGAGCCAGCGCCATGTCAGGGCAAAAGGCTACAGGACGAACGCCAAGCCAAGTTTTCAACAGCCTCCTGGGGGGCTCTCTGGGGGAGAGTAGCAGTGATCTGATTCTGAAGCAGTGGGTCGAACAGAGGCATCCGGGCAAATCAGGTGTTTTTCCTAAAGTCCTCCATGGCATCGTCTTCCAAGCTGATGATTTATCGTTGAATGCGGAATGTCTGAATAGTTTTGACCGTGATATAAGCACTACCTCACCTCATCAGTCATCGAGGCCATTTGGCACAGATGGCCAGTGACTTAGCTTGCCGAAATGTCAGTCCTGCTGAAAAACAGGCACAGGAGCCAAAGCGACCAGATGACCGAGGGGCTGATGAGATTGGACGCCACCGGCAGGACGAGTCACATCCGTACAGAGGACCCCCACACCAGAGAACAGAAACGTGACCGTTGACCGACTCAACACCGCATCAGGTGATTTACAGGTGACAGACCTTAAAACAGGCACCTCTTCTCCGTATGACCACAGAGTATAAATTCGTCTTCGCTGACGCCCTCGAAAAATAACAAACTCACAAAGTGTGCGTTGGCAAGGCAACGCGGTCCATTTGTTGGCCCGGAAGGTCTTACATGTAGCAAAGCGCCTTCTGAAGACGAATGGACCAGAGTGGAGTGTAAACAGTGTGATCCATTACATGCCCCCCTCCCTGTGTGTGCGCGCGCTCTGGAAAGCGGCATTCATCTCCGCGGTTACATCTGCATCCCGTCAAATGGGCACAGGACTTTACAGCAGAGTGCCCGCTGAAGTACTACCTCACTCCCGGGAATCCTCGCTGTTAAACATAACCGCCCCTCCCCAGTCCCTGTCACACCATGTGATCCAGAGTACCGGGAGGGTTCGATGGGGGGGTGGGGCCTCAAATATCCCTTTTCCAACAAATAATGAGGGTTCGGCGCCTCTACACTTCCGGGTGACCCTCGACCCCCCCAGAAACACCGGCTGACATCTAAACCAGCTAGTACAAACATTTCACACGAATGGGGGTCCACTGTTCTGATGTTGACCAACAAATGTGGCGACAGTTACCGCTGCAGTGCTCTGCCATTCGAAGCCAGAGATGTGCCTTTACTTGAACGCACAGGTTTCTGAGAAGCCATTGCATCTTCAAGATGTCACGACACTCCAAACTCTCCAGATCAGATCATCCATTACTGGCAAGTTTTTCCACAGCAATGTACCAGTAAGAGAAGCTTGGGGTCAGACAGCAGAATCATGCAACATGCAACATCTCTGGAGCGGTGATGACCGACACCAAAAGTTGAAAAAGTTCTCATTTTATTTCTAGAGAAGACATCGTTACAGAGATGTATTGACCTCAGGCACCATACACACCACTACAAATACGACACAACGCATTAGAAGGGAGGCAGCGCACACTTTAACCTCACTCAATAAAGCCACTTCAGGCTGTTTGATCTCCAAGCCTTCCGTAAGCCCTGAACTGAGGGTCTTTTCTCTACTGTAAAAAGCTCGGACGGAAAGCTAGGCAGAAAGGACCGTCCAGCGCGCTGTTTAACGGCACTGACGTAATACGGTCTATAAACGCCACTCAGGTGCGGGTTTGTTTTCCTTGGAAGTGCAGGACAGTCGTGAAACAGGAATCCAACCGAAAGCTAAACAATAAATCCTGGTAACACTTAAAGAAACGTTAAGTGGAACTGCTGTTCAAATAAACGCTGGCATTTCACAGGCACGCGGCTGTTATGCGGAGGCACGGGAACGAGTCACGCCATTCCGCAGTCTGGTCGCGCCTGCAAACGGGCCGTGGCAGCTGTTTATTATAGGGAATCGTGCACTCCTCATGTGAAAAAGCCTCAGGGTCCACAGTGTTACTCAAACTCACTTCCAGATCGCCAATATTTCCGGAAGCTCTCCTGATTCTCCAGAAGCCACCATCAACTGACACCCCCCCGATGCAACCAGAGATATTCATAGGTCCGGCCCACATTCGCATGGTGTTCAGCAGAACATCCATGACACGATGTTGGTGTGAAGTATGACTATCCTTGGAATGGTCTGGGTGTGGACTCAATGACGCCCCCTGCCTAGTCTCAGGGGTACTGCACCCGACAGCACGTGTTGATTTTGGGTGTAGGCTGATTCCACCCTCCTCTCGATCCACACGCCAGACCTAAAGCAAGGTGAAGGGAGTGGGAGATGGCGCAGTACTGCTGGCTCACCCGCCGATGAACTGCACTGAATGCATCCAGACCCCCGATTATATCTCTGGCCGAGAGGCCATTCCATCAGCCACTTGCGGGCTGCTCTGTGCGATTTTCTTCTTTAAACGAATTTCTTTCCCTTCCTGTTCCACCAATACAGCATGACAGGAAGCCCAGAGACCTCTCCGGACGTCCGATGAAAGGAGAACTCGGTGGAGAGTTAGGTGCTGCAGTCGAGGCTCTTTATCATCCGTAACCCAAACAGATAAACAGGAAGCCGTGGAGAAGCAGCAGAAAGCGTGAGGTAAGGAGATCTCACGCACGACAAGCTCACATGGACCACGTTCACACAGCCTGTCATCTGCCTTTTCCTCCACAATATAACTACAGAAATAAATCAGACAGACACCAATGAACATCCACGGTAAGGAAACTAGGCTTCTGCCTAGGCCCCATTATTCTCGTTATTATTCTAGCAATAATATGTCTTCCATGGAAATTCACACCCTTCCCCCTATTTCTACAATAAGATATTTTACTGAAGCTATTCTAGTCAATAGTACAACGGCACCCAACTCCTCTGTGAACAACTGGGTCACCAGACGGTCTCGGCAGAAATCTAGTGGTTTTATGTTGGCTGTGTTGTCTTAGCGTGGCTAACGGCAATTGATAAATGACAATATCATCTTCCCAAGACATCATCATGGCAATACCGTAATCAGCCTCTGAAAAAATAGTAATCGTACCACAAGGTATGTCATTAAAAGTCAGAGCTGAGCCGAACAGACTGCCAGAGACTATGAGGGAAAATGTTCCCCCTTGATGAAAGGTCCATGTTTAAATCAATTTTCTAAAGTGCTTAATCCTATTCAGGGTTGCAGGGGGCCTGGAGCCTATCCCAGGAAACCTCAGAGCACAAGTTGGGGGACACCCTGGATAGGGGGCCAACCCATCACAGGGCACAGTCTGTCTCTCTCTCTCTCTCTCACACACACACACCCCGAACAATTTAGCCACACCAATTAGCCCACAAGGCATGTCTTTGGACTGTGGGAGGAAACTGGAATACCAGGAGGAAACCCCCAAAGCACAGGGAGAACATGCAATCTCCACACACACACAGTCAGATTTGGGTTCAAACCCCCAACCCTGGAGGTGGGAGGTGATGGTGCTAACCATCGAGCTACCCTGCCCACCCAGATCCATGTTTCACTTATTTATAAATAATAGAAAAATAAACCGATAAACCGAGAGCACATTTCCATTGCAAATTCCAGGACACAAAAAAAATAATAAAACTTCACAAAGACAAAAGATCTGATTTAAAGGTTGAAAGTTAAACAACACCATAAATTAAATTTATGTTTGTAGGGAATATAGAAGAAATAAATTTAAAGACCACTTTAAGCATGAAGTGAATGCCCAAATGAAAGACTCGATACTGATGTCATGACCAGAGCAAATTTCCTTAAAATACTACTGAGATTACGAGCCGCTTTGAACGTTATTTATGCAAACGGCTGATTGGCCGATATGATTTTACTGTCATTATTTATCACATTGTGGGAGAAACAGGAAAGCACCTTGAAATAAAAAAAATACCTTCCGACAAGACAAATCAGATAAGAACCGCTTCAGATCTACTTAGAGTGGGCGTGACATGACCACTATGCTGTCATCCAATAGGCCGCACTTGCTGAAATACGGTGTCTTATTATCAGACGTGCTATATCACATCCACTACTATGAATATGAAGGAAGGTAAATCAAAAATAATATAACTAGAAAGGGGCTCGGCACAGAGGGATGCAAAATGAGCGTGTGAGCCATGTGTAGCAGTGCCCATTCATTCATAATACAGAAACATGGAGGACTGGGATACGAGGCAGGAGACTTCCTGGATAGGATGCCAGTTCATCACAGGAGACGGACGGACGGACAGACACAAAATGTGCAATGCAAAGCGACTAAATTCCTTGACCGCATGTTTTTGAGACTCAGGGGGAAACTGTAGTACATGCAAAGTATGGGGGGCATAAACACCTTCAATCCAAGATATACAAATGCTATTCATTAAAAACTTAGTGACAATTTGATGAAATATAAACCAAGGCCTTCCACAATGATGCCATCCAGGGTGTACCCCAGCCTCGTGCCCTGTGATGGACTGGCATCCCATCCAGGATGTACCCCAGCCTCGTGCCCTACGCATCCTGAGATAGGCTTCAGGACAGGATAAACGGGTGAATACTGATGGGCAACAGATCACAATAAATGGACTGACTAATGGAGATCGAATTCAGGACTAAAACTTTCACATTTTAAAGTCAGAACACAGAATTCCAAAGACCCCTGAGAAACATTTGCACACCTGGCCATTATTTCTCATCCTCAAGAAACTGCTGCATCCTCAAACCTCGGCCTCTCAAGGCTTTGCCACTTGTCCCTCAGGCCGTGAAAGCGACTGTGCCAAGCAGCCTTCACCGTCCTGCCTGCACCACGTCTGGCCATGGCAGTACATGCGTGCCCCTCTGCACCCAGATTTCTTTGAGTAGAAAACAACTCTCCACATGTTTAATGTATGCTCCAGCACTGTCATCACCAAATATTTATTTGCAGTGGAGAAGAACTCTAAACGGGCCACATTCTTCTCCGTTTTGGGGGCCCGCTTATGGAAATCTCACCTTCTGACTGAGGCACTGGAGGGAGGGAGGTTGTGTTTAGGAAAGGGTCACACAAGTGCACGTGTGTCATGGTGAACACAAAACCAGGCCTATGTGACCAGGGTGGTCTCACAATTCCCCTGCAGAACTCGTGTGTGTGAATCCCTTCCTCAGATTTAAATTAAGGTGGAATGTTTAAATTAAAAGTGTATTTACATCCTAACTCTGGAAGCAGCTGAGTAACAGATTTCTGCATCAGTATCATAGGCAAGCAAAACAATGCAATTAGGGGAGGCAAAACACTGACATGTTCCCACCTTCCTGTGGACATGAGCACACGCACATATTCACACTCGCATGGCCAACTGAGTTCTATTACATGGCACCGTATTGGATCTCAGCATAAAATGTTTTTCAAACACTATCCCACACACCCCGTACTTCAGCTCTGTTCTACAGAGGAACATTTCTGAATGACAAAAATCAGGTATAACCTGTCACCTTCAGGCCTTTAAGCACCACGCCACCTGCTGGGAGCAAAAGTGCCTTGGTCTCTGTCAATACCTGCTTGCATTACAACACAAGTTATTCTGCATACACCCAGTTAATTTATAAAAAAGTACAAATTATTGCAATATTAATTATAATCCATCCATCCTTTAAGTATTTATTCTCAGAATCTTGGGTGGGGGCGGAGCCTCTCTGCATGTCTTTGGATGGCAAGAGGAAACCAGCTCATCACAAGGAGAGCATGTGAACTCCACACACACAGAGTGGGCATCAGACTTGAACCTCTGACCCAGGAAATGAGAGGCAACAGTGCTAGGCAACAGGCTACCCTCCCCCCCCACCAGTCAGACATGGCAACAGAAGGACATGCAGTTTACAGCCAAGGCTGAGTTTTATCAGACAAGGTGAGGCTCTGAGGGTTATCAATTTCAATACAAGCTGTTATCCATCATGACCACTGCATATGCAAATCCCCCCGCTTTGGTTCTGGGCTGCCACTATCAGCCAGCACGGGTCCCTTCTAGGGTCCTTCACCCACGGCCAAAGGCATGCTGGGGACGCAGGGCCAGAAGCCAAAAAACATGCCTCACCGCCTATAGAACGGCTGCTCTATGAGCCGACGAGACAAGGAATACAGACGCAGCTGTGACTTAAATGTTCTCCAACACTTTAAGTGTGTATTTGTTGTATGCCTTCATTTGGGACCTAGGAAATCAAATGTAATATTACTTTACCATCTACAGCTTTTACAAAGCATAAATTTAAGCCTTTTATTCCGGGTGGGTGGCGAAGGCATTAGAGACACACACAGGCACATACATATTAATAAATGCATGTAATTATATACAAGAAAATTTGCACTTCTCTTGGTTTCACATTTTTTCACAACAGAGAGTCAGTTTGTAAATCTCATCGGCTCTTTTCTGACTGTCTCCAGGACGAGTGTCACCAAGATGGACAGCAGAGAGCGAGAACGCCGGCCACAGGGGGGCAGTGATATCATAAGAAATTGGCAAAGGTCAGCGAGCCATTCCTCGCCACACGGCAGTCGGAGAAGCAGGTTGCCTGGGAACGATTCCCGAGTCGACAGCATACACAACTGTAAGTAGAGCAGGAAGCACCGCAAAAGATTAAGGCGAGAATGTGTCAAACAATGGTTCTAAAAAATGGACCCACGGCTAGTGCTCGGACCACCCAACTCTCACCTATGCCCCCCCCCCCCCAAGTTTACACTGCGTGTGGTTTGGTCCTTAATGGTTATGACTACACTTCCGAAACCCATGTGTATTAAAAAAAATATATGACACTGACTGATGTTCTCACAACCCAGCAGCTTCTTTCTCATGCTTCTTGAAGCTAAGTCAGTGGATCATCAACCCTAACACGTGTCATAGGGAACAGGAAGCTGCTGGCCAAAAGGAGGGAAATATACTCAAACGGCAGGCTTCAAGATACCATTTCTGAAGGAGGGAGTGGTTCTGATCCAGCTGAGAACACAGCTTAGAACAGGAAAGTTACCAATCAGGTCTGCACTGCAGAGGAGCCGCTGGATTCAGAGAGGAGTGCCGCCCATGGGACCCACTGGCATGCATTCTGATGGAGGCGATGAAGGTGAGGGGTGGGGAAGCCCACAGCCCCCCCCCAGACACTGTGTGTCTATAATGGTGACATTCTACCAGCATCTGAACTAAAATTAGAGCAGAAACCTTCACAAACATGCTGAGAGAACCAGCTGCGTCCTCTCCGAAAAAGGACAGAATTTACATGTCCCAGTAAAAATAATTCCCATGATTTTCAAATAGCTTGAGTTTTTAAATTTGTTGCAATCGTACATCTCTGTGGCAAATCCTACTATGATATTCAGACACCGATCCAACCTCGGAGCATCAAAGATTCCCCACTACACTTCAAAAGCTGCTCTTAATTACCCGGGGCCTTTAAATGGAGGACCGCACACGTTCCAACCGCCAACTGGTGCTTATTAAGCTGATGTTTCGATTGGGGACCGCGGTGTCTGGCTTCTGAATCACACAGGCTGCTGCTCCTTCCTGCTAGATCACCTCTAAGTCCACCCCGTTACGCTCATAAAGTTAATTCCTTCTGATTCTTTCTAGTGTGATACATATTTATAAAACTTTGATAAAATCTCTCAGCTAAAATGTTTGTTAACCTAATGAATGTGGAAGTCACCCCCCCACTTACTTAAAATTTCAAAATCAATCCAGTGATTTTTCCTAATAGGGAATTTATTAAATATAGGCTGCTGCTTAATGGGTTCTTTGTTTTCGTTTCGCTATTTCATTTCCAAAAATACCTTAGAAATAGTATTTTAAATTAAAGGGGTCAGCATAGATTAAAACAATCCCATAGCAACATTGACAAACTGCCCTAACACGTCACATACAACATGACAATTTACTCACACTCACACACACACAGGATTCACATTTCTCCCCAGCTGCTGAGAGAGACACATACCACCCATCCCCCCCCAAACCTGATCCAGGTGCGAGCTCAACGTCAAGACCCCCTCCAGATGGACCCCCTTGAACATGGCAAGTAGTATCAGTTTAGCAGCAGGGGGTAAGGAAAAGCAACTGCCCTGGGCTGGAAGTATCCAATATTAATTTCCGTTCTCCAGTTCCACAACAGAACCGCATGGCACGATGAGCATGTGGCTACGTCAGCAGCCACAAGGACAGAGTCACTTACGGAGAACTAAGACAACGATTTTGCCCCAAACACCAACAAGCAGACTCTACTACCATTTCGGAAGGATCTCTCTTTCTGACTAGGAAACCTCATTTATTACCCCCTAGTCTGAACAGAGATGCACCAGACATCTGACAAAACATTCTCTAACTGTGTTAGGGTACAGTGAATGGTTCCATTCATCACTGTCACCTTGAGATATTAACATTTTATTTAAATATTACTCTGCTAAGATCTAAGTAGTTTATCGCATTTAATTTTGAAACAATTTCTATTTACCATTCTGTTTCATTCCAACTTCATTATTCGAAACAACATTAATTAATGTTTAAGACTAATCAAAGATTTCAAAAATATAATATTTCAGCTAAATTTAGAGTAACCAAAGACCGGAGAAGAGCAGCAATCCATGTATGAATTACTTAAAGGTTTTTAATTCATTAAAAGCACAAGATTCAGATGAGATAAAGGTTTAAGGGCCTAGTGGTTGGCACGAAACTACCATTAAACCATCAGCAGGGCTCACTTTATAAGCTGTGAGCTAACTAAATAAACCAAGTAAAAACAAGACGATTCAGTCAGCAAAAGGGTCAACCCACGGCAGAAGAGCTTAAAAAGGAAACGTGGAGATGAAGGCCATCGTAGGAGAGAGTGAGCGCATAGTGGGCGGAGTACAGAAAAGGGGGAGGGAAAGGTACCCATAATTCAAGCAACCCAGGAACCAATTTCTGACGAATCAGCCAATCAGAGTGGGCCGAGAGAAGCCAATGGGAAGGACACAGGAAAAAAAAATACAATTCCGATATAATAAAAACAGAGAGGTCATCCGCGTGGAACGTACTGTGATTCTCCCTTAAAAACGGAGAATAAGCACTTGAGCTGGTCTGGCGACGTAGAGACAACAAGTTAAGCCGCCATAATCATATCAGCTTGTTAGAGTTAGTGTTAAAGGCCACAGAATCTAGACTCCTTCAAGGATGGAACGCCTCAATTCCTACACTCTGAAAGTAATTAGTCTCAATTAATCCACCTTCATACTTCACAGGGTACTTAACTGCCTTTCATAAAAAAAAAAGTTACATTCTCAACAATGACATCTCCTTTCAAGACCTTAGGTGGGGGTGTCCTATATATTCCAGAATATTTACACATTTCTGACATTCTCCAGGTTGAAATTAAGATGAAATAAAACATATCAAGCAATTAAAACAACTGTAAAAAAAAAAAAAAAAAAAATGGATGTTTCCTGTTTCACAGTAAAACACCGTAGACCAGTATAAACATGTGCAGGAAAAGCACTGCGGAGCAGGTGCAATTCATTACTCAATACCATTCAGCAAACCACCAGAGAATCAAGGCACAGATTTAAGTTTCCCCTTAATGCAACATTAATTTTCTTGCCAAATGATACAAATTAAATTCTACTCACTTAAAGAAATCAAGCATTCTGAAGACAAGCTGAAAACTAACAGCACAAACCAGACAGAATCAAGAGCAGGGGAGGGAGGGACAAGCAAATAAATCCTATGGTCTGGACCAGTCTGCCCCCCCCGCCTTGCATACAAGCCACAGGCACGCAATTGATTTCTTGTTTCTTGCCTGATGCTGGATTTAGTGTCTGCACCTGGTCTAAAGTGACCCCCCCCCAAATCAGTCATGTGCTATACTAGCCAGGGTCATTCATCCTAACTCCCCCCCACCACACGGGCCCACCCATCCACACCCAGTTCTTCCAGCCAAATCCGGACGTTTTCTCTATGCAGGAGATCTGTTGAAAGAAGTCCAGGGTACAGATGATGATGGTGTTAATGAGCCTTTAATGACGTCCCCCGCCCCGGGCCCTGGTGCTTCCTGTAAATGCAAGGGGCATTTCGGACCACTTACCCAGGTGGGCTCCACCACGACCAGCTGACCGGGGCCCTGCGGAGTGGTTCCCATCTGCAGCAGACGCCTTCCAAATCTCCGCAGAGCTTTTAAGCTAAATACTCCAACACCCCAACCGATTCTTTGCCCTTTCATCTCGTTCAATCACATTAAAAAGAGGCAGATTAGTGGCTAGATAGCTCCTTACGACACACTTTCTGGAACTTTCTGTGTGGCACTGAAGAATTCGCTAGCTTTATCACTCATCTCGAAACTACCCCACCCCACCCCTGCCCTGCCACCCGCACTACTCACTCCTGGCTGAATAGTACCACCACACAGTTTTTTCCTGGCTCTTTGTTTTCCAAGGGAGGGCTGCCTGTCCATCAGGTTTACCTGCGCTGTCCGGTGGGAGACCTGACCAACTGCCCCAAGGTACAGGCCTTAGGTCTCCCCAGAGAGCTCACAGACCCCAAAGAGGTATTCCCGTCATCAGGATTCATCCCAAAGACAAGCTACATGCACACGCAAAACCCAGAAAACATCAGATCGGGTATGAATGTTTCCGTTATCAATTCCAGTAACAAGCAGATCATTTTCTGCTTTCCCCAGATTTCATAAATAGACGTGCTGTGAAATGAAGCACTGTGCATGAGTCATGACATAATGGCATCGTTTGGTTTTACCGCCACGCTCTGCGTTTCGGTGCCAGCAAAAATAAGATGGGGTGAAAGGAAGAAGAAAACAAAAAATGAGAAGTATCTGAGAAAGCTTTACTTCGAAGTGTATTTGATCTGTGGGGGAGTTTCTCGTGAAAAACATCATTCAGGGACCTTTTCATTGTTTCATCGGCTCTAAGAAATACTAAACAGCTTGTTTTGTGATGCTTGAACACCGACAGAAAGGGTCATCTCTGTTGGAATTTCTTTTATATCCACATGTGCATCCATGCTGTAATCATGTTACATGTGAAGTGCAGGTAAGAGGACAAGTTATTACACACATGAGGGACAGAATTCAAACAGAGAAACTGTTTAAATGGCGGACATCAGCAGCACCGAGCACGACGATGCTGTGGGTTTCTGGGTGGACTGGTGGGGGACTGGGGGGTTCCGACCCCCTGTAACTCTTCATCCTCCTCTCAAGTGAGCCAGCCCACTTCTGGTCCAAACTGAGAGGCCGTCATCTCTCAAGTCTGTACACATTACTCCTCTCCATTAACATTCCTGGCCCGCGTGTGCCTGCCTTGTTTATGAGTGCACTGAAACAGCAGGTCAGTGGTGCGAGGGGGGCCAGGATTTAGAGAGACGGGCAGTTAAGGGGCACTAAATCAAGGCCACCTCGCTAGCAGGGGTTAGCCCCCCCAGCACTTCCCTCTACCGCCCACCGATAGTCGGCATCACACAGACGGGCTAAGTCGGGCACGTCTCCTCTACCGCTGGGGTGGCCCTGGTTACAGGTCAGAAAGTGGGTTCAAGTCAGGGGAGGTTATTAAAAAAAGAGGAAAATATGTGAGGCTGCTGAAGTCTGCAGCCATGATTTGAACCACCCATGAACTCCCTGGACCTCAATCTATCCGTGACAGAGAGCCGAAAAGCGGCAAAAAGGGAGGGCCCTAGGGAAGAACATCTTGGGGGTCTCAGCATGAATGCAGGGCTCTCATGCTGCCATTAGGGTTCTCAGCGGTATCTGCTTTCAGCAGGAGACAGACGCTGCACATCCAGCACAAATACAAACAAAAGGTCTATAAACCCAGACAGAGCCAGGGACTATCCGGCCCGCTTGCAGGGATCCAAAGCTCTGTGGCATGGACTGACTCATCCCTCTAATACGCCGTGGCATAACTCTGGGCTCTGGTGTCAATTAGGACTGTCTGCAGACAGCAGGAAAACAAAGAGCCCAAATAGCAAACAACTGTTTCACGAAGAGGGCAGACGGAGAACCAGGTGCCTCCCATTTAATGACGACCAGCAGCCACGGCTACCGATTCCCAGCAGGATGCGGGGGCAGGGGGCCGGCAGACAGAAAGCAGCATATCCTGCACCTCGCACCAGGAGCCTGGAGGTCTTGGAGCCCAAACGCCGTCCTTTCGATAGTCAGGAGGCACACGACACGGGGGCTAAAAGACGTCTCATCAGAAGTCTCAAGGTGAAGTTCTCACGAAAGAACCCAGACGAGCTCCTATAGAAGCCGGGTGACCTGATGAAGCATGACAGACAGCTGCGAGCGTGCCACCCGTGCCAATCGTTATAACCTGTACCTCAAAGACGGATTAATATTCAAAATGATCCCAGCACAAGAGACAACCATGCCCCCCGCCCCCACACACACACACACACACACCAGGGGATGCTGGGCGGAGGAGCCACAACAGACACCCACTGTGAGCCAGTTGTCATTTACAGAACATAAACATAGCAGAAGATGGCATGCAAAGCTTTTTTTTTCTCTCCCCATGTATAAAAAAATGACAGGGCTGCTGTAGACTAAACATGGAGGGTGCAGCACTTTCAGAAAACAAGACTAATTTCTTGGGGCTATCCTTACATCCATCACTGACTAATCAACCTCCGCGTATACAATGACACCATATTAGTCAGGACTCCCACTAAAGTCCATCCATAAATGAATATTTTTTTCATTAAACAGGCAGACAGGTGACCTCCTCAGGATCAGCACAACAGGCAAGGAAGGCCTTTTTTCCCCACCAGACCATGGTAAATGATTAAAGGAACAGGCATCGGGTCTCTGTACTTAAATAACAATTGAAGCCATCTTGGATTTCCAGCATGACCAGTGTGAAGCTCAGCAAACTAACGAAGACCAGCCAGTTCATCAGAACCTCAAGAGTCCGGGTTGAGGTACCGAAATGGACTCTGTGATGTCAGCTGTTTTGAGGCAAGACCATTGTGTACCAAAATAATCCCTGTCCAATCCTGGGGCAACCTCAGATTATACAGGAAGTCAAGAGTTACCAATGCAAGGAGATGGCAAGTGACTGACTTCAAGAAGACCCACGACTGATTGAATTGAAGTGCATGTGGTCACACGCATCAGCATGCCTCACGCCAACACGTCCCTGAGGGACGGCATGAAATCCATCTGTTATCGGAACCTTCCGGAGCCGGTTCATGGATGTCGCCATCAGCTCTGGAAGTGGACTGTACTATCATTCGTTGTGACTCCTGACACCATTTCCTAGCTGACTGATACCGAGTCACCGGAGGGAGGGTTATCTGCCTTTGTGAGATTATGCTGTCGATCAGGCTGGTGAGTTCCCCTTCCTCTTAATTCATCACACTGGCCTAGTGCAGGGCTCACAGCAGAAGAAAACCGAGTGTCTGGGGGGAAACACGGGCCAACAAAAGGGGGTATGTGGATTCTGACGAAGGAGGGCACCAAGAACCGTGCAGATCTCGACAGAGAATTCGTCAGAAGTAAGGGCAGTTATTGGAAACATCACTCGGACACGAAGCGTTAGCCGCCATTCCGTCCAAGCACCCCGATGCTGGAACCAGAGCCATGAGCCTGACTGTACAGTGTTGGGGGGGGGGGGGGGGCGCCAAAAGGCCCCCCCTCTCGTCTCCCCTGTCCCCCCGGGGCGGTGGGGGGGGCCAAACAACCGGGGGCGGGTTTGTTCGCTGGGGGGGGGGGGGCAGGCCCCCGCGGCGGGGTG
>JAACJT020000110.1:8019876-8043556 GCA_009936485.2 Gymnarchus niloticus | reverse complement strand
TCATATGAACAGACTGCAAGTGCAAGAGCAAGTTCCTTCAATGGGAGAGTTATGGAGACTCAAGTATTCATCCTGAAGACTCAACAGTCGCCAAGTACTTGAGAAGTTAGTTAAAGCTCTTAAGCGGACTTGCGTAAGGCAGTTTCTGAGGGTCTTCCTGACAAACATTAAAAATGAATTGTACCTTTGTGGGAAATGAATCCCAGCACCCTGGGAATTACATTACACCCAGTAGCTGACAAGCAAGATCTAAATTTTCCAGCTGTTCAGTAGCCAAGGGTCCAGCCTCCCTCGGTGAAAGAGGACTTCATTTCCCAGGACTTTATTTCCCAGGACTTTAAGAAGCACAGTGGGAAATGAAGAGCTCCTAAATGGAGCAGATAGCTCACTTTACTGCGGACAGCGGGAGCATCGGCGTTCAGTGTTTATATAAAAGGTCAGCCGACGTCAGAAAAACGCAAGGTCGAAACTTTAAATCATCCATGTTACTGAATGATGCGGCATCGTGCAATTACACTACAAAAATAATTCTGCTCAGAAAGGTCATTTGCAACTGACGGTCTGTATTTAAAGGGGTATCAGTTACTCATCAGGATGATCACAAAGTGGTATTTTGCCTCCAAGGGGGGCAATTATCTCAGCCACCATTTCTTCCTATTCTTTCCTTGACCAACACTCGTCCTTTAGAGAAGACGCTACATGTGACCCAGAATAACCCTAACCCACCCCCACACGAGGTGATGACAGTGACCGGTATCTCCATGTTCTCATGAACGTGTCTTCATGTTAACCATTTCGAGAACAGGCTGGTGGCAGGATCTACTCCCCCCACCAGCACTTGGGTTAGACAGCCAGATATTATGTGCGAGAAGTCCAAACTACAGCCGCACACTCTGGACGTACCGCAGACCAGCCTCCAGAGGGCAGAATCCACAAGCCATCGCCGCCGCCAACACGCGTTGACTTAAATCGCTTAACGCCTTTAGCTACTTGTCAAGCTGTGGTGTACAACCCGGAACACAAACGTGTACTGCAGTTAACCAAGATCAAGTGTAGCACAGAGCTTCGTTAATTCACTTGGCTAATTATGACACTTGACAATTAGTATTCTTGGCACTTAAGTGAACGAGACAAAATGTTTGCTCCTTGCTCCTCCTTCAAAACAAACATACACTCATGCTATTAAATTCTTAACCGTGAGTTCAAACAAGCACAAAAAACAAGTTAGAGTCGTCATCAAAAAACCCAGCGTTTCGTCACTTGTTTGTTCTCCAAGAACAAACTCGCTGAAATGCTTTCAGATTCAGACTGGATAACTACAATAGTGTTCTTCTGTGAGTCTTTTACATATGATCACAGAATCATTCAGGTATACCCGTGGATAGTTATTCTTCTGCCGACAGTGAATGAAATATCTGGAGAAGATTTTCACTGCACCAAATCCACACCAGGGGCCTGAATGAGAAGGAGGGGCTGACCAATCAGTAGACCAGTGCCATCTGTGTCAGGAGCCAATCCAGGATGGAGTACTCATTCAGCGCAACAGCAAGGACCTTATCAGGCCCTCAGCAGGAGCCAAATGCACACACGGTCACGTGACTACAGGAAAGACCCATGCATCTGCAACCCACGTGTCTGTGGTGGTCATGCATTCTCCTATCCGTCAACATTCACCACAGAAATGTAAAGAAAGATGTTTGTAAACACATACCTCCAGTATCTATGCACTCTACCAAAGATGTCGAGCCCATAGCCATCTGTTTGTGTAAAGGGCAGTTTAACAAGATAATTGACCGGGGCTGACTGACAGCTTTCTGACTGTGTATGAACCAGGTTTTCGGACCGACTTCACTTCTGCTATGCTTCACCTTAACCCCCCCCGCATGCATGCATGCATGCATGCACCCTCCCTCTCACCCTGTGGTCACAAATCCGGCTTCGTAGCAGTGAACATATAACCACAGTAAAACATTTGCCTGGACACTAGGTGACGTGCATGTGGGTGCTGCCGTTACATTTCACAAGCCAGTTCGAGGCAGCATGCAACTGAACACTTGCGCTATGCAATCCTTATAACCTCAGCCACAACTAAGACATTCTCCTCCCATTGGTCTCATGTGGGGCCAATAATCCGAGAAAACAGGTTTAAAAGCAATTAGGGAGCTAAATATGGTTAGTATCACGGCACACGGCCCTCTCAGAGGATTAATTCCTTGTTGCTTTCATAATCCTCCTTGATGCGTTTAAATTAAGATTAAAGATCACCCAGTCCCTTTATTCCCACAGCTCCAGCGGGATGGTAAAGAGATCAAACTGCTCTCTTTATGTGGAACATCTTTAGTACTCACTCTGCTTTCTGTGCGTCTGATTCAATGTAACATTTTGGAATCCCACAGTTCTGAGAAAAGCATAAATCACAGTCTGGCAGCTGCTGGCGCGCCTGGGGAGTACACATGCACTCAGCTTCCCCAAGACCCGGCATCATAATGCCCCCCCAGAGACCCAGGGGGGGAGAGACACCTGCATGTTCTCCCCAAGTCAACCTTGAGGGTTTAAAAGTCTGTAAAGTTTCATTGAAGCCCCCCCTCCTCAAAAACTGCTAAAAACGCTCCCTCCATTGCCTGCCCCTCTGATTCTGTCACACTCACATCGCTCGAATCACAGCGCAAGCCCAGATGCGCTGCCCCCCCCACCCGCCGCTGACGTCCCGCAGTCCTATAAGCGATAAAACGCCTGCTACTCTCAGCCTGTGAACCACAGTTCAGTCTTTCCCAGCTGTGAAAAAAAATAATGATAATAAAAAAAATCATGAGATTCTAAGTGATGTGAAGGACCTTTAGTAAGTGGAATAGGAACAACCCTGGAAACAGTTAAGCCTGAGCATCATTAATAAATATTGCTCGCTTTCAGCTGCGTGTCCACAACAGAAGACCCCCCCCTCCCAGAAAAGCACTTTCAAAGCTGCCTGCTGGGCTCTTTTTGTGATAAGTCCAGCATCTTTAATTGTGTTTAATTTATTAGTGTGTTCCAACCTCAGCTCCATTAAACAAAAACAGATTGCTTTGGATCCATAGGAGTGTTCATTCCCATTTTCTCAGTAAATTGGAATTCCTTTTAATTCACTGGTAAACAATTAGACGCAAAACAGATGTAGGTGGCTTGGTGCAAAAAGGCGGCTTATTCTCATAGCAAAACCTTGAGAGAGGGATTAGGACACGTGTCAGGGCCATTTTAAAAGCTGGATTACACTGTGAATTATTTAGGGTAATTTAAGGGCAATTAAACTTTACAGTCTGAATAGTATTTTGAGGTTTGTGTAAAAATCCTCCATAGATCCAATCACAGCAACATAAACCGTAGATCCCCACATTTCTGAGGGATTTTTCACTCGGATTAGACACCTCCATTTTTTTTTTAACCAAGGTTAAAGCAGAGATGATTCAAACGTTTGGGGAAATTCGACTACTTGAGGATTCATCTGTAATATCTGCAGGTGTTTTTTTTTCCCCCCCCAGAGCTTGTTGAAATGGCGGGAAAAAAAAAAGATGGAGATGAGTCACGAGACGAAGGACAAAACCAGCCAGGAGGCACTGGTGAGCCAGCTCGGCTCTTCTCAGCAGAATCTACGTGCTGCTTCAGACATGTTGACAGAACATCAGGGTAACACAAGCCAATCATTAAACCAAAGATGAACTCTTTTAGCTCACATCTTCAATTACTAAAAGCACTCACTAGTGAAAAACACTAATTACACAATAAGATGCAAAGCAGTGCCTAGTAGTGCAACAGATTTCATTCCAGCAATAGGTAATAATCATCTTTAAAGCAGCTAAATAAACCTCAGTGCCTTGTGGGAAAATAAAATGCCGTGTGGTGTGATTTCGAAGCCGAGAACTGGGATGATTCACACCATTGCAATCTGAAACGCAGAATAGTGAGCGAGGCCTGAGGAGCTGCGTGCGGCACAGCAGCGGTCGTCAAACTGAGTCCTGCATCTTTAGATGCGATGGACCGCATCCATCATCCGCCTTGCCGAATAGCTCAGTGAGCTTCACTCAGAGACAGATTTAGGGTGCAGGCGCTGGGACGCAAAAGGGAAAAACGCCTGGCCTGACCCCCCTGCCCCCACACTCCGTACCCACACCAATCCTACAGTCTGGGATGGATCTCATTAGCACACACTTTCCCTGCAGCGGACTGACAGGTATGACGGAGATTAAAGAGAGAGGCTGGCAGAAATACTGTGTGCACGTCGGACCCCGCCCCAAACCAGAGACGGCTCACTGTGGGAGGCCTTCGTTCAGAGCCGTCAACCCCCCCCCCAATGTGAGGCCGCGAGGGATGATCTCAGGGTATCGCCGCCCTCTCAACATCTGCTCCAGACTTCCGTGACTTCTGAGAACCACTGTAGCATTGTCCAGTTTTCCTGTCTGGCTCGAGTTTTAATGTCCAAAAAAAAAATTACATTTACAGCAAGTGGCTCCTCATAGCCCGTTGAGGAACAGGTAGAATTTAGAACCAGAACCCTCCAGGCTTGTAAAGCATGTTCTGGATCCGTTGTGCAAGCATACAAGATTTGCTAAGCTTTGTTAAAAATAACAGGTAAATATTAGAAATGGCAACTGATTTATCCCTCGACTGGTTCATTTCTCTAATTTTTACAGCTGAGCCCCGATGAACAGGAAGCATAATGTTACCGTAACTTTGGAGGCACGGAGACCTATCATTTCCCACATCGGCGATAATCGAAGGAAGTACTTGCACGTGAGTACAAGCGAACTGCCCACCAACACTACCTTATTTTTCCATTTACTGCCCCTCAGTGTGGATTTTTAATCGCCCGTTGTGCTGCACGAGGGTGCTTTAAACAAACAGAAGAGGCGCTGCTATGGTTTCTGACGCAAAATCATAAACAAACAGGCTAAGTTACCGTTTATCTAACGCAAAGTAGGGTCGGCTGTAAGCCAGAATTTAAAGGGCCTCAGAGTCATCCTGAGGCCTAAAACCCACCGTGATTCAGGGTCCAATGCAGCTGTGCAGCCCATGTGAAACATACCAGTGATGAACTATAGGTGCGGAATAGGACATGGACAGCGTCTTACGCTCAGCCCTATACGACATAAAAAACTGATTAAACCATGGGATTGTTGCTGTCAAATAAGAAACCCACAAAGCAAATGAAGAACTCAGCCCAAAACAGGCAAACAGCTTGCAAAATGTTTCATTAACTCTGATGTCTGCGTGGTTTCTCTAACAAAAATGGCACCTGGCACGCCGCTGGTCTTACCTGAGTTGCGGCAGTCATCTCCCAGCTGGGGCACCTGAATGGAGAAGGCCAGCAGGTCCGGCGCCAGCAGGGACTCAGGTTTGCGGATCTCGTTTAGCCAGCGGCTGGTGTGCAGCTCCCTGGTGTCAGACGGACCCTGGATGAGCGGTACCAGCTTCTCCTTCATGCCCTCCCCCGCCCCTGCTGGCGAAAGGGAAACGTCAGCGTGCCACAAACATCGAGATGGACGTGCTGAACATGCAGGCGACCACAAAACGTGCCGGGCTAAGTGCTTCCAATTAACTGTGGGAAGGAGGAGCCAAGAACATTCAGCTCATTCCTATTTACTCCAAGCAAGTTGTAAACTGGTTTGTGATGCCAATTCCAGTCCAAGAGACACATGGGGCAGCACAGTTTTGACACTGTTGGGTACCAACACACGATACCCTCCCCCACCTGTTCCAGGCTAAGCCATATGACCATATCACCAAATGGTGGTGGACTGTGGGTTTTTCCACATAGATGGTGTGACCACGACAAACCGCTGGTCTCCCATAAGCTTATCTGAAAAGCGCTACATGCCAATCACAGATCATCACAACAGGGAGCAAGTCCTGGACAGTTTATCGAATAAACAGCACCCCAGCCTGGCCCCAACGCCCTCGCCGATGAGGACGACATCACAGGCCGCCTCCACCTGCAATGTCTGATGGGAGAGATGGAGAAAGCAGACCCATTTAAAAACAGCCCCACCTGCCACCCCAATGACGAAGAGGGCGGCTGTTACGATACGCGGGGGGGCGGGGTGCTGTAAAAAGCGAGGCAGGTTCTCCGGCGCAGGCCATAAAAGTTTAACAGGCCACAGCTGCACACACCTGGAGTCCTGGCGCACACTTTAACGGCTCCCACAGTCCCAGAGGCGCACCGCACCGTCGACCGACTGAAATACTTCAGCTCCAGGTTCTGCACGGAGCCCTCCAGGGTCACCAACGAGCCCGGTGACTTTGCACCTAATAAATTAGAGAGCGCAAAGAAAACAAAAATAAATAAGTGAAGCACTGTTCTATTGACCTCCGTCCCTCACAGGTGGACATACACAGATAAAGAGATGGACAGAAGATGAAGAGGAGAAAGAGGGAGAGGTGGACAGACATGTTAGTTGGCTGCCAGGCCTACAGAACGTTCTACAAGGTGATGCTGGGAAAGAGGGTTAAAGCGGACCGACAGGCCACATGGTGGAGCCGCACGCTTTGTCCCACATTTAGTCTCCCAGCCAAGGCAGCCTTTTCATCTGCCCGTCTGCCTTTAAAGGTCCCGTCTGACCAAGCGAGGTTAAGTGGGTCTCCAAGTCGTCTGTCACACGGAAATGATCAAACCGTTCTGTGTCACCTGACCACCCACTCCAAGCCACATGCGTGGGCACTACTGTTCATTTGATCGCATTTTTCCATGCAAGTTTTCCGAGACCTGGGCGGCCTCCACTGAATTGCCCGAGGCTGGCCGCCTGCCTCTGGGGGACTGAGGACAGCTGGGGAAGCAGCAAGCAGATCCAGGCAGGCAGCCGTCCCATGGGTGCTCAGCTCAGTCCAGTACCTTTTAAACAATACGTTTAGATCTCAGCCTCACCAACCCCTGTGACCACACATAGGCATGAAAATTAAAAAAAAAAAAAAAAAAAACTGTTAAGAGTAGTGATGCACCAGAAACCTGCCCATTCCAGGGCTACCATAAACCACAATTACACGACACACACAGGGTCTGTAATGGATACTAAACAATCGCAAGATGATGGCAACAATGACCCCCCATAGGGAATGCAACAACTGGTGAGCCCCCTAAAGGAAGTATAGAGCCCTGAAACGGCCAAAAATTAGCTGATCAGTGGAACAAGGAATGCTGGGAAATTTGGAGCACACTCCAATACAGTAGAGGCCCGTTATGGCAGGGGTCAGGAGATCCCGTTCTCTGCCAGTAAATCAGCTAACATGCATGCTAGTCGTCCAACGGCTGCCGTTTACAATGCCAGGCCCAGGAGGAGCAGAGGAAATCCCTAGCATCCACTCCATACTTGAAGGCCGGAGCAACAAGGAGAAGAGGTGAATGTCAGAGAGGATTTTTAAGGGTGGTGGACAAAGCACTAATTAATAACAGATATCAGTGCTGAATTAATAGAGCTACAGAATCAAGCCAAAGAAGTTTAAACGCCAAGCATCCTGGAACGGCTCCGGGTCATTATTCCGGAACTAGGCCATGGACTCGCTTCAGAAATGCCATAAGAAATCTCAGGAAATAGAGGCAGCTCGAGCATTTTTTTTTTTTTTTTTGAGCTTCCACATGTTTGGCGATAGATGTTACCGGTGTATTCAAGGACAGCCCCGCGGCTGTACAATTCACAAACCACCAGATGAGACAACATACAGGGGCTGTATCAATGCTTTCATCAAGGCAGCCTGATTTCCGCTCGGGGGGGCTTGAAGCCCCTGTAATCTAATGGCTGTTTGGTGGGGGGGAATAGCCTGAATTGCTGACATTTAAAGAAATAAAGCCAGTATCCTGCTTTTGTATGCTCATCCACCCTCCCCATCAAAGGCCCCCCCCAAGAGTCCAATCAAAATTACTCTGTCTCTTCACCTGCTGCCAGACAGGCCTTCACATGCGCAGGTACACTCACGGAATGACCCACGGGCCCCACCACCCGGAACTGATGACATCTGCTGACGATGAGTTGAGCGATTTGGCAAGAACCATCGGTTAGGGTTACCAGGAGACACATGGGTCCCGAGGGCCTCCCAGGAGTTGTCGCTCGCAGCTCCTCAATCACACGCGTGCAACCGGCGGCTGGTGCTTTTAAAGTGATATCGGCCCCCACCCCGCCCCCATCGAAACGTGATACCCAGCCTCGGCATCTGGGGGCCAACCTATCGACGAGGCACGGCACGGAAATTTTTAAAAACGGTGACTTGCTCGCACAGGGCTCCCATTTCCAACACCTCAGAGAAAATCCGGTGCGGGAAAGAGAGTTCCGGCCCGAGCTGATAAAGTCCCACCCAGCTGCCGGGGGCCAGACTGTAGCACCACGTTCACCACAGTAGTCAGAAAAGCCAGCCGAGGTAGCCGGGCAGAGAAAACACCCCCGTCTCACAAAAACATAGCAGTGGGTACTGTATGCCAGGGGAGCCAGGAACACCAGTGAAATGGCAAGAACATCCACCGCAGGGACGGACGGCATCAAAGCAGGCACAGTGTAAGGAGGACAAACAGTCCCATGTAGATTACAGACGATGGGTGTGGCCCGGTCATGCGCTCTCCCTCCACGGGCGCGGCCCAGTCATGCATTCTCTATTTCTGGGGTCTGCAAGTAACTAACAGTGAAAGTAACAAAATACCTAAAAATCTTTATAGTTTTAAAACACAATAATAAAAATTATTTCCCGTGACCCTGACCTGGATAAGCGGTTGGAAGATGGACCAGTGGATGGATGGATGCATTATACTTTCATTGAATTTCAATATATTTTTATGAACATTGGAACATTCTATGTATCTGGATATTTGGTAGAGTCCAGGATAAGTGTGGAGAGGGGAAATAAAGCAGTAAAACGAAATGTGAAAAAGGCCTGAGGAGTTTTATTTATTAGACCTGTCTGTAACAAGCGTAGCTCCTCTGCCCTGTGACGCTGCTGCACCTGCCCTCCCTGCTGCACGATGTTTCCGACAGCCGGGGGGGGGGCAGAGACGTTAAATCGGGAAGGTTTTGCGGTGAAGGTCGCCGCCCTCCTGGCGGCACGGCATGGTGCCAAGGCTCAGCCCGGGGCAGGTGCACACCCCCATGCGTAAACACGTGGCTGGAGGCCAGCAGGGGTCCAGGGATCTGTTGATCACTTAAATGCAGACCCTACAGCTGGATTAGCCATCCTGTCAGCCCCCCAAGAACGAACAAAAAAAAGCCCACAACCCCCTCACTGGGGCACCAAGAAATGTATGCTTTTGGACCAGCGATAAATACCCAAAATGCACATTCCTTACAACGCCTTGACAGCCTCTGTTCAACCTCCCCACCCCAAAATGAACATCTGTCGCCATGACCACAGAAATTCTGTATATTCCAGCTCACTCTTCACTCCTGCATCACAGGCAGCAGCACCAAGAAAAGCTGCACAGTGGAAGTCCAGAGGATCAGCCGTTGGCCAGTGCGTGTCCTCAAAATGCCACGCCAGTCATTCCAAACAAAACAATATGAAAAATGAAATATGTTAAAAAGAAAAAACTTAATTACCGGATTGGCGTGCGTGTGTGTGCGACAAAACATTTAAAAAATCACTATTTTAATTGCCGGGAGTTGAGCACCAATAGTGATGGTATGACGACTTCTGTTATCCGTCACAAATTGGTTTTCTGACAGAGCAGCAACTGAATCCAGCAAAGAGGTGACAATCGATCCCAGTGCGGATCGGGACGGCCCACGTCTGGGTGGGACGAGACGCGCGGCATGGGGACTGGTATCCAGACGCCGGATTACGGTCTACCAACGGCAGATGGAAAACAGGGCAGCCTTTGAAGCCACGGCCACAGAGAGCCTCTGTGGTTTGCCAAGGGAGAGGAGAAAGGACCGCATCGAAATGAAAACGGCCCTGTGGCCCTTCTCCCACACGGTGCGTTCCGCTCCACCGGAAGATGGCTCTTAGTAAGGCAAGGATCGTGATTCTGTTGGAGAAGCACCATCGGTGTTACACTGGGCATCACCTTCCCGAAAGGGTTCAAGCCCAACTCGAGGAGGAAGGTGGGGAAGAGGAGACAACATGAGGAATGCAGGGGTAGGGGACTTTGTGGTCCTCTGCCCCAGACAGCCTTCTATCAGTGTTTCATTAATGTCTCCATTTGCTCATCTGTCAATGAATCAGCTGCATCTAGCATCTCGTGACAATTCAAAATATCATCTGCTTGTGGGCGTGGGTGAAAAATGCAGAGTTATGGTGATTAATGACACGCCCAAACCTCAACAATGGGCTGTCGGCTGGGCGACCACCAGCCAGCTGCCCGTCAGATTGGCCCCCCACCCCAAGCCGCCGTGTATGCAAATCTCCGTAACGGCATGCGAGACGTTCCACAATGAGGATAAAACTTTGGCTCTGAAGCGCCCAGGGTTATTAGCTCGCGAGGATGACGTGAAACAGGCTCTGCCGGCCCGATGTGGGGGGGAGGGGGGGGGGCAGGGGCTTTAAGTCTGGATCAACTTAAAACGTCATCATCCTCATGGAGGGAAAAGGCCAGGCTGGTGCTCATTGAAGTTTTCACTGAAAAGAGCGGTTTCAAGTTCCCACAAGATTTATTTACCTATTGTCTTGTGCCGACACCACTTTTTCTATTTCAAAAGGTCGCATTTAAATGAAAAGGCGGTCCGTTCTTTTTTACCCTGATGTCGATACATGAAGCAGACTTGCATAAATTCCACCAAAACCAATAAGATACCTCTTCAAAGCACGTCGGAGGCTGCAGTGAAAGGCCTCGCTACACTGAAACAGACGTCTTTGGGTTTTGATTAATCATTTTCTTCCCCCAGCTGACAATCAAGACGAAGTACCCCTGCTTAGCTTAAAATAATTCTTTCCCCTTTTCTCCATCCAGTAGATTGCCGGAAAGGCTTCAAAGCAGGGTGCGTAGGGTCCCTCCATTCCTGTCAGTACCTGAGCCGCGGCCCGGGATACGAAAAGTGACACCCGCCCCAGTAACAATAGTGCTTCATGCTCACAGAGTCAGGACAAAGCCACATTAAACCTCTCGACAGCCCTGTGTTTCTGATGAGGAAGATCAAAGGGAAGTAATGAGTCCCAAAATATGAACCCGGGCACCCCCCCCATGTGAGGAAAAGGAGACAAACTACCAGCGACAGCCTTTTAAGCAATCCCATTTGCTTCAGCGCGTCCCGAAATACCAACCTGAAGAGAGAGAAATAATAAAACGGAGTGACGTAAACGATTGCGTTTTCTTTGGAGGAACGACAGGTTGAGACGAGGCCCTAATGAAAACAGAGATCGTTTTAATAGCGGTATGACTGGGAGGTCATGAGGCGGCACCAGCGTCCCGCAGACAACACGCAAAGGTGGGACAGGGCTCACGTGTGTGCTCTTGCCCTGGCTTCCAGTTCAGAGAGACAACCGATAGAGAGAGGCACGCATCACAAAAACACCCTGAAATTCGATGTGATGCCAGAGTGTCAAGAAAGAAAGGCAAGCTCTCCCACTGGTTGTGGCCAGGTGTGCCTTACTGCCTGCAACGGCATCCAGTGACTTGTCACCCCCAGGTCCTACTGGGACAAAGCTGATGCCACCAGCCCTCCAACCCCTTGTGAAAGTGGCATATCCCGTCCCTGACACTGCCCTGGTTGATTGGCCTCCAGCAGTCCAGAGGCGGGACGCAGGAAAACACGCGTGTCCCATCTTACGCCACAACCTACAAAATCCCTCAGAAGGCCTAAATTAAAAAGAGGAACCTCCATCCTGGAAGCCGATGAAAGAGGGGGAAAGAGCAGCCCAAACACACATCTTCTCTGATGAGCTGTCCGCGGCTCTTATTTCAAGGGAACCTTGACGTCGCCTCAGCGTTTTACTGCCACGTCACGGATTAAAGCCCAGCACAACACTCCCGTTTTTTTGCTGACGCCCTGCTTCCCCCAAGCCTCTGTCTGCTGTGGGAATGGAGTGTTCATTAAAATCGAGACAGCCATAGATGACATTCCTAGGAGTGGGGATCATAGTGTCGCCCCTAGAACTTCCTGCCGGAGCGTCCTTCAGAATTAAACAACTAAGGCAGTTTGCTTACATCTCTGACATGTTTCTTTGTGCCTTAAAAGGTCTTTAGTAATAGTTTTATTCCAAATTAAGAATAAAGCTACTATTAGAGACAAAGTAGACGGTAGAATAAAACAGAGCAATTGTGCTGATTGTTAACAGAGCAAAACTGGAGCTCCCAGTTGGGCCCCCTCCCACCCCAGTTCTGCCCCCACCCCCCACCCCAAGTAGACTCAGGCCTGTGACAGCCAGCTCCATCCTTGCCTGTGGGACATCAACGACCACTGGGGCTTAGGCTGGCGGTTAGCTTTGGTGCAGGCAGTGAGTAGGATGTGTGTGTCTGTCTGTCTGTGTGTCTGTGTCAACCACGTGGGCCTAGAGCGGAAAGCGAGGGAGCAGCTTCTGGACGCCTGCGGTCACTCCCAGCCGACCCCCCACACCGACATGTCCGACGCTGTTTAACAGCCCGTGAAGTCCCTGCAAGCACAACCCGCTCTGTGCGCTGCGTCTGCAAATGCTGACTGCACATGCTGAGCCAGCGCAGACCCGGGAGTGCATGATTAATCCTAAGTAAATGCCTCATAAACGTACAAAATGAGAACTCTTCTGAAAAACATGGAGGTCAGGATCACTGATCAGCAGAAAATGAACGCTCCTTCTACCAAAATACTCAGAAACTTTGCACCACAGAGAAAGCAGAGTCCACAAGAAAGGTTCTTAACCTCCAGACGTCATATGACATCCATTTACTTCATGTAAATAGTTATAATTTTCAGATTACCATACAATTAGCTAAACGTGAACAAATTGATTCAGGGTCTGACTCTGGTGCCCTTCAATCAGTCCCACATGTGTGGAGACGAGCTCTCCAGGAGCTGGACACCTGGCACATGAGGAACTCCACGGAACATGGCAGTAAGCACCGGGCGAAATGAAGAAAGGCAGCCAATAATCAAAGGCAAACTCTGGAGCCAATCGGCAACAGAAGCAGTAAAATCTGCAGCCAATCAGCAGCAGCCAAATACTGGAGCCAATCAGGTGTAAAAAAAAAAAAAAAAAAAACTCAGCACAAGACTCAACAGCACTGATAATCATGAACCTCTGAGCAACTTTCAGAAAGGTAATAAAAGTTATAATTATTCTTAAATCTAATATTCGACCTGAACAAACCTACTGGAAACCTTGATAACCTTCCCCCATCACCAAAAAGCTTTTGCTATGAACTGACAGATAAGACTGACACTGGGTTTCCTGATCACTCATGCTTAAGCTATATATCACAAATCATTTTAGATAAATATGAATTTCAAAAACATTTGCAAAAATTTGTGGTTTATCCTGCTTCAGTTAAAGAACAGGAACAGAACTAAATTAACATATTTGAATTATGTTTCTTTAAAACTACAAGTGTCAGTTTATGTTTAGAATATGTTAACTCTTTAAGAATCCAAGATTGAGCTACACTTAATCCACTTTCCAGCTCCTGGTCTCTCTCTCTCTCTGAGACAAAAATGCAGCTGGAAAACAAGCCAAGGACTACCAATGCAAGCTGTTACGGTCCAGTTAGCTACCGCCGGCACACTCTTCCAGGGTGCTTTTATCACTCCTTCCCAAACGAAGCATGAGGCACTGCCTCCCAGCCATCTGCCCCATTACTCCAAGAACATTTACATTTGTCAGACTGAAACCGGCTTTGTCTCCACCCCCAAAAGGAAGTTTTTCCCTTATAAGGAGAAGGTAAAAGGGCCCAACCAGAGTCTGTAACAGAGAAGCACTGAACCAGAGCATGATCAGCTACACAGAGATATGAAACACCTTCCGCTATTGAGCAGGCCGCTTCCCAAGGAGGAGGATTGGAATGGCATTTCCACAATCACAAATCCCAAGTGCAATGTAAAACGAGTTTACGAGATGAATTTAATCTGGCTGAAGCTCGCTTCAAATGCAAACGGTCGGAGCAGCCGCATTCCTCGCCTCCCTGGGCTGAAACCCTCCAGGAGGGACTGAAAGGCTCCCCAAAAACAGAAACCATAACATTTTTAAAATGGAAGTTTTAACGCGGAGTCAATGTCAGCCGTTAACATTCATTTGACTGAACCTCACCCCAGTATTGAACCATTAATGGCTTTAAAGACCACAAAATAAAGCCAGCTTTCATCGGCACTTACTGCCGCGGGACTGTCCTGAATATCTTTCCTCGTAGAGCTCCAGACGGGAAAGCGAGTGAAGGCGCACACCAGGCCCCCCGGTGATGTCACAGGCACCGCGGGAACTAAAACGAGTTGGTAACGTAGACCACACAGGCCTCAGTCTCAGCCAGAGAATCTTCTTAACCACACACACCAAGAAGATGCCCTCTTTCTACCTCGAGTTCAACCTAGAGGACACGCCATTGTGTGCATATGTACACACACATACACCGTTTCCCCTGACGTGCCATTATTCAGAGCAGATGGTGCCAAAGTTCCTCAATGCTGCCTTTCTAGCCTACTTCTGGGCATGAGGGACCAAGCCAAT
Source organism: Gymnarchus niloticus (assembly GCA_009936485.2). Lineage (NCBI taxonomy): Eukaryota > Metazoa > Chordata > Actinopteri > Osteoglossiformes > Gymnarchidae > Gymnarchus > Gymnarchus niloticus. The sequence continues at coordinate 8,028,985 of JAACJT020000110.1, read as the reverse complement.
GGGAAGGGTTGACGTCACTCCACAAGAGAGCCGTTTAACCGTTTGTCGATGGATTCGGGTCAGCCGGAGGTAGCTTGGCGGAGCCTGCTCAACGGCAGCACGGCCATAACGAGCCGGGAAATGCCAGCGCTCCGGGAGGGGCCGAGCAGATGCTACAGAACGCTACCGTCTTAAGCAAAAGCAGCCTTTTTATGAGTGCGGATTCATTATGCGGTCAGCAGCACCATGGAAGACCCTGACCTCTCCATGCACTGTGAGACAACGAGCTCACTTATCCCAACTGTCTAGGTGTATAGGTACAAGGGGCTGGCTGCTTTGGGGTGTGTTTCCATAATGAGGCAGAGTGTACTTCTGAAAGCAACTGGAAAGACGCTGGTTTGTATCCCGTGTCCAGCAGAATAATCAGATAACCGTCAGTGCATTGAGCAAGGCCCTTAACCACAAAAACTGCTACAGGGGCACCAGACAAATGGTTAACCCTACTCTCTGACCCCAAACTTCACACTCACCTGTGTGATGTGAGATAACGAATGAATTCCAATGTACCTATACTTCTAATGGCCAATAAAATAAGTCAAATAGTACAGGCAGAGGAGATTCAGAAACATCGCAGGTGCAGCTGTGGCTAATGAGAGGAAATCCACTGCGCACCAACACTCCGCTCAGACCTGGTTACCTGGGGCTCGGTACACCTCGTGAAGCAGGGCCTCGCTGACCCGTGGGGAGACCCCGTTTCCCAGGCTGTGCGTCCAGCTCTGACAGATGGCTTGCAGGAGGAGTGTCTGCGGCCGCGTGGCCTGGACCGTGAAGTGGGGAAGCTCGAAGATGCACTCCATGATGGGGACACTGGACCGCCTGGACCTGTAGGAGAGACCATGAGTGATGGGTGAGTGCCCTGGGGGGTACCCACTGGTCAACAGGACAATTATGAGTTATGGTTACTTCTAACCAAAATGCTCTGGGTCTCAATGAGCACAGCTTTTACTCAAACTGCATAAGCAAAATAACAAAAATGCATCTAAAAACCAAACAGCAAAAAAACTAAAGGAAAAACAATAAATTTACCTTAGAATAGGACAGGAAATATAAATGACAAAAGTTGAACAATGAAAAAAAGAGTGGATTTGGCTCTGAATGCAATAAAATTTAACTACATGAGGGACGTGTGACACCTGCCCTGTTCTTGCCTACAGCATGAAAGCAGTTCTGAAATGCTCCCCTGGGCACTGCACTGTCAAGCCGACTCTGAGGCCCTGCACGGCTGCTTTTACAGCTGCCCGTGACTTTACCTGCTCCCACCCAGACAGGAACAAAGAGGCATTAGAAGCTCGAGAAAAGCCATGCAGCGGGGGGGAGACATTTCCTCTAGGGCGGCGCCACTCCAGCAGCCCTCACCACAGTAAGAGCGAGGGATGTGCCATCAGATATTCAGGTGACCGGAAAAAGTAAGGTTATGATCCAATATGACACACAGGCAAGCCTCACTTCGTGTTGTCAAACCAGCATTTTAGTTTGCAGTTATTCCTTTAGGGTGTTTCACAGGTTGTGCATTTTTGCCTATAGATGCCTATAATACAGGTGGCATACACATGGCTTAAAAGTTGTTTAAGCAGAAACAAAGAGACTATGGGATTTTTATCAGTTGAAATGTAAGGTTGCGTTATCGGTATCGGAGATGAAAAAGTGGTAAAAGGAAGCAATCAAAAATCAGAACGGGCCTCCCAGCAGGTGAGCACATGTCTCGTGGAGCCCTGTCCCCCGTGCCACTCCCCCGCTGCTCTGAAGGACTTCAGCACGGCAAGGCAGATACCACACGGGGAGTGGTTAATAACTGGTCACTGTGGCAATGTGGAGTGGTGCCCCCGGAATAGAAACTACGCGGATTTCCTCAAGTGCGCCAGCATGTTACGACCAAAGAGACCATTAGCTTAACAGCATTCCGGTTCTGAGTCCAAGGAATCACGCCAGTCAACCTAGGCTCTACGACCGTTTCTCTCTAAGGCCCCGCCATCGTTGGCGTACCCCAAAGGGGCTTTAAATGTCAATGGTTCGGCCTTGGACAGAGATCCCACAAATGGACAATAATTTTTGTTTCTTTAATTCATCGATATGAACTCTGCCCTCTAGTCACCTCCTCGAGTGAGAGGCGGAGAGGTCCTGCGATCACAACCATCACATAGAGGTGTGTCCATCCTCCTCATGACATCACAGGAATCCTTTTAACTCTTAACAAGCCAGTCTTTCCCACACACATTCCTGCATCCTACAGTAATGTTTCATGTCTATGCTGTCCCTTCAAAAAAATAAAATAAAAAAACAGCATGAAAATAGCTAAGCCCAAAGGCTGACAACAACAACATTCCACATGTAGAACAAATGTGTTTCAAAAGCCACTTCAATGGTGACTGGCAAGCGATGAAAGTTTGTATGACTTTTCAAGTGTTTACACTGCATGAGAGCGCCATCGCTGCTCATGTGGCCGTCTCAGATTTTAATTGTGCACCTGAATAAATTATTTACAACAGAGTCACTATTAACGAGGAGAGATTCGGCCTAATCAAAACCACAGCATCAGTCATGTAGTTGCACGGGCTGTGGCATAGGGGGCGCTTCATTGATGTTTCTATGCGACTGAATGAACTTAGTATGTATTCGGCTATCCACATCGAGCTAAGTGTAAAACAGTCCTAATTCACGTCCGTCTCGGTACCTCAGAAAGGACAGACTTCTAAATCTACCTGATGCTCAAAAAAAGACCGAGCCACCTGGGACAAAGGGAAGCGGGCACACGTTCAATGTTCAGAAGTACTTTTTAAAGTTTTAAATCACACAGGTCTTATTTGCCAGGGTACAACCGGTGAGTGATGTCACAAACGAGGCAGCAGGAGACATGGGCGGCACGCAGCAGCCCTCGTACCCAGAACCAAGCAGAAGGCACGGTAGAACGCCGGGTCTGTAAATCAAAAACAAGCTAACAGTCCACGGCATGGCATGTGTTCTGAGTCACAGAAAGGCTCTCATTTGAAGATTATGCCACATGTCCCATCCCAGTCTGTGCCGCTGGGAGGCCCAACCATTCACAAATCCAGAAAAAAGAAAAACTCTTGGCGCTGCCCCTTTCCGTTCTGTCTTTTTTCCCCCCTATAGTGTTTGTGCCCTTTTCTGCCAGGCCTTAATGACCAGGTGTCTCTGTGTTTCAAGGCCATATTTTTAGCAGCAATGGGGGAGGGACGTCGGTACTCGTTTGAAACGAGGTGCCAATGTTCGGGACACGGCAGCGGGTCGGGGGTCCAGACAGAATCAGGTTGGTACTGGCGAAAACCTGAGGAGGTCAGGGAGGCCGTTCTACCCACGGTCACATGTTCTATTTTCCCCTTCTGTTTCACTAAACTGCCAGCAACCACTGGATAATTGGGAAAGAAGCCGTTACCACTGTTATCCATCAGTATACCTTGAACAACTATGGAATTACACTAGGCGAGAGGGGGAGAAGGGGGTGAGAGAAAGAGAGAAATAAGAAAAGGGGAGAGGGAGAGCGAGAGTGAGAGAGAGAAACAGGGAAAGGGAAAGACGGAGACTGAGGGACAGAGGGAGGGGTAAGGGAGAGTGAGAGAAAGGAAGAAAGACTGAGAGGAACATAGCAATTGTATGTGACCCTCTCTATCCCTAACATAACCAGGAGTCACATTTTTAAAAACAAATAAAAATGCAGCTTCACAAGATTCCAGCACAAACTTGGGCCCTGACAGGTCACTGTGTGGCTCTGGTGTCACACCAGGGAAGAAACTGGCGAACCAGGTGGCCGACATTCGGATTTCACGCTATATTGCACGGTGCTTATGGGAAACGTGTACCAGCGTCTGTTTGTTTGAGTTGGGGGGGACAGTAGGTGCCTTTGGAACACCACACCAGCACTGGAGGCCTGTCACAGGTTACAGCTGTACCTACAGCTGTAATGGTTTACACTGAGTCCCAGAATGCAGGCTTGGAGCTGCTGTGCTCTTTCCAGAACCTTCATTCTGTTATTACTCACATCCTGTACTCTATGAAAACCACACTCATTTTTCCCAAAATAACACACCACAAGGTGTTTAAGTGGCGCTCGGCCGGACCCAGGTGCTCCCGACAACAACTCGTACCCAAAGCGTCTGAGAAAACGAGATGATCCCTCCACCCTGACCCCCAAACATTAGGGGTGACCTATTGAGCCCATGCCTGTCTGACCCTCCACCCAGAACCAGGGACACCAGCCATTCAATAAACAAGCGTCTTCGCACAAACGAGCCCAGAGTGCATTCATTATTCACAGGCAAATAGAATTATTTGTAAATAAGAGACTCCTTTCACGGTAATTTCCCTTTCCATTCTCCCCCCTTATCAGCGGCTGTTTACAGAGCACACGCTCAGGCAAACCCAATCTGTAACTCCTGACATATTAAACTAATACTGCAGATTAATAGATAACCGCGTCTACTTTGACTGAGCCAAGACAACACAAAGGTCCTATAAATCATTCATATGTTCACCACTCACTCCCTAATTAGCTATTAAAAGCGTGCCACTTCATCAAAGCGTCACTATGGGCCGTGCTACAGATTACGGGACAGGGGACCTGCTTCAGAAAGCCAGGAACTGATAATCGTTGCTCACCATCTTGAATGGAATTCAGGGGGTGAGAGTTAAGGGAACCACACAGGAGAGAGAGAGAGCAGGTTCGTTTCTGTTCTTTTCTCCCTCAATTTGAGAAGCTTTGCTTCCTGCAAACTCGTCAGTCACAGGTTGGGCTGTTTATCAAGAAACGGAAGCAGGTGACAGGAAGCTGATGAATGGGGGCTTGTCCACATCTGTGAAATTCTAACGGGGTGAAGGTCGGCTTTCAGGTCCCAGCTCTGAGGGCTTCACCCAGTTTTGAATTCCTGCCTCAAACTGTGACCACGACCCGAACCAGCACTTGTGAGGACTGGACACCCGCACTGGCTTGGGTTTCAAACGTGCATGACACACAATTCAAAGGATCAACGGATTCTCCCCAGGCCCCCTGGCTTCCTGATCGAGGCTGGTCAGGGAGGGTTGATGGTCAAGAGGGAGGTTCTTTGAAACCCTGGGAAGCTGGGCATGACACACGTGAAAACGCCCCGAGACAATGTTGCAGTCACGGTCTCACATTAGTGCCCGTCTCGTAACACAGCAACCACATTTCCCCCTCAGTTCATTCCGGAACGGTGGCCCACGATACCCATCCACGTCTCTCCGACTTTCCCGGCGCCATGAAATATGGGAATGGGGTTCCATGACAAAGTGGTATTCCCAGTCGTGGCTCTCCTGCCTTCTCTTCCCGTCTCTCGGCCCACGGTCTAGCCGCAGCTGCCCAAACTCCCCACGGAAGCTGACAGCTCAGCCAGCTCGCTGCCTTTAATGTCTGGCTGGCTTATCGTATTAACAAGACGGCACCGACCGCAAAACCGCTCATCGCTATGCACGTACCAAGGCGGTGACGACGGCATCATGGTTTCCTTACATTTTTCCACCCCTCCCGTCACACGGGTGGCTCTCGTGTAAAGCAGACTCCCTGGAAGGCCGCCCTCGAAGGGACTGAGTCACCGTGAAGCCAACTTGGGCATCGTCGACCGCACATGTTTTCACCACGATGTGCACCTAACTGGGCAAACATCTGCCGCAAATGACAAACATGGAAGAAGCCAGTTTGCAGAGGTCCTGCTATTCAAATTGCTCAGAAGGCCCCAGATTCAGTTTCACACATCAGGAACCCAACTGACCAAGTGGGCCCAATAGCCATGACCCAACTCTGCCGTGTCAGTCATATGGCATTCCTGGGTATACTAGCTCAGTAAACAGGGCCCACAGCTTATTGACTGATACTACTATAACAGACCACCGTAAACAAACAAAGGAGACCCCTTAACTCGCTGGTGTCACTATGACACCCTGTGGGAATTCAATGACCCGCTGCAGCAGGACAAAAGCCACCAGGCTCACAGAGCAAGAGCAGAAACCAGGCCTCAGCTCACCTTCCCATCCCGCAAGAAGAGCACTTCATCATGAGATCTTGGCTCAGATGAGAGACATGAAGCAAGGCTGCTGGAGGCAGATGTTGCAGTATGAAAGGAACGCATCACCTGAGTTCAAACATTTTCTCAAGCGCCTCGTTATCTTACTTCAGACCTACAAAGACGCAGCTACTTAATTTCCTCCAAAGAAATTTACTTCAGTCATTTATTTTGACATCTATGAATATGTCATAATGAATCTGGATTTCCCAGCACTCGAGCGCTTGAAAAATTCTGAATATTTATATGGGCATATTTCACAACATTAAGCCAAAGGATGGGCTTACGTCGGCATACCTGCAACTCCACACCGAGTAAATAATGCCACTTTGAGAAGCAAACTCTCCTACCCATGCGGCCAATAAAACCAGATAGAGGGGGAAAAAAGTGCCGGCGGTGCTAAATTACAGGCTGCCTGCGGTCGGCCGGGGTGGGGCAGCACGTGTGGCTGTCAGGTGCCAATTCAGCTACAAAAACACAAGAGCCACAATCAAGGCAGGTGGCAAGATTTTTTTTAAACTTTCCCGTAAATTATTAATTTTTTTTTTTTTTTTTTTATGATGATTCATTTTAAGTGGGATAACAGGTTTAACAGCCAGGCCTGCTCAAGTTCCCGTGAGGTCCCTGTGAAGTTGGCAGGCCATCCACCGGCTCCCATTAAGCCCCGGTGGAGGACTGATGCCTTTCAGCTGCTCACTAATTCACTGCAAGTGAAAGTTCATTTAACGGGGTCCTGCCCCGTCTTCTTTTTTTCCACCCCCAGTATGCACAGCAGTTAATTGGGGTTCGAGGACTGGAGGTCTGCACGGGCAGCCCGGCGTGGACCATTTACTGCCTGCGTGTTAAACTTTGTCCCTCATTAGCGGGTGCCTGTGTTTATACAGTAGTAAAGGGCTACCGGGGTGTGAGGCAGCGTGGCAGGTCCAAACGTCTCACTGTGCATCCGCATGGGAACCGACACACACTGTTTAATTCTCCCCTCATATGATAAGTGGTCCTGACACACTGGGAGGCCCAAGACCCAACTCCTACTGCTTTGATTGCAATGAGTCACCCCCTCCCCCCCACCACCACCCAGAGCACCAGAATAGCTCTGCACATCATCTGGGTCCCACAAAAAATGGGGGCTTGCTTTATGTTTTTTTTAAACAATCAAACATTCACTGAAGTTCACTTAGCGATGGTGCTAGAAGGAACATGACCACCAAACGCGAGAGAGAGATTGGCAGGAAAACGAAAATGGTGAAGCACAGGAAAGCGGATGTGCAGCAGGGAGTCTTGGGCATGTCGCCTCCGAGGAACAAGATGACCTGGCCAACCCACTCTCTGATGCCCCAACCCTCTCATTCAACAAACTCAAAATCTGCCCTTCCCCCTTCTCGAGGACAGCCAATGTCATTCATCGCCATTTAAAAAAAAAAAAAAAAAAAAAAAAAAAACACACACCCCCTTGCCTTGGCCAACATCCCCATTTCGGTTCTCTAGGGGGCGCTGCAGCGAGGCAAAGGTGACATCACCTTCTCTGCACTCACTAAAAAATCCATCTAAACATTAAAAAAAAAAAACCTCACTTGGAGGTGGTTGTCTGGACCGTAGAGCCTCTCCCCTCCCCTCTGCTAATTTTAACCTGGTGAGCAGCATACTCAGACCAAAAGAACATGACATCTTCGAGGGGCTTACATCACCTTTGGTGAGGTTCCCAAAACAAACATAAATAAATGAAATTAAACACCACCACCTGGTGGTGTTTCTGTTTATCTAGAGTGCCGCCCGTCACCTCTGTCAGACCTTGCTGTCGGGGATCTGACAGGACTGGTGGTTATTCTGCCGGTCCGGTTCAGCGTCATTCTCTCTACAATAAAGTGTCAGGTCGCATTAATGGGCTCTAGAGAAGGCACTTCAGCTAGCTGCAGGAAGGAAAAAGAGGCAAGAAAACCTGCGATCAGAATCGAGGACGTACTCTAAGGGGGTGGGGGTAAACTTTAAAAACAACAGGAGCTCCCTATTACCCCAGCGGCGGCGGAGGGGGAGCACAATGTTGACTTGAAAAGAGATGCCGTTTTAAAAAAAAAAAAAAAAAGTGCGTCAGGCCCTGTCAAAATATGGGAAGTCGTTCTTAGGAGATTTTGGGGGGGGGGGGGGGGGGGGGCAATTTGGATTCAAAAAGGGAGGAGAGGAGGGAAAAACCACAAAACCCAAATTCACCCCCCCCCCAAAGCTGCATGTACATGCTGTGGACCAAAGGTATGAGAAACATATGAAATGCATTCCTCCAAAGCTGCCGAGCCTGTCAGGCCCAAGCCAGCCCAGCCCAGGAACAACAACAATACAGCCACACAGCCCTTGATTGGGTCAAGAAGGCTGGGGGTAGAACACAACGCACCTAATGTCATGGGACCAGCTAATCGTGCACACTGTGACAGTAGATGCAGCATTACCAGCACGCCAGGCCAGGTCCCCGCCAGGTCCTGCTCCTCAGCTAAGCTTACATGAGCCAAACCGATTTCCAGCCGTGTTTCTGAGGACTGGAGTGTGCGTCCCTCTCTGTTCATCTGTGTGTCCCTGTGTCAGTGTCCCTCTCTGTCCATGTGTCCCCATGTCTGTATGTCCTGCTCCGTTCTTGTCCGTCAGTGTTCCCGTGTTTGTGCCCCTCTGTCCCTGTCCATCTGTGTGTGTGTGTGTGTGTGTGTGTGTGTGTGTGTGTGTGTGTGTGTGTGTGTGTGTGTGTGTGTACACACATTAAGTGAAACGATGAAAATCGTTAATTTTTTACCTCATCTGTCGTGTTCCCCACAAGGGAAAACGCAATTTTATAAAAATCTGTGAATGCAATCAAAAAACCTAACAAGTCAAATGTCTTGTATTTTGTTGGGTTACTTATGGCTAAGGTTAGGTTTGTCATAGTTAGGACTTGGTTAGGTCAACAGAAATGAATGGAAGGTGCCTACAGCATTACAAATGCACGACTCTGTGTGTGTGTGTGTGTGTGTGTGTGTGTGTGTGTGTGTGTGTGTGTGTGTGTGTGTGTGTGTGTGTGTGTG
>JAACJT020000110.1:7996018-8019776 GCA_009936485.2 Gymnarchus niloticus | reverse complement strand
CCAAGGTCCCCCAGGTGGTGCCTGCAGGACCCCCAGCCCACGGCCCCCGGCACTTTCACCTTTCATCCTCAAGGCCCCCACCCGGTTGTTTTTGTTTCCCCCCCCCCCCCCCCCAAAGGCCTTCGTATTAGCTGCACTTCCCCAGATATTCTGTATGAATCATCTTGTCTTGTCCTGGGTGACGGTGGGAGGAGGCCAAGTGTTTAACATCTCACAGGTTTCCAGAGAGACTCTGCTGTGTCGCCGCCCCCCCACTTTCTGATGACTGCCATGACATTCAGCTTATCTGTCAAACCTGGCACCCGCCGGCTCTGCCCAAGTTCCACCATGAAAAGTGTTAAAAGGGAAACATCACCCTCCCTCCAAATGGTCAACCACACCAATGCTACTAGACAACGGAATATCATTGGGGTACATTTTAAAAACCCTCCGTCATAAAAATTTAACACATTTCTACAACACCTGGGCTGCCGAAGGTGGGGCGATGTTAAAAAGGCAAAAGCTGAGATAAGAAGAAAGAGTGCCTTAATCCTATAGATGGAAAAATTCTGGAGCCACAGTGTTTGTGGAGTGAAGAGAGCATTTTCATAAAGGGGGGCGCCTTCTGACACTGACCAGAGTGCGGGCAGGCGGAGCAGCTTGCCATACAGCGCTGTGCTGAAGGAGGGGATGATGGGAGTCAGGGGCAGGAAGCGGCCATCTCTGTCTATGGACGTCAGCCCCACTTGGAAACCGAACACCTGGGGGGGGGTTTACAGAGAGAAGGAGGTGGTGTCAGATAGGATGAAGAGCCAGCAGAGCATCAGTCAGCATCCCAAGCAAAGACGGGCACAGCAGTGACACCCTGAAGAACAAAACCACACAATCAAACGCGTAAACTGTAACCTTGGGTTCAAGGAGAAAAGCACATCAAAAACAGGGTGCAGAGTGAGGAGAGGAATCACCTTGCTGGTTGGGTCCAGATCCTCATGACCATCCCAGACCAGGTCAAAAAGGAACTCCGCTAACCTCTCCGGTTAGACAGCAGAACATAAAGAGGGAGCAGTGGCCCAGAAGAGAACCCCTCCCCCCCACCCACACAAAGGAGCTGCCTCCATTTGCTTCTGTGTCGTCGTGACATCACATGACAAGGAGCCCGAGCCCTAGGACGGAGAGCTGACCCTGAAGTGACCTGCTGATAAGCGCCGGCAGCATGCCTGGCCAACGTCCCAACCTTAGGAAAACACAGCCTAGCACTTGATTAGCAAGGTGACCACGACAGAGGATTAGCATCTCCGTTAAGCTACTCACAATCAAAGAAATCAAATGCAGCCATCTTCCAGGCTAACCCTCAGTCGGACTCCTGGGCACACGGCGGGCTCCAGTTCATCTCTGATGCTACAATTAAAGCACTGGAACCGATCTGGGAAAAGCCCATTCGTGGAGCAGACGGCTGAAGACGCTAAAGTGCAGACGCCGCATCCATGGCCCGTAAACAGCAGCACAGGAGCACGCAGCCTCGTGCTCCTTAAGTAGAAACACCTGTCGCCACAAGCATGTTATGTGTAAGCAACAGCAGCCCAACTCAGCAAACTACAAAAGGCTCTTCTCTCAAGGCTGGAAAAGAGCAAGGGCTCCGACAATAACGTCACTTCAGAGCATCCAGGGCTGCTTGTCACTGACAAACTCAAGTGATTGTCTACAGGCCAACTAATACTCCCCTCGGGACAGGAGGGATGTGCTCTGTTTCGACATGATCACGTAAAGATACACGTAGAGCTTTAATTACAGAGCGAGAAACAAAAAAAGACCTCAGGAAAATCAGCACTTGGTTTTTGAATGATTTGTCTTATTTGACATGAAACCAAATGGGTTCTTGTATACAAAGGGTGAGTCTCACTCAGAACTATTGTCTGCCACTAACCCATTTCCCCACAGAGTGTATGTACCATCCATCCGTCTTCCAACTGCTTATCTAGTAGATGGTCATGGCGAGCTGGAGGCACTCCCACAAGCGGCAGAGGGTACAAGGCAGGGGTACACCCTGGATGGAATTCCAGTCCATTGCAGGAAATGCTCTCACATGGTCTAGGCATCAGAATCATCAATTCACCCAACTGTGCACCTTTGGATTGTGGGAGGCAAGTCATGTGACGAGCAAGCCAGGAAGAACTTTAGTCAGAAGAGCAGGGGCAGGATTCCAAACCCCAACCTCAGAGGTGTGACGCAACACTGCTACCCACTGAGGTTTTGTGTGTGTTTAATATGTACATCAAACATATATGATCATGCACAGCATAACACACTCTACAAGCAGTTATAAGACGGACAGTCGACATACACAAGATCCATGGAAACTTGAAAAGCCACGACTGCAAGACACGGGGAAAGGTAACTAAAAAATGTAACAATTTTACATGAAAATAAAAGACACAGGAAATAAAGATGTGCCGTGTGTGTGTGCGTGCGTGCAGGTGTGTGAGGCCCCCACCTTCATGTAGCAGTGGGCGTAGCAGGGATGGAGCAGGCTGTCTGACGGCAGGCTCAGGCTACTGACGGCACCAACCAGCTGGGCCTCATACATGGGTACCGAGTGCTCCAGGTTCACCTTGTCCACCTGGAGGCGCACGGCCGGCAGCGGACGAACCAACTGGAAAGAGGGCATGCCATGGGGGGTGGCACAGGGGACCTGTGGGACAGAGACACGGGAACCTGACCCTAATCCAAGTGCTCGATCGCAACCCTAAACCGCAGCTGAACAACCGCAGAGGTCCCAGTACTCCTGAAAGCCGGTGTCAACATCTGACCGCTCAACACATGGTACTCCAGGGTTTAATACTGCCCAATCCAGACCTGGTGACTGCATAGACCTTTACTATGATGGGCCCGCTCAGGTCAAGGCATGTTGCTGCCCATCTGTTCACACATCTGCGGGCCGCGTTGTCAGGGACAGCATTTCAAAGTCGAATACTCATGAGCGCCCTGTGACCGCCATCTGTCAGAGAGCTCACCTTCCTCTCCATGATAGCGGGCAGCAGGTGCTCCAGAAGGTTGAATTCGGCCATGGGCACCATGACAGACACCTTGAGGAAGGTGACGCAGGTGAGGCGGGTGGGGATGAACTCCTCCAGGGCGGCCAGTTCCTGGGGTCCGGGTGGGGGGCGAATCTCCTCAGCCAAATCTTTTAAAAAAAAAAAAGAAGGGGGGGGCAGGCAACCCAGTAAAAAGAGCCCAGAAGCATTTTTTAAGACCCCTGGGGGGACACTTTTGTGAAGCCACCAATGAGACTCTTCAGTCTGTGAACTACTCAGATTGGCTGCAGAGTACTCAAATTTGGCAGCTATTGGCCACAAAAAACACAGATTGTAAATGTGGATTTCCTCATTTCAGAGTACTGATCCTGAACAGTGTTAGCTGGCCTTAGGAACCGTGAACTTGGCTCTGCAGTCAAACCCACAAGTTTTTTGTTTTTTTTTTTGTATTTCTGGAGAGCGGTTCATCCGGAGCTCCTCTAGCCAGTGAGCGAGGGGGCAGGGAAAACTGGGATGTCGAGGCAGTTGGTTCACCACCATCGGCCCGGCTGCTCATGGTCGAGGCAGAACTCGGCGACTGATGCTGCCGTGGGCCAAACCGCTCACAGATGCTCCATGTGACCGGAAACATTCTGGCATAGCAACCCCTTCGCGTTTTCACCTTCACTCACTCACTCTCTCTCACACACACACACACACACACACACACACACACACACACACACGCAGAGCTTTGATGATCTTTAATTACCGTATTTACTGCAGATGCTGAAATAATTGAAAGCAACGGATGTTATGGTTTGCAGAATACATCCTGCTGAAAGCCCACATAACATTTTTGGGAGCAACTTTCCAAAAAACCAGCTGTGGGGCTGATCCAGGACCAGTACATGCCAAAGCGTCTCAAAGTCACCTGGGTGTAACACCTCAGAGAAACTGACCAACCCCTCCCCCAAAGTAGTTAGACTAGCTAACCATTAGCCTAGCCGCATCTGCGGCCACTGGTCAGAGATGGCTACCCTTCCCTAAGCCCAGAATGCCCCGTTTATCAGTTCACAGACTCGAGGTTTGTATGGGTACACCTTCTCCTCTGACAAGTCTTCTTGCCTAACAAGTCTCTCAGAAGCATAGATTTTTCGACAGGGTTCATTGAGATAAAAGAAGAAAAAATAACATCTATCGCCAAAGTAGGCGGATCATTCATCTCCAAACTCAGGGAACAGGAGCACATGCAGAAATACCTGCATTGAGTTTTAGTGACGCCTCATTTGGCCAATCAGAAAATAGCTACAAGGCTACATTAGCTCACTGATACAAATCAGTCCTCGCCATACAGACAGACTGCTCTGATCTTAGGAAAAGCTCTGAAACTCAAAACAAAACCACAAAAGCAACTAAATCACTTTATCCAAAGGGAAGATTAAAATAGTATTATAGTTATTCTATCACGTTATTTGCTATAAACTGACTCTTCTACCTATTTGCTAAATAATTACGTGACTTTTAGAAGATAGTCTTCTCCAAAAGACAGGCCAACACACACAATGTAGGCCTATCTTTTTACCTGGACTTAAACAGTCTTAACATGACTGTTAAGTCATTGCCGTGTTCTGCCCTGATATCCGTGTTAGTGCGTTATGGTACAAGCTGTCACAGACACGAGAGCATCCCACCAAAATCCCTTCCCATATACTACTGCTGTGGCAATGTCATACAATTTGAGCAAACGGAATTTAGCATGTAGGAGGACTTGGTGCAGCAAGGCGTTTGCCTCTGACCTGACTGAGGCCTGCAGTAGGGCTCGTACTCATGGTCCAGGGCACACGCCACCATCTTGAGGACACGATGGACGGCGCTGCTGTGGAGATGAACATCCAGGGGGCCGACGACCAGCCGCTTGACTGAGGTCTCCTGGACCGGTCTGGCAGCATCCTTCCCCTGGGCTGGGTGGAATTCCGGTTGGCCAATGCAGTCTGGAACACGGGAACACAAAACACATGCTGAATGGTGCTGGTGGGCGAGCGCTGCGGAAACAGCCAGGGTCTGCACTGACCACTCAGCTGGGAGGCTGAATTCATGGCCACCAACCCTCTACAGCTTACAGTCCTGCTTTCCTAACTAAGATAGCACTGAGGTGTTAGTCTAGCAAAGCTCAGAGGCAAGGGGTTTACAGGCGCACAACTCCTTCACCTCTGGAACTGTCTGTGGGTTTACAGCGCAGGGCAGAGGCTACAGAGCCGGGCCGGCGGCCTGGGCCTCACCTGACTCGCGCAGCTGGGCCTTCATTTAGAAGCCAGGAAACAGAGCACGCTTTGAGAGGCGTTGCTCTCTATAAAAAAACGAAAAACTTAAAACGCGGCTGGGGGGGGGGGCAGTAAAAGCTTCCCTTATTTCCATTACACACATCCCAAGGCACAGAAAGGCCAGCTCAAAACCCACTTTCAGTGAGCGGGGCCTTCAAATTCCTATTTGATTTTTTGAGATTAAAAGGGCAGGGGGCAGCGACACTTCCTCTACCCATTCTCACCCCATCCACCCAGACGGATTAACTCTAATATCAAACACATGGGGGACAGCAACACCAGATGATGGAGTGAAGGATCCAAATTAGCCGGGATTTAAGGAATTAGAAGTGTCCCCACCTCTCACTGCACATTATTTTGACGTGAAGTCAGCACCGAGTACAAATCAGCGAGTTCAGATTACGCCGGCCTAAAGCTTGCGTTAGTCTTATGGCAACGGCAACTAATTTGTTTGGACGACACCGGAGCCACCAACGCGGAGGTTAATACTGACCAGGAGGCATTCCTATCGAGACATGTCATTCGCCGCTGCCATACACACGGCAAGCCGGCTCTTTATCTGAGTGTCAGAAATTAGTCTGACAGCTGAGAGGGACAGTATCTGTATTGTTTTTCATCAAGATGCCTATCTAAACGAGGCGGGGGGGGGGGGGGGCGGCTAGCGGATTCCCCAGTCGGGACAAGTAACGAGCTTTAGGCAGGAGTACGCTCCTTCGCACGCTATGCAGGGCTCTGTGAACTGGGCACCTGTGTATATCGGAGGTTAATGGGGAAGAGGAGAGAGAGAGAGAGAGCGAGGGAGAGAGAGCGAGGGAGAGAGAAATCGAGTGTGAAGGAGAGTGAAGGGAGCGAGAGAGGGAGGAAGAGAGGGTGAGAGAGAAAGCGAGGGAGCAAGCGTGATGGAGTGTGAGAGGGTGAGAGATGAGGAGAGAGGGAGGGAGAGAGAGGGAGAGCGTGGGCTAGAGAAAGCAAGCGTGTGAACGAGAGGGAAAGAGAGACTCTCAATCACCCCACAGCAAATTTGCTGTTTTTTTTTTTTTTAAGAAGACTAGCAGATAAATGCAGGATTAGCCGAAGACAGCAAAAAAAGTGGGATATTACAGCGAACCAAATCTCAACATTTACGATTCACTCAACATGCAAAACATCCCAAAGAAGCACGCTCACAACCTGACCTCATGAAGAATGCTTTAAGCTAAACAAAATCTTTTTTTACACATCTGAATCCTGTAGTTCAAATGAAACGGCTACATCAATCGATGGACGTTATATCGATAGTGTTACTTTCATAATCAAATTGTATTTTTAGATGGGGCAGGAACTTCTCTTATCTTTAAATCCAGTCTACTGGGGAAAAAAAATCATTACGCAATGAGAGAAGAGAAGATGACTTGTTCCTCCTAAATGCGAACAAATGAAAACTCTCTGAAAGTCAGGAGGTCGTCAGAGAGTGTGACACGGGGTCAGTCAGTCAAGGGAAACACTCACTTTCTCAGGATCTGCAGGTTTGGGGGGGTTCACATCACCCGTGCAGCACAAAGGCAGTCAGGTATGTGTCAGAGCAGGCTAAACACTCCAGCGAACTGACAGTTCCCCTCTGGGTAGAGTAGGGGTAAGAGCGGGGACAGGCACGGGGGGGTAGAGGACCAGGTGGCCGTATCGTAAACAAAAGTGGCCTGGGAGGTAAACACATAACAATACCTGAGCCCCCATCACTCTCCACTGTGTAGAGGTAGTCCATGTAGAAGGCGGAGAACCGCTGCATGCCAGCCGTCTCCGTGTAGGTCTCCTGCCGAGGAAACAGAGGAGGGGTCCGTGTTTGCACTCCCACTTATCGCCAAGGGGAACAGGGGTTATCTTTGGTCATACTTCTTCAGGTGGGTAATGCGTCTTCAACTGCAGATCAAACAATGGAGCCCACCTCCTCCCCCCAAACTGCCTACCACCCAGCTTGAAAAGAAGGCTACTTCTCATGCACACTCCATCATGGGGCCCACCTAGGGCCCAAGTCAGGGCCTCACAACACTTGAAAACAAACAGGTGACACCCTACTCATCCACATGGCTCCACTAAGCCTGCAAAGTCTCTGCAGAGGCCATGGTCACCCAGACCGTTGTACGAATACCACACGGGCCTAACAAGGATTTAGAGACCACCTGGGCAACAAGTGGCGAACACAGCCAACATGGCTCACCCAAGACTACCAACTAACGAGGCTGTTTACAGAGCCGTGGGAGGCCTGGTATAAAGTGGCCCACAAACCCTGACGGCAGGCCTTCTCCAGAATAAAGTCAAGGCTTATTCAGGGCGTATGAAGCTTCCAGTTTGGCCTGACCTTGTGCCGGGCAGCGTCCAGAATGAACTCTGCACGGACGCCGTTGTTCTCAGGGCTGCGGTAGTCAAACAGCGAGTTGGTCAGGTAGGTGTTCCCCTTGCTGCTGAGGGTCTGGCCGCAGACGAAGAAGACGGCATCCTATTAAGGCAGAGGCGAAGAGGCATTTATTGTAGTGAGCCCCTTTGCAAACAGAGAATGTGAACACAAAACCGAGACCCTGAAAGCTTCAGCACCAGATTAATAAAACACAAGTTAGGCCAAGATCTAGAGGAAAACACACTGGATTAAAACTGGCTCAAAAATAGTACAAAAGAAAATGCAAAGGACTTGCAAGAAAGGCAAAAGACAACATGGATTAATTAGCCGCAGACAGACCACTCGTTTAAGTCTGACAGCTGCAAACTGCACTCATAATAATCGTACACATGCACATTTTGAGGGGCAAACGAATATTGCTGATGCAAAACCACCACACAATGGAGAAATGGCAGCATACAAACAAAATGGGCCCAAGGAGACGAGCTCATTCTTACCTCGTCTCGTCTGTTCAAGTTGTCCTCAAAGTCCTTCACTCCCATGATGCTTTTCATGCAGAGTGCCCTGCAGCCCACAAAGCCCATCTGACAGTTGAAAAAGGGCTCCCCCATCATGAGCACCTGACAGAATTCAACGACGGAAGAAGACAGTATTATAAAGCCGTAGCACACCAAGCTGAGCTGGCATGCTTGATGCCAAAATCCCACCTGTCCCCAGTCACATGTCACCACGTCACCCACTCTTCCGCAGCCAGTTCTGATGACATTGAAAGAAGAAACACAGCTCCTCCACCGTGGCACTGCCGGCATATTTTAACAGCAACGGCTAATTCAAACTGTCAACACGGGACACAAACACAAACCTGAGGCCCAGCCAGGTCTGTCCTCAGGAGCTATCATTGTGATTTATCAGACAACTAGCCAGAGAAAGATTATGTGAAAGTGTGTTTCACCACACCATAATTAAAAGTCCCCCCAGCACCACAAAATGGCCAAACCCTCATAGCGCTTAGTCTTCTACGCATTCGACTTCAATGGGAAGTCACCACCAGAGAGAGCGTCGATTACGAAACTGACTGGAAAACTTTACGGATGCTCACAAACGACAAGAACCTTGGAGAGCCATCAAAATGCAACTTCAAATGGTTTCAAAACATCAGCACACCCTTGGGGGTTAAGAAAGGAATCCATGTGACTGGACTGCTCTGGAAGGGAAGCTTTTTCATTTGGACGGAGTTTCACAGACACACCCAGTTCGACAGGAAGCGCGCATGGTAGAATCAGCAGTGACGAGGGCAATAAACCAGACGTACGCCGGGTCCGGTGCTTACCTCGATGGTGATGCCCTCGTGCTCCAAGAAGAGTATCTCCCTGGACTTCACCTTCTGGGGGCTGTAGTAGCTGCTCTCTGCCTGGGTCTCGGTGAGCTAGCAGGGGACACATAGGGTCCACGACCAGGTCAATCATGTTCCCCGGAGCACCGGGGAAGGCCAGAATTCATGTCAAAAACCCGTTTTGGAACTAAGGGCCTTATTGAGACAGAATCATTCCTCTGCTTCCCAGTGCAGAGATCCGGGTCAGTAAGCCTCAAAGGCTATGGAAACACCCATCCCAAATAAGGGCAACAAGGAGGAATAATATGGCACAAGTCTGGTAGAGTGGTCTGACACAGGCCTGGGTGCAAGTAAGGGAAACATGGAGACCACTGGCATGGGACCCATCGACGCCCACTGAGTCGCCCGCTCGCACAGGAAGCAGGTGCAAGGAAAAGACAGCTGTGCCTCATTATTCAGGCCTAACGTTCTCTCACGTTCTCGATCCAGTGCAGAAATCACAGCAAGCACCCCTTCCTCCATCTGCTCTTTGTACAGCGATCGCTTACACCGTGGCAACGGAGCCTGATGGGGGCACCCCCCATCACACACTGACCACAACTGACGCTTTATCCAGAGCCAAAATGGCCTCCATCGCTTTGATTTCAAGGCCTCCTGACTGTACGGCTTCCTAAAACAACACATTATGAGTCTTGGGGCTACCACTGCCAGTTCACTTTCAATTGTTATGACAAAAATATGAAAGCTGCACATGTGGTGAGTTTAAAGAAGAAAAAAAAAAAACTTGGAATTCAACAGGATGTAAGTAAGCAACTTTTTGGAGAACCCTCAATAGCCACGGCGTGAAACAAAAGGTTTTCATGTCATCCACTTTAAGTACATGGGCCATTAGAACACAACGTTGACGCTTGCTACTCAGTTAACTAGGAGTCCTCTGTGTTTCAGACGTTTTTCGATAATTAGAGAAGGAAGGTGACCATCTCCAAAATCCCTCTCTCATGTGAAGTGCCATCATGTCCCTGACAGTTCAAAGTGAGATCACAGACACTGAATTCTTCAGTGAAATGGGGGGTCTGGTCAGCGATCTGCATTGGCACCCTCAGCAAGGCAATCGATTAAAAGAACTCCAACACCACAAGGACCGTGTCAAACATTCTGAGGGAGAGAAGGGGCGGTGCTTGGCATGATGCCAATGCAGAAACCTGACCAGGCTATTCAAACGGGGGCAGGAATTCTAAAGATTCCACACAGGATTATTCCACATATCATTCTGAATGGTGTCTTACCAAAGCCAATGCCTTATTGGTCAAAAACAAAATGGACAGATTGCTTAGTTACATAAGCGGACGGCATGTGAAAAAAGACTAAATTAAATGGGTAAAAGTTAGACAACTAATAATAATAGATTAAGACACCCTAACTAGCCGGGAGACGGCGTGTAATTCTCAATTGAGACCTCACCTTGAACATCACGCTGGCTTTGGTGCAGTAGAACCCCACAGACACAACGGGGTCTCGAGGGGGTTGCTGCAGGGGGCTCCCGGGCCGGCCACTCTCCCCGGTCTCCTGGTAGTAGCTGTGCCTGCCGCCCTCTTCCTCACCCTCCTCCTCCTCCTCCTCCTCGTCTGCACCGACGATGGCTGGAACAAAGGACCAGGCCCAAGACACCCAGCCCTGCTCGGCCTCTTCTCTGCATGCCGGGCGTGACTCCACACCTGGGTAAAGACCCGGCGTGCCTTGGGCATCCCCCTCACACTCAGTCCCTGTGGGGAGGTAAGAATGACAGCGACAGATAGTCTTAACTGCCACCAGCCTCATTCAAAACAAAGAGCCTGAAAATGAGTCCTTTAAGCCCCAAATCTCCTCGAAGGATTTTGAGGTTGTTTCCACACAGGGAATAATTATTCAGCCATTAGCTTTCCACACTCACCGTAACTCCCATAAACAAGCACTCTCTCCAAACTGGGCTCCCCATTCATCACACCATTATTGTGGCATTGAGTAAATACCGCGGCTTGGGAAGGGAGACCCACTTCAGCTGTCACCTAGCATGTGGATGATCACACATGAGCTCTGACTGGGGCCACCTCTCTCCTGACCATCTCTCTCGTGCTCCAGAGTGCCGGCTGGGGCTACGGTTAGCGAGGCACGCCACCTGCGGGGTGGCCTGTCACAGTATCCCTCCCCAAAAGCCGGCTCGTGGTTCTGGTTCTGATGGCCGAATGCCTGCCCGCAGTTGCCGCAGCCCTGGCTTAACAGCTGCAACTGAATGGGTTGGCTGGATAGAGCCTTTCCCGCAGAAGGGGGGGTGGGTACATTACCACAGTGTAACCACCCAAATGTGTGCAATCTGGGGGGGTGCACGGCATTGACCTCTGACCTTTCGAAACCCAGCCTGCCATGTCCGCCAGCAGGAGTGAAGCTGATGTCAGCTGGTAAGAATGTGTAGTCCCACTGGGCGCGGGCTCACGCATCTCCGAGAGAAAACAGGATGGGCTGTGAGGTCACAGCCCAGGAATCCCAAGGGCGGGAGCCGCAGGACCACAACATGCTTTTTAATTAAATCTCTCACTTTCCCAACAGGCAGTTGCTGGCTCCTGTCCCAACCCATGCGAAGCCCTTCCAGGTGTCCGTCCTACAGACTGATCCCCTTCACAATCGGCGCTGCCTGATGCTCTGGTCATTTATCACGAAGCATTTTAAAAATGCATTCAAAAGGGGAGATATCAAAACAACCCTGCTGGACTGTGTGAGGCACCATCTCACCGAGATGCAGGGCAGATTTCACCATTCTGCCATGAGATTCCGCGTCCTTAATGTTTTCTCATCTGGGCACAAGCATCAACCTTGCCGAACCGGTCACGACCCCTAGCTCCTTCTGTGGCTTCCTGGCCTCTCACCTTTCCTACCTCTCCAGAGAAGGGCAGTGCACAGCTGAACCAGTAGATGTCCTCCCGTGTTTATAATATAACAAATACTGCTGACCAAGACCATGTACACGGAAACACCCGTATACTCACAAGCACAGGCAAACACAGGCTGGCACAGGTGAGTACAGGTACCCTGTGTTCAAATAGTGTTTGAACAACACTGGACACAGTGATACATATGCACATCCTACCAAGCACAGAACAATCATGTAGAATATTCTTGGACCTTTCAATGAGAAATTTTAATGCCTTTCTAACTGCTAAAATTCACACCTAGTTTTGGCTCCCGTTTCTCCAGGTAATTACTGCGGGTAATAATGCAGACAGTGACTCCTATGGTGTAAACAAACACTCAGCAAACACTCCAGAGGTCAGAAAGCTTTGCTTACCCCCCGAATATCAACTCAGAGTCAGATCTAGGACCATTATGTATGGCCTTGTCTAAATTCCACCAGCAACCCACAAGGATTTTTAGACACTGATAAACGGCGACCTTCAGATGCTGTGCCTGAGGACCACTCAGATGCGACAGGCTGCTGAGTCTGGAGGAAAAGGCTCCCCCCAACCCCACTGTTACAAATACGACCGCCATGTACATCCAGAAACCTGCTGCTCATGTCTAACAAACACTATTAGCCTGAATTCTGTTTTCTTCTAGCTATTTCTGTAGTGCCTGGTGGGTTCATTAAAGTGCATCAGTCACAGATTCCTGATGACAAAGCGGAAACACGTGCCAATTCTGGTGGGGGGGTCATCCACATGGGCGCAGGACTGTCTTGCACGTGTGCCCTCATACCTATCCACTTGAGGTTTTAAAGGGTGGAGGGGTATAAATGACAAATTAAAATTTAGTTTTAAAATGTTCTCATCAAAACCCTGGACAATGAAATGTCACAGTCTATGAATACAGCACATCTGGGGGAATGCGGCCCCCTTGCCCTGGGGAGTTGGCTATCAGGGTGTGAACAGGAAGCACCGAAAACAGGCATGCTGGGGGGGGGGGGGGGCACATGCTCTAAACCCAAACGCCCCCCCCCAGCACCCAGTCAGCCCAAACAGCTGGAAAATGGAAAAACCTCATTTAATTCTGCACGCACGGAAATATTACCATTATTTACTGAGCTTCGGATTACCAGAGAGCTACTTTACGGCCGTCCCAAAGGGAAATTAAAAACACGGTGGACTTTATCGCACCATGCACCCCCGCAGCATGTTTTCGCGGTAGAGAACTGATTCACCTCCTGTACATCCACGGTGTGACACAGAGTCTTACATCTGGCATCAGGATGGCACCATGAAGGGCGCCAATTATTGTCTGCTACTGCTGCACCGACTCCCCCTCCCATTGCTATAAATTATAGTTTTAAGGGCCAGGAGACCTTCATCTCATCTCCGCTGCTGAAATTCATCAGGAGCACTGAAGGTCCCCCCCCAGCTCAAACTTGGCCTTTCCATATATCACAGAATTAATCTTGTTTCTTCTTTGTCTCCAGGTATCTCGCTCTTACTCTGCACTGCTTGGAAGATGTGATCTACACTCAGCCCCACAATGTCTGTCCCCCTTTCAATGCCTCCACAGATGGAGGGGATCACGTTTGACGAGAGGGCGCCATATCAGGTTGCTCAGGGGCCACGTGTGATCACGCACACACGCATACTGCGGTCTAACGCCCACCTGCTGAAATCCACGGCAGCACGGACAATGACACCATACTGCACAGCAGACTGGCAACCAACCCATAAACATTAAAACTGTAGCCCTTTCACACCACTTGGGGGAGGAGAATAGTGTTACGAGTCAAACTATGCAACATTAAGAACGGGTAAGCAGTCAAAACGTGTCAAAAGCAAAACGTTACAAGGCATGGCCTCCAACAGCCTTTCACGATGGGCACATCACTGACCAGGAACGTTGGGGCCCGCCTCCCGGCTGTGGCTGCCTGCCTCATCTGCCTCAGGGTCCCTGTGCCCGCCGATCTCCCCATAGTACAGGGTGATGCCCAGCTCTACGATGCGAATGAACATTGGCAGCTGCTGGTCAGTGATGGACAGCTTGAGACTCTCCACCATTGTCTGGATCTGGTATGGGAACAGTATCAGTTACGCGAACAGAACAGCCGGACATGGACGCGTCCCACAGAAAACGCAAACAACAAACACACTCATCTCCTCACATCCCTCAATTCAGTTCTAAATATATCGTTTAGATGCCTTAGCTTTACATTCATAATTGTTCACAAAGGCCAAATTAAAATGGCCAAAAGACAAAGACTGTTTCTCTCTTGGCCGTTTTTGCGTAATCAGTTGCAAACCACACTCTCAGCTTCAATCTATCAGGCGGGAAATAAACGCTGAATTTTCAACAGCAGCTCGTAATAAAACTGCATTAGAGAACAACACAGAAAAAGTAGTGATGGGACAAGTGAGGCTTCAAAACACATGGTGGATGGGAGCATCCTGAACAAATCAATCAATGCTGGAGGTAAACGAGGCCTCAAAACCAGTGCTGGGTGGAGGTATCCCAAACTAACCAATCAATGCCAGTGCTAAATAACGCTTCAAAACCCACAGTGCATCACCAGCATTGATTGGTAGTTCAGGATACTCCTACCCAACACAGGTTTTGAAGCCTCACTTTTCCCATCACTAATAAAAACGGAGAAGACGTTGGTTTCCGGCAGTGGGGGGGGCTCCTGTGGCTCTCACTTTAATGACAGATGGAATCTTGGCGTTGATATTGTCGTAGGTGAAATGCAGCCGTGTCCTGAAGGAGCACTTGTAGAGCAGCGGGTCCTGGTAAAACTCGATCCTGCCACTGGCATTTCTCTTGTCCAGGCAGACAGTGCAGTCGGAAAAATTGATGGCTTTCCTCAGGACGAGGTCAGGGGCTGAGCAAGACATAAGAGCATGATTTTACAATGGGGGGGGGGGGGCGAGGAGGAGGAGCAGCGGCCAGGCACTTGCAGTAAATCCCAGTTATCTCAGCCCGTCTTGGACCAGGGAAACAGGAAGACAACAAAAGGACAGCATATTCCAGGGCTCCCACACAGTGCGCGACCTCATTCAGGCAGCTGGGTTGAGTGGTACGCATGGTGGCCCGATCTGAAAAGCCGCTTGCTGCCGCCGCTGTGTGTGGGGTCTGCATGCTATCCGCCTGTTTGTGCAGCTTTCCTGTGGTGAATTCAAGGACACGCAGGTAAAAGGAATGGTGTCTCTAAATCGGACTTTGTGCGTGCGTTCGTGTGTCCTATGGTGAACCTCATGCTACCAGACAGCTGCTCTAACAAGAAACCCAAACGGCTCACAGCCACGTCTCCTGCATTCCTGCTGGCCAACAAGGTCACCTTCAGCACACTTAGCTCGGTAGCTTCATGCTTCCGTTGATTATTTTTGCACACTGCATGGTGGGATATGTACAGCACCGCCCGTCATGAGGAGACGAGACAACGATCTCGAGAACGGCCGTATCTCGATCTCAGCCACACGCGCTGATTTCCGATTACGCATGCCTGATGGACAGCCTTGTAGAATAGTGATTTACTCGCTAACTGTACCAAACTACACAGCTAGCAGTTAAACTGCATGTTAAACACTGAGTCTCAATCATTTAACACAGCAGTAAGTATATTAAATGGCTGTAAACAGCTACAAGGTAGCTAACGCTGTCAATAAATTAGATTTATTTCTAAGCTAAATGCTATCAGCAATGTTCCTTGCAGCTGTATATTAGCTGGCACAACTCCACAAATCCCGTCGGCACGTTTTCCCAAATAAAGGCACACCATCATAAATCAAGTCTCACTGGAGCAGCCCGCGACCCAGTGCTAATGCGCGTTTTTAGGCGCTCAAGCACAGACAGTCATAACCTGACGGCTGCTGGTTCAAGTCCCAGAAAGGAAAGGACTGTACTATACATTCTTCAGCAAAATATTTAACCTGAACAGTTAAGTGCTGTTTTGGTGGAGATGCTTTGCAAAGTGAACAATAAAAATAATGATGATAATAAAAATAATCCATCCTCTAACCGCTTAAACTGGGGGGGATTCCATCTAGCAGGCTTAACAAATCCTATAGTTAACATGAATTCTGACTGGAGAAATTTGGGAAGATTCTGTGAGTTGGCAAATCCTGAAGTCAGGTTTCAATCAGAATTCAGGTTTAACTATAGGATTTGTTATACCTGCTGTAATACCCCACTGGTCAGGGTCACAGGGAATATTATTATCGTTATTATTGTTATTAACATTATGAAAATTATTACGATGAACAAGAAGCAATAGGAACATTGGCTCTGGCCACCATTTCATAAATCTACACCATTTAACGCAGTGCTGATCAAGGTCTCCTAGCTAAAACAGACGAGAGGTCAAATGAACCCACCACCGTCACCTGATACCAGCCATACCTGTGATGTCCATGAAGGCGCGGTCCCAAAATTCATCCACCGTGAAGCAGTCAGCCGAGGTGATGTTGACCGACAGCACGATGTCGTCCTCCACATATTTCAAGATCAGGTTATTCACCACGATGTTGACGTTGTTGGCCACCCTCCTGATCAAGCTTTGGACATAGCCTTGAGCAAACAAATGGCAGAAGAGGGGTTAAAACGCCACACGGTGCAGAGTCACAACACTGCAGCTCTAACTCCGGCACCCCGCTGGCTGGGACTTGTGGCTTCAGAAAGCAGACACTGAAAAACTGACCATAGTGGTCCACGCAGACTCGTAAATAAGCGGCAGGCCTGACGTGTTATTTTTTGCTGCGGTGTAACCCTCGGACACGAACTGTGAAACGAGCTAAACATCCATAAAAAAAAACCATTTCTGCTTGTCTCACTGGCCCCGCAGTGCCACGAACCCCCGGCAGATTTATGGCACTCAGAACGTCAACCCACTACTCTAAGATGTAGAGTTGGGTGTAGCTGGCAGCCTCGGGCCTGCAGCTGAAACCCCACGCCACGGTGCTTCTGAGAAGCTGCACATCTCCCATAACCGAAACAGAGTGAGGTGCAAAGAGAAGCCACACGTCTGCTAAAACCGCTCTTTGCTCTTTCACGTGCCCAGATGTTATCTTCTAAGGTATTCACCTCGGACCCTAATGAACGCCTGGGGATCTGCTGTTGAACCCTAGAAGTGACCCTTTACTGAGAGTTGTTTCCGTAAACATTACGCTTCATTGCTGACTGCAGCGAAAAATAGTGAATAAGTATTCAAATCCCCCCCCAACCGCACAAAAAATAAGGGAACCTCCTGGTCCAACATCAATAATAATTGTTATTGTAACTATTTTATCCCACACTATTTTCTTAGTCTACATAACCACATACGATAAATCGCTTAAGATTTTAGAGTTAAAAAGTCCATCATTTAGGAACAGGAGGACGATTTCAAAAAGCATCTCCATCCCAAAATGGGGGGGGGGGGACAAAAAGAACTATGTACACCTGGCCAGAAACTACTTGTGGGAAATTTCACAGAAAAAGTCATCCTATTAAATTGACTACACTCCACATTCTCTTTCCCACTGGCCTTGAATTACATGAATTCTCCTCATCCGAGTATTTCTCTTAAAAGCTCCTCGACGGGTCACTGTCACTTGCACTCGGGTATGAACATGTGACCCCGCGCAGACCGGGTTTCGCCGCATTGCCGGCAGCCATACCGGCGCAGAGAAACAGAAGCTGAGAAGGAAAAACATACATGGTAAGGTCATTACTCAACAAAGCGAGAAAGAAGTTAAAATACTACAGACAGGGGAGTCTCAACCATAAAATATGAAAATATACAGCAATAAATCCTGCTAACCACAGGACCAATCGCATTATTCATTCTTCCCATGTACTGTTAAACAGAGTCACTCAGAGTTAAACACATAAAACTAATGCCTTCTCCTTATTTTCCAAGCAAAACGTTTGCCTTCCTGCATCTGCAGAGCTCAGGTGATAATTAACGTGCCGTCGTTAACGTAACTCACAGAGGGCTGGTGTGTACCTGAGTGGACGTTACTCCCCCCCACTGGGACGACTCGGCTGAAAGACCCTTGGAAAAAATGATGGAAATAGTGGAATTAATGGTTGGAAACCATGCCAGCCTGGCTGGGGGGTGGGAGAGTCATCCTCAAACCACGCTGACCCACCGAAATTCTGCGGTTGGACTAACTGTAATAAGAGCACAGAGTAGCAGCGGCAGCATCTCTAGTGGCTATTACAGCTGTGGTGAAAAATTGTCAGCACCAAAGAGAGACCGTCAAACATGTGACCACATTACTAACAGGGATTCTGACTGCCTGTGCATGTCAATGATGACAATAACAGTGGACTGCACCACTTCCTTTGGGTGAGGTACCACAGTCAGTCATAAGGGTGCCTACTGCACCTGCAGCCAAGCTAATAAAAACCCAGATTGTTCTAACCACCACACCATCACCACTACTCCTTCCTCTGGATCCAATTTACCCTGCCCTGGAGCTCTGGTCCCACTCCCGGCCACCGCTAGGTCCTCCTTTATATAGGCAATGCTACCGGCACCTTTTAGCAGCCAACAGGCAGAGAAGTCCACTTAAAGCCAGTCACCCATGAAGAGAGTGGAAAAACTGAGGCCTTCAAGGGAGTCCCAGGCAGTCCGAGCAAGGAAGCCTCCTCCTGTGACAGGAAAGCCCATTGGAGATACGGGCGGAGGGGCCGTCACACGCATACACACTCAGGTGGTCTGTGCTCAGGTCCTCCTCAGCATACAGCCACCAAGGTACAAAAGCTTCTTTCAGGTGAACCTGCTGTATAATTCAGAGATTTTTTTTTAGTTTTCTAAGGCCTCTTAAGTGATACAAAATTTAGCTCTTCCAGATGGCCATTTAATTTTTTTTTTTTTTTTTTTTTTTTTAATATAAATATCATGTGAGGAGGCCAACATGCCAAATTATATACAGCAGTTCTTTTTTAAAGCTCAGCATTTAATTGCAGGTTAGAGGTTTACAACGTGTCATACAAACACTCACAGCTACACGCTGTAGGTTCCGTTCCTGCAAGGTAACCGAAGGCAGTGAGCTCATACAAGGAGAACCGCGGCCCCGAGTACAAGACTTTTACACAGCACACTGGGTCAGACCCACACTGATGCCGTCACCTGCGAACACGTTTACGGGTGGGTGGGAAACAAAGATTTCCAGACAGCAGCTAAGTACTTCCACCCAAATGCCAAACAGAGAAATTCACAAACGTTTGGTCTCCTCATTGAAGCTGAAGTCCAGATCCTTCTATGGGATCACCGAATATGCAACTCGGACCAACTTTGATGGCCTTCTGCCACCAGTGGCATGAAAAGGACATCCGACCTACGACCTGAACCGGACCAGACCACTTCGATAAACTGGTCCACAAACGTGGATCGCTTTACTTTGGCCACTGGCTCAGTGTAAAAAAAAAAAAAACTAGCAGCTGACATCCAACAGTCAAAGTTAGGAGGAGCTTAAGGTAAGTCCATCAGAGGAGTGAGTCTTAATATGCTGGTGTGGGTGTGTGCATACAGGCATGCTTGACCTGGGCCACTGAGCATATGTATCGGCGTAGGCTTCAGTGTTGCCACAGCAACAAAGGGCAAATGAAGCCTAATGAAAGTTAAGGATGATTTTCAGTGATGTTCTTCAGTGCCAGTGCAACAGGGTCCACAGCAGAGTTTCCAGTTGTAAACCGCCAAGTCTCCCAGACATCAGGAACCCCAAAGGACAAGCCGGCAAGTGGCGAGATCTGAGCTTGGCTGAGGAAGCCACCACGAACCCGGGCCTGGGCGCCTGGCCGCAATCACATGCCTTCAGGGACTGGGCCTGCGATGGGTTCAGCAGCTTAAGAGCAGCACCATGCTTAATATCACACACCATTCCACTAGGAAGGGAAAAGTCATTTCAGCTTCTGCCTTTCATCACAGCGACTTGCCTGACTTACTGCTTCTCAGGTCTGCATCTGCAAGTTGGTTTAATGGCTCCCAATCCTCTAAACTCAAACTCCAAACTCTAATCTGTCCACAATGTCCATGTTGGCCAGATCCCTCAGGCATCGAGGTGAGATAGCCTTTCATCTACCAGAGAGGCTTTCTTCATCCACCCCGCTTCACTTGGCACAGAACGGGACCATCGGCATCCCCTACTGCAGCCATCCAAATGTAGGGGGCGCTTCCGAGCTAGCTGCCAGGTCTAACCACTGAGTTATTCCCAGCCAGTTACTGAGCTCCAGGTCCCATAACAGACCGTGATGCTGATCCAGACCCGAGACCACACAATGATGTGACATGACTGATTCCTATGACCTCGAACTAGCTGCACAAATACATATACACATGCAATATACATTTATAGGGATGACATCAAAGTGACTATCACATTAACACATTAACTATCAATGTGACTATCACATTAACACACACATTATCACTGACCATATAAATAATCAAATCAAATAACGAAAACATTTTAACATGCAGACAAAATTTAAAGCTGGTGAGAATTCTCGTCGTTAGCACAATACAGTTACTTGAAACTAATAGTTACTACGGCAATTGAATTCTGATACTTCAGGACTTCAGGATGGCAGACTGAAACAAGGCAGTGAGATGCTCACAATGGCAGGGTGAGGGCCCAAGCGAAGGCCACGGGGCCCCTTCGGCGTCCTCGAGCAGGCTGACAGGCATCTGGTCAGCGACCTTGCAGATAAGAGCTGTCCATCGCTGATTAAGGAGGCCTCATTCTGAATCCTCTCAAGGCCCAATCACAAGAGGCGAGGCCATCTCACTCACCTGGGGGCAGGTCTGGGTCGGTGGGAGCCGCCTGCGGGAAGCGTCGGGGTTTGACTGACAACTTGGTGCTGTCGGAGGTGCTGCGGCCAGTGGAACCGGAGCCACAGCTTTCGTGGTCATCCTAAGGAAGGCAAACATGCAAACGGTAACGCTGAGGTCAGGTCAATGGGCCGTGGCAAAACCACCCCCCACCCCCGCCCCAGTTTACAGCCTCCTCTATGGCTCTACAAATAAACTGAGTCCGAGATGAAAAGACGACAAGGCTCTCCAGCAAGGCCCACATGCCCATCGTCAGCAACGAAGGAATGTCGGCATGCTGGAGCTCAGAATGGGGAGGAAGTGGACATCTCCTCACTGATGGCTCCTCAGATAAATGGCATCTCTGGTTATTTATTGGCTAGACCACATGAACACACAAAAGTGCCATTTTGTTAAACAATGAGGCAAAAGACATCGGGATGGCCGGGAGGAGAGACGGAAAATGATCCCTGAGCAGCATCTCCACCTAACAATAAATTTGGCTGCGTCAACGGTACAGTCCATAAAAGGTGCTCGGGCACCTCGTGGGGACTGGCCACCAGAAACAGTGCCAATCACTACCGATTTCATCCACGTGGTATGCCACCTGTCATCTAAGATCCTGCCATCACACGAAAAAAAAAAAAAAAAAACAACAAACGGGGGATTTCACGCACCGAACGCATGACATCCTGACCCTCCTGCTTGGGATTCACACCCGAGTTTGAAGACATTCTGCTGCGGTGTTCCAGCAGAGCCCCAATGCTCCCCAATTAGGGTCAGCTTAATAGATCTGATAAGAATTCTCACTTCCCCTCTCTCCTTGCCAATACCGGAGATCCAGGAAGAAAATTAATCTCCCACTGTAACATGAAAAAAAAAAAGTGATCCGCCCTCACCTCCAATGTGGCACTGATTAGCGTTTATAAAGTGGCGCAACCTTTTCAGCCAAGGGGGGAACCATGTGTAGACAGTCAAAACTGTGCAAAATCACATCTGGTTAGCATTTAGAGGCGGATAAAAATCGCGGGGCCTCAAAAGTCACAGTTATCCCGAGTAATGTAAACAGCCAAGGTGTCAAAATGAATCACGTCTGCACCTCCTCCCAATCTGACAGGGCGTAATGAGCCCTCACTAAAGATGATGATTACATTTTAAACACACTCTGCATAATCTGGAGGCGGCCACTTGCGGACGTGCGATTTGCCCATCCCGGCCAAGTAAACATGGCAAGGATGCTGAAACGTGCGACTCCAGAGCGCCGGGGAAAATATTTACGTGGAGGGCCGCAGGGATCTCTGGCCCCACGGACAGATTTTCCATTGCAAAGGAAAGGGTATCACAAAACAACAGAGGAGCAACAATAAATAGCCAATCAGTTATGGAAACTGGCAATAATACAGAAAGGGGAGGGGGGAAAAAATACAAAAATTGTTTATTACTCGCACATCTTTGCAAGTTTCCATGGCTTCAAAGCATCACTCCTCAATGTTTACGGAGAAAAGTGAGATTTAATTTTTTGGTTAAAATAGTTCATTAGCAGACACTAACATTTTTGGGTTTGTTGCAGTTATGGTGCACTAGCACTGAATACACACTAAACAGAAGACCTCTTTAATCACACGCTTATTAAGTTCCAGCATGTAAAAATAATTATAAAATATAACCGCAAGCGGTTATGGGCAGATTCAAGCACGCAGTACCAACAGGGACAACATAAACTCTGGACTAAAGCAGAAAGCAAAAGCGGTTTTGACCGTTGAACAACTGAAAGAGCTTTGATTTGGGGTCTGAAGCAGGTATTGTTAGGCTATGCAGTTGGGGAGCGTAAGCACCAATGCCCCAAATGCCTATGGCAGCACTGCATGCTTCCTTGCCTATGCCAGCTTTGCATGCTTCAAGCCATTTTACCCATCCAGCACTGCTTGCTTCAACCCTTGCCCCAGGTGTCTATGGCTTCCCAACTGCCTATGCCGGCACTGCCTACTTCAACCCAGGATACACATTCCAACTATGCGTCGTTAGACCATGCTGTCACTGTTGACGTGTAGTAGTAGGTAGTGCTGGCTAGGCAGCTGGGGGCACAGGCACTTGAATCACTGCCTGCTGCAGTGCTGGCATAAGCAGTGAAGCATCCGTAGGCAACTGGAAGGCATAGGTGCTTTTGGTATGGCCTGTGGACACACAAAATGTCACACAGAATTTTAGGGATATGTTTTGACAAGCTACGCTTCCAACGCAAGGAGAGTTGATAAGGGGGTTGAGGTAAGCAGTGCTGAATTGGTTAGAATGAGCTGAAGCATACTGTACTGCTATAGTCCGGTGGGTGAGGGGGGGAGGAGTAAGCACTTTGAGCATGGCCTGTGGCCATGCCAAATGGCATACTTTTTGAGATAATTTTTGACCAGCTGGGTCTGCTGATTAGAATGATACCAAATTTGTGCATATTGGACGAAAATCCTTCAACTAGTATGCAAGGCAAATTGGTCAAATTTTGCAAATTTGCCAATAAACTGGGCTGGAACTGGTGAATTCTGATTGGGCGGCCAATGTATTATGCAAATTAGCAAAGATTTTAAGTTCAGATCCGATGATGTCACAATCACGTTGCTATGGAGACACTAAAATAAAGCCCCCTTTGAGGGCAATGGGCCCATTTTTGACACCTGAGTAAGGGGTGAGTGTAGGCACCATGTGGCCAAATTTGGGGATGCTGGGAATTACGGTCTGGGCATTGCGTTTCAGGGAAAAACCAGAATAGTAATGAAATATCCGGACTAAAACAGGGTTCTGCACATAACATGCTTGAACCCTAATAAGGCAAAAGTGAGTCTGCCACTTAAAGCAGTGTCTTCCCCGAGGGAGGGGGCAGGGCAGTCTCTCCTGCACCATGACGGGGGTGTCGCCGCCTCAAGGCATATCAACTCAGCTGTTGCACAAATAAGACAGTACAGGAAAACGCCCTCACCCTGAACTCCAGCACACCTCCCCCCCCCCCAAACCCCCCCG
>JAACJT020000110.1:7977888-7995918 GCA_009936485.2 Gymnarchus niloticus | reverse complement strand
TATCAACTCAGCTGTTGCACAAATAAGACAGTACAGGAAACCGCCCTCACCCTGAACTCCAGCACACCTCCCCCCACCCCAAGCCCCCCAGGTGACCACTCCCAACTGCACCACACTGGAGAGCGGCAACCCCCCCCGATCAGCAGATGTCTGGGAAGTAGGCCGGGGACATGGTGGTCCTGTCAAGAGGGGGCACTCTGTGGCAGACGCACGCAAGGTCAGTTGAAAGACTTGAACCCGTCTTCAAACCCTGGCCCCCCCGCCCGCATACTCGCCTTTAAGGCCAGAATGTTCCGGTAAGTTCTGGGCCTAAAAGCGATCAGGCACAGCTTGACCTATGAAGTGAGACTGAAAGGTAATACGGTCATTGTTAACACAGCTCAAGGCGATCACTTCAACATCAATTTGCCTCAAACCAAAGACAGCAGGAGACTGTTTGGGGGGGGGGGTGTTTAAGTGACAAAATTGATAAGGAATAAAAATTTTCATAGACTTGCATTTCATTTCCTTGCATCTCCCGCTTTAAAAAAGTAGATTTGTTTTTAAATGGGTACACAAATCACTTTAAAGAATCTGTAAATTCCACACCATTTAGTGTTATTAATTAGCACGTGTAAGACCAACCACTTATAGACCCCCTACCAACCCCCCAGTGAACTCGTGGTGACTTCAAAGGAGTGCGCCGCAAGGGACGGCACAGTCATAGAAAATAAACAGGGGAAACCCAAGCCGCCTCTTATCTGGCCAAGGTAAACACAGCCCGCTCAGGTCTGACACGGCTAGGTCTTGTCCTCCTTGTCGTGGCTCAGTGAGAACCGGAGAGGGGGGCGCTCAGACAGACTACTCCGCTCCATGGGCGAGTATGAAGATGGGGGGGGGGGGGAGTAGCATAATTAAGTGGTCAGGTTGAGATAAGCGAACAGAGGGGGACTGTGGTTTATATCTGAGCCTCCCCTCCCAAAACACACAAATGCCCCTCAAACACAGAGCCAGTCTCCCCGCTACCTTACATTTTCCTCACCTCTCCCACATTTGCACAATGTACAACAGCTTCACCTTTTTCACTTTTTAACCAATTTCTACAGCTGGAAATTTTGCTATGCATGGGGACTGTTAACATCTTAATGTAAGGGTACAACAGCAGAGCCTGTCCTGAAAACAGTCTGCTTGTTATGAGGCCTTAAGTCCTACACTACCTGCGACAAACTAAGCAGTGTGGCGTATAAGAGATTAAAATAGGCCACCTGTACTACACTAAAACAGATATGCTGGCACGCAGATTTTAAATCAGGTCAGAGAGTTGGGCATCTGAACATTATATAAAGTATTACAATTCGGTAGTTCACAATTATTTACTGATGTCTATCAAGGCAGAAAAATAATCTTATTCACAAGAGTTCGTTTCCCAGTTTCCTCCCACAATGTCAGACGTAACTGTGCCTACCTCAGCTCCTCCCATTAAACTCAGAGCCACACCCAGTTGAGCAAAACTCCACCCACTAATTCAGGCCACACCCTTGCCAGCTTAGACTAATCCAAGTTACGCAAGCTGAACATCTCTAAATTTAAATCCAAGGAAAAAAATTTTTTATTAACAGGCTGGCTAACTGAAACAACTAATGCTACAGTCAGTAGCAACAAGTCCACATAAATCTTAGATGAAAAGGGACATGCTTAATTAACACAGTTTTCCCAACTGCACAGTTGCACTTCACCAGTATAACACTGAGCCACCTCCAATATGGACCAAAAGCAGAAATGAGCGAGCAAGATGAGCTCCAAAGCATGAACAGCTTCTCTGGAACTCGGGACCTCATCGCTCCAACTCAAACCGTCTACCCGGCCTGCAGAAACACCCATCATCTATACTAAAAATTAGCCGCTAACAGGTTTTTAATGAAACCATAATGAAGGCAAAAAGTCGTTAGAGTGTGAGATTAAAGACGAGAGTCCCGTTCGGCCTGCTAACGGAGGGACGACCTGGTCTGATGTGTCAGATACAGCATGCAGACACGGGGATGGAACCCGGGGCCGAGCCATGAGATTACACACGTGGGTGAACACAGTCCACTGTCGCACAACGCCCTGATCGATCTTCTTACTGAAAACAGCTAACTGCACTCTAAAGCCTCAGGGATCTGAGGTTCTCGCTGTGAGAACAGCCCAGGCTGACTTCTGTCTACCCCCCGACCCCCCAACAACGCAATTTGTCAAGGGTATTAATACACTGGGAGAACAGCTTTAAAACTAAGGAGAGTTCCATCAGCACCTCTAATGCCTTAGTCTGCTGAAAGGAACGAGCCTGACTCAGCCAAGCACCAAAGCCCTGAATTATATTATATGGACGCCTTTCATTTTTTAATGGAAACTATACTGACACTTGTACAGCAACCCCAATAAAGAAGCTTATTACAATATGTATTTCCCAACACGGTACAAGAGCGGCATCTTTTTTCAATGGAGAGCTGCAATGCTACAACTACGCTTACGGCCTTTAAGGGAGCCTGAGGCGTCGTTTCATGCGGAGCCACACTGATGACACACATACAGCCGATGTCATCGCCGAGTGCAGGGAAAGCACCGGACGTCCATCCAGAAAAGCATCGCCGCCATCAACACGTGGACAATGCTGCGTAGACCTCTCCTCCAGCACAGCCACCATCAACACGCACCAGACACCCTGCAGAGCTTCATCAAGG
This sequence comes from Gymnarchus niloticus, assembly GCA_009936485.2. Lineage (NCBI taxonomy): Eukaryota > Metazoa > Chordata > Actinopteri > Osteoglossiformes > Gymnarchidae > Gymnarchus > Gymnarchus niloticus. The sequence continues at coordinate 7,993,219 of JAACJT020000110.1, read as the reverse complement.
TGGGTGGGTGGAGTTGACAGCCCATTAATACCACCTTTCCTGACAAACAGGTGAGCTGCGGCGTTCTCGCGCCATCTGCCCGGCATCTGTGGGCACAGCGGAGAAACACTGACGGCAATCAAATCAAATTCATTATGCAGAAGAGCCTAGAAAAAAAAAATCTTAAGATGTAATTATGAAACTCGTATTTAAAACATCTTCCAAAGCCTCATTACTTTTACGAAACCGCACACCAACTAACTATTCAGCACATACTGTGCATATCTGCGTTTGTGGCGTGATAAACAACGTACCCTTAACTTCAAACATTTGTCAGTTGTAAAAATCCATTGAATATTCGGGGGGGGGGGGGTTATTATTATTTTTTTTTTTTACCCAACTGGATTTCTTCTTGCAATTTCACTTCTTAACAATCGCCATGCCCAAAAAATTAGCTCAGCCACAACAAAGGCAGCAGGCTCACAGATTTCTTTTGTTACCGGTCTAAAAGTAGAACTGTTTACAAGGTCAGTGAGACCGAAAGTGTTACTAAGCACATTCAGCTCTGCATAATGGCACAATGAAAGCACTCCATTAATTCTCAAAACATGTGCCTCTTTCAGAAGCCCTGAAATAAAACACATTTATTAAAGGGATGTGGGGGGGGAAAAGTTCCAAGTCAACTGCCAAAGGCCCGCATAATTACAGAAGTATTTCACACTGGGACGAAAAGGGATCATAGCGACGTCACAGCAGAACCGCAGCCAGGAGGCCGGGTCCAGGCAGAACCCCCATGTGTATTTAAACCATCTTCTTTCAGAAGGGAACGTAACCGAGGGAGGCTGGGCTACAACACGAATGGACCCAGGACACCACGGGCCTCTCGTAATCGTCATCCTCCTCTGGCGGGTCTTTGAATGGCATTACCGGACCCCTAAGCCACCCAGGAACGATGAAAATCGGTCGCAGTTGCTGCGCAGATGTTCCAACAGCAGGACAACCACATGCCATGTGTTAATAGCTGCCGTGGGGCCACGCATTTCAGCCGCTGGCATCACTGCAGCACAGAGCCCCGCTCCTTTGGCGCCACCTCTGCTCACATCAGCCTCACATCCCGCTTTCTCGTTATCGACAGCCAGATGACGACAAAGCTAAAGATGTCCCCTTACTGCCAAGGGCATGACTGCTAGGGTGAAATCCAGTGCTCTTAAACAATTTACACACTTACCAAAAATGTGCTTGCTTGTGTGTCCTGAATGTAAGGCACAATATGAAGAATGTATGCCGAGCACTAGTTTTTGGCGATACTGCAGGCACCAATGGGGAAAAAAAAAAGAGAGACACCCAAGGGGGAAAAAAAAAAAAAATCTGTGTGTATATACACACACACACAAATATAAAATATTCCTCCTGAATCATTTCTGCCACCCAAAATAAAAACCAAGAAGCAGGATTTAGTGTGCTGTTTGGCACATGACCAGTGAAATAATTATCCCACCCAATCCCTAACTGATAGGGGCCCTTCCCTGTAAACAAATGGGGCAGTTCTGACAGCACCAGAGGTGCCCGGCACACGACGATGGGGCCTCCGACGGCCCTCTGGCATGACGGGGGGTAAGGAGAGCAGCAAAGCATCATAGCTAAAGCAGCCAGGGGGCTGTACTCCCAGGACGTTACTTTGGCGATGAGTGTGGCGGCACGGACCAAGCCGTCTGGATAGTTGGGGCTCCTCGTACTTTCCCAAGTCGAAGATGAATGGGATGGGCAAGGGGGAAAAAAAAAAAAAAATGCATGGCTGATGACATAAGTCTGAAATCTATGTGAAGGACACCCCTTTGAAAAAAGGGAAGGTTACTGGCAGCTTAATTTTCTCCTAACCCCGACAAGCAAATCTCCGATTTACAGTAGCGGGGGTGAAATACCCAGAGCTCACATGGAAGCCTGGGCTAGGGTTTAGAGCGAGCCAGGTTTGGTCCAATTGGTCAGCGATGTCACACACTGAGACCCATCTCTGTACCCACAGTGCCGCATATTTAATAGCTGCTTTCAAAAGTAAAATAACATTTCTACTGTGAAACTGCATTCATTCCAAAATATACCACAACAGGCACAGAAAGGAAGTTTTTAAAAAAAGAAAACCTAAAGGCACGAAATCTGAGCAGATTTCAAAGGAACACAAGGCGGATAATTCTGAATATCAGTCTGCACACAATCTGTCAAGCCGGAACTGCAGATGGTAAATTAACTGGCTCTGCGTGTTTGAAGGGCTAATTAAGCATTAGCTAATAACTCTTATAATAACAGCTCTGCCACCGGCTGCCAAATCTGCGGAAGGAGCATTCAAAGCCGTGCAAACAATTAGCAATTATTAAAATCACACTCTTAATAACATTCTTCCGATGTTGGGGAGGGGGGGTGCATGAGCACTAATGCTCCCCACCCCCGTCTGCAGCAGGCGGATGACACACCCGCGTCTTGAAACGCTGTGTTTGCTTTTGCATCATCGGTCATCATCGTTAAAAAACTAAACAGATAAATTTTAAAAATGGGACGAACCAAGTGACAGGCGCGCAACTGACTCCCGTTGGCAAAGCTACGGGGGGGATGCAAAGGGGGCGCGCTCTCATTTTAGATCTGAGGGGTTCTGGTCCCTCAGATGTCTCCGCCGGCTAACCACAAGCCCTGGCGGCGCATGGGAAGTATTCAGACTGCGCTGGCACACCAGCTCGAGCACGTTAATAACTGCAACGTGTGCACCCGCATCGGCAAGCATGGCCCCGCAGCACGCCATTGTATGCCAGCGCTTGGGAGGGAGGCTCAGGTTCCAAACCACATCTCCTAATGGACCCTAATCAATGACTAATAATACTACCCTTCTGATAAACATTCTTCACACGGGACCCCAGACAATTTCGGGTCATGAAAACACTAAAACAAAGAGCAGTAAAAGAAGCCCAGCAGACATGATGAATCAAGAAACCAAATGCTGGAGTAATTCTGCAATACGCACCGTGATTAACACGGCCTGCTGTTCTGGCACCCTCTTTAATTAATATACATTGCTGGATGTCTCATCGTTTTTAAGTTTATTCATCTTCTGGGACACGACCTTCTATCTGAAGGTCATCTGTACCTGGCTATCATGTGGCCATGAGATTCAGAGGGCACTGGGAAGACCAAGGCTGCAAGACAGCATTTAGAATGATGGGAAGCCCCCAGTACTAACATGCTCACCTTTAACCCCGTCACTCCGGCCCACACAGTGCCCCACAATCACCGTCCGCTGCAGGACGAAACAGCAGCATCTCGATGCAGGTTCAGCAGCTGCAAGCCGTTCCGCTGTGTAACCCTTTCACGGGGAGCTGCGTTCTCCCATGTCTGATGAAAGTCTCGCATAAAACAAAGAACCAAATGGCCTTGGAGGCTGACGGCACACAGCCTTGTCTTACTTCCCGGAGGCACCAGAAACCACCTTCACCCTGTCAGCTGGGATTTATAATTACCACCCTCACAAAGAAATCCAACCAATTACAACGTAATTATAACACGTGAAATTCTTATCATGTTGGTCATTTCAAGAAGCAATGTGGTACATCTCAATTGGGGCCAGAGCACAGTGTTTATTATCTTTTCAGCTAACTATACACTTTCAGAAGGCCTCCGCTGCCCCCCAACCCCGAGGATAGAGAATGACACGCGCGGCCGACATTCCTTCCGTGAGGTACCCCCCCCCGTCGCACAGAGCAGCCTGGCTTACATAACTGACACCCCCCACTAAGTAGGTGAGCGTCTTAAATGAGAAAAGTTATTTTCGTTTAAATGACTTAAAGCAAAGTGGCTGAAGAAACTGGGCAAGCAGTGGTTTGAAAACCACCATGGATAGGCTGGATATGAGGTCAGATTTACTGAGCAGAGGAGAGCACAGAACTCAGTCTTACATAACGATCACCAAGAAGGTGCAGGCAAAGACAACAAATGACGAGGTCACCTGACTAAGCCACGGCCCACAGCTTCTGCATTAAAAATTTTCATAACAGCAACTCCAAATAAAGTGCAGAGTTCAATATTACTTGTAAAATACCCGCAGAAGGGGGTCCGAGAAATGCTTAGGTCATACAGGTACTGGGCAACCTCTCTGACAGCTGCAGAGTACGTTAGACAGGCAGAAAAACAGCCTCAGGAATGAAACGTGCGAACACGCACCATGAGGGACACGCAAAAGATGTGTGAAAGACCAACAAAATGCCAGGCAGCCAGGTTCTGGAAGAAGTTGCCCTCCTGGTATGACTGCTGCTGCCTCACTGTCCTCGGGGAGCACTTTCATCTGGGGGGGAGGGGCTGAGAGCCCTCCAGGAACAGCCTTCAACACATGGGGTGGCCAGGGTTTGCCAGTCAAAGGGCTGATGACAGCGAGGAAAAAGTAGTGAGCTATCTTCCTCCCGATTAGCATTCCTCGGGGTGTGTGTGTGGGGGGCAGTCCCACTGATTAGCATGGATTTTAATTAATGCTGCAACCATCAAAGGGCTCCACCAAAAAATAAGTCAAAAGAACAACCTAACCAAACCGGGCACCTTAACATGTTGGAATGAAAACACCAGGTGCCCGGGCCCCCAAGCGCCAATCTGCACCACCCTCTATCCACATTCCCAGAATGCCGAGCTCCTTCCACAGAGTTGCTAACAGCCATTCCCTTGGCACGGTCACAAAATCCCCATATTCACCATGAGTGTCAGTTTATATTGATCTTTCCCATTTAAAAGGAAAACCTTAAAATGTTCAATAACAAGAGTGATTAGTTAAGCAAATCAATGTGAATTTCACGTTTGGTGATTTGTGGTTTAACACACATCTGTTTGTGTGTGTGATTAGGCCGTATTACGACTCGCTACCTCCGCGACAAAAGATAACACCACAACAAGCACCTGATCCACAGAACTCAGGAAAAAAACAGAGGCTCCCTCTCGGAACAGCACATCTCATGTTACGGATCAATTACGGTCCTGCGGATTGCTGGCTCATACCCTCGACATATTAACAAGGGGAAGTCAGCCATTTGGTCTGAGATCATACGGTGAAGCCTGGCTGCTAAGAGGATCCAGCCGAACACGGAGGCAATAGCATACAGTTGAGATGGTCACTTAAGGAGGGTTAAGTCCAGGAGCGCAAGCCTCCTTCTCGGAGAATGCTGATTACCCACAGAGCGGGTCTGACAGGAAGCCCCGGGTTACGGTTTCCCACCACTCTGCTCTGAGGGTAAATCAGCCAGACAAGTCACACCGAGCAGAGAAAAGCTACATTGACACAAAAACATGTAGAGTGTGTCAACATAAAACAGAAAAACATTTTCTTAGTTCAGCAGCCGCACTTTTAAATAACTCTCACTGCTTTTATATAAAAGACATTTTGAAATATGTGTGAAAAGGTCCAGAAGCGATGCTGTGCAACCAAAGATGCAGGTGCACAACAGCACTAAACACAGTGAAGTGAAAACAAAACAATGACATATGTACCTGTGAACAAAACGGCCTGGATGCGTGAACACAAAAATACAAAAGTTTTCTTTTCCATTTAAGAACAATATACAGAAGAAAACGTGACAGAAACCACACAGTCCTCACATCGGGACTGTTTATCGATCACCGCTGGGTAAAAAAAACAGATCAAACATGGACGCTGGCTAATTAGCTGCCACACATTAACACCAAGAAGGCTTACAGACCTGAGCAACTCAAAGAACTCTTTGGCTGAACCGACTGGCTAACAGAAACAAACACTCACACGACCACCCGGGATCCTCCACATGACCGCACAGGGTCAAACAGATCATTGGAACATAGCGTCACCCCTTTAAATACAGCCATTTCCATTCATGGGGTTGGATTTCTGGCAGAAAACAATTCGGCGCGCAAAGGTAGAATCTACATGCAAAATGAGTCCTTTGTGCTCACACCTACTGAGGAAGAGAAGCTGTGAAAACATACAGAGAGGCATGCAAGCGAGAGAGAGTGGCCGCCTTCGGGAGCGCGGGGCAGGGGGACGAGGACAGAAACAAACACTAGCTGTGGGGGCTTCTGACAAGTTTACCGAAGGGCCCAGTGTAGTTTAAACACAAGGCCACCTGGGGCTTCCTGCGCTCAACACGGCTGCTGTTTCTCAGTGCAGGCCTGTATGCTGAACCTAACGGACAAGTGGGGGGGGGTGGGGGTGTTGGAGTGGGCTTGTCCACAGCCGTGTTGAGAGCAGGAAAATTCGAATTCAAAACATACCAGAGGGGCTTGACAACCAGAGGCTGAAAACCTACAGACAGAGGCCATGAGGAATGCAAAACGAACATAACCAAAAATATGAATGAAAAGGTACGTGGCACATTCCCACCAGACAAAAACCAAACAAACCGCCAAAGCCACAGAAACACGGAGCCTTCCTGGCCCAGATGAGCGGGATGAACGGCCTCGCAGTGCCGATGACGTGGACCTGCGCAGGAACCACGGTGAACCATCTGCTCCCCACAAGACCAGCAACGAGAGCGGAGATTTCCGGAAGGCACCAAGCAGAGATTATCCAGTTAGTACTATCTGATTACAAACGTCCAAGGGCTGTTTTTCTCTGGCATTTTCTTTGTTCCTCACTTTCTTTCAATTTTTATCCCTGGTTCTTGAGTTTTATCCGACTAGAGCCTAAAAGCACATGAAATTTTCAGCTGAAACACTCTAAAACTTTATAATGAGAAACGCCAGAGGACCAGTCTAACAGCTCAGCATCATCTACACACCCAGTTATATCCCGTTAGAGGAAAGTAAAGACAAAATAAAATTTTTCCAAAAGAATAGGAAGAAACGTATGTTAAGATAACGCATTTATTATTGAAATGATCGAAGTTAAAAAGAACTGCTTTAAAAATTTTAAATCCTTTGGGGTGTTAAACCATTATCACGTCATCCAAAAAAAAAGAATACCAGTCAACCAAAGGGAATCCTGACAAAAACACTGCAAGATTTCCACCCCCAAAGCAAATAAATCACGACACCCATAAGCACCAATTAGATAGATAGATAAATAAATAAATAAATCAGAAGCAAATTTACACCTGTGAAAGGGACAGCATTCACAAAACAGAAGACAAAGCCAAAAGGAAAAGGACACCACAGTTAAATGGCATGCAAAACTTTTGGCTAACTGGTGCAGCGCTTAAGACCAGTTAAGTAAACAGACCCTTGTCTGAAAAGTTGTAGGTTCAAGTCCCAGGAGGACCCCCCACTAGGAGACCCCTGAGTGAGGCACTTAACCTGAACAGCCTTAGTAAATATCCCACTGTATAAAATACTCAAACTGTAAGCTGTGAGCTTTGGGTAAAAGGGTCCAGTAAGCAAATAAAAGGCTCAAGCGAGCGTCAGATAAGCGACATGAAATAAAAGGCCCCTCCTCACTAACACAGGAGGGCTGCTTTCACCACCAGGAAAGTATTATTTATAAGGCACGACATTGTAAGGGCACTAAAAATAGTCTGGAAGGAATCTACAAAGCCAACCACACCCCCAGCAGCACCACCAAAGCCACAGGTCCAGGAGGCACCTCCCACAAGCATCTCGTGGCAAAGCATCAGTCAGACTCAACGCATCGGCAGAAAATCCACAGGCTGCCATAAAACTCCAGCGTTACCAAATGCAGAAGACCTGCGAAGAAAATCACCCCAATTTCAGTCTCATTAAAACAATGACATTCATTGCCTTCATCCTGCGACGGTACGGTCCGTCTTGGCCCGTTTCACATTCCTTTTTTTTTTATTTAAATGTGCCGTCATCTTTAGTCATTGCACATCTGGTGCAGCTTAAACTGATATTTTTAAGAAAAGAATTTCCCGTGAGCTAACAAGGAGCGAGAGCAATTAACGATAATTAAGCAGATATGGCAGGCCGTTGGTACCGTTTTGGTACCACAATCAGCTAAAACACAGCAGAACTTTTATTGACATGGCAGGCTTAGAAAACAGATGACAAGAGAAATATTTCCCCCCCAGTCAACCTGACTTTTATTTCTTTTTCAACAATTAAAGTCTAGAAAGTGTAAGGCACAAAGACAGATGCTGGTGCGCTGTTGTGGGCTAGAAGCCTTTTAAAGTTTTATGGAGCCCAAGTGGTGGTACTTTAAACTAACTGCTGGTGCATTGTACGCCTCCTCCATACACCCTGCTTAACCGCTTCCAACAGCCCTAAGAAAAATGCCAAGGAGGCACCGAAGCCGCGTACGTGCAAGAGGGCCGTGTCGTTCCCCGGGCCGACCCCCCACCCCACAAAACTACCTGTCTCAGTGTACTGGGCCTCTCGTTGCTATGGCTACGCGGTCTTCCAGAATAACCGGATTTCTTTTAGCAGTGAAAGTGCACACGACCGCTAATATGTTCTAAGGCACTTAAAAGAAACATTAAAAACAGCCACCAGCATTTAATCCAACAACGGAGAAATAAAGAGCACTGATTAGTGCCGTTAAAGATCAAGTCCCGGAACAGCTCCCATTCCCAACAAGCGTCATGTGCCAGATCCCAATCCGACTCCACGCAGGTCTCCTGTGGACCAGATGGTGGAGGATCTGACAGCCAGGGAAAGGGGCAACAACTTTCCCTGGGAATGCAAATCAGGAACGTAGGACGGGGTGCCGAATCTCAAGGACAAGGACCGCAGCATCCCTCTTACCATTACATGGTGCTCAGAAAACTATCCTCCAAAGTCACTCAGGCCATGTGCAGGATTACTGACACAACCCAGGTTAGCTCAAAGGGACAACAGCACTACTTTATTAGGACATAAAGATGCCTGGCCACCTTACAACCAAAGTACCAGGCCAATAACCACACTCCCTCTCTTAAAACCCAGTCTATGTCCAAACCCAGTGTACAGAGCGGCCCGTTTCCAGTCAGTCTTACATAAGAAGCAACACCTTCTCCCACAGCCAGAAATCCAGCTCCCAAACTACTGAGCTACTGTCAAACATATAACAACCTCATTAATATGTCCATAAAAAATACAAGGCTAAGATTTAAGATGCAGCTCTGTGACTCTCGGCTACACAACGATGAAGTCAGGTAAAACCTTTTCAGATTTAGTCACTATTTTTTATGCTTCCTTAAACTTCCCAGCTAAACAGTGAACAAGTGAATAGTAATTTGTGAAAATAAATTTTACAAATGATTTAGAAGATACCACAATACACACTGTTCCAGGACAGGTATGGCATCCAGATCTTCCCATCAACATTTGTCTCAATAAGTGTCACATACACTGATTTGGAAGACAAAAATTCTTGAGATGTTCTGCGTCATACTAGTGGGAGCTGCAACATCAGATTAAGTTGACTGGTCATTTTGTTCAAAATTTCTAATTCTGGTTTTGATTTGACACCCAAGTCCTTAAAAAAAAAAAAAACTCAACAGCTTTCGAAAAATACAGAAATGTGCATAACATCAAAAGGCTGTGGCCACCAAGTCCCCCCTACTTCCGGGTGGATTCATTTCATTCCCAACTTTGGGAATGAAGAGCTGAATTCCCTATTCAATCTGTTTTAATTGCATTGCTCATTTCCAGATGTATGCATCTCCTTTCTCATTTCCACCCGTAAATTCTAAAAGATTTCCAGCCAGAGTTTTTCCATACACAAGTGTTTCATAAAGGTTTTCGAGTGAAGCATCGCCACCAAAAAATGAAATGACATTTCACACTGTTATGATTTAATATTACTCCAGCTTGAAATTCATTTTAATTTCAGTGGGGTGTCAGGGGGAACAAGGCGGCGTTTATGTCGAAAGTTCAGCCGAATCTCATCGTTTCCTGAACTAGACGAAGCTCAGCGCCCACCCACAGCCAGGACCTGCCAGCATCGTTGCACAACACTGAGCCAACGCAGCCCCATAGGGAATGCCGCATATGACTCCCATATAAATCCCAGCATCAGATTGTAACCATGGTGACATGGGGGGAGTGCTCCAAAGCCTGGGCAAAATCTACAAGGGAACATCGTAACACCCCCTAGAGTCTGCACAAAGAGAACAGAGAAAGAGAACATGTTGACCTGCTGCACCCCACCAACACTTCAGGCCTAACTCAACAAACAGGCACATTGGCACAAGCATGCATTTTAACCCCTCTGGACAGAACTCAGGAGTCAAACCAAAGGGGGCTGGAGGGGTTAATAATTTGCCCAAATATCGCTCACAATCTCCCAAAGAAAAAAAAGAAAACTTTTTCCAACCAAGAACCCTACAGAGAGCATGTAATAAACTCAGCTTGACAGGCCACGAGAGCACGACGCACCCAGACCGGTACACCCCACGGCCGAGAAAGGTTAGAACACTGTTAGAATTCCACACGAATGGAAACGTGATGAGCCCTGCAGTAGCCGATTCCTCCATAGGGTAGCATTAGTGTGATATTATCATTAGCTCAGGCCAGACTCTGGAGCTTTACTAATTAGCTGTAATTGACTTCTCCTGAAACACGCGTGGTGTCACCACCCCCCACTGCTTCACACACCTGCAGTGGAGGCCCAGGTAAGACCGCACTCTTGAGTAAAAATAAATCTCCAAGCAAATAAAATCAAATTTAAAAAAAAAAAAAGACTTCCTTGCCTTCATTTCCCATTATGAAAAAATCTGAAGTGAAATCAAATGAAGCAGTAGAAATACTTCCCAGCAGCGATTCCTGACAGAGCCCCAAAACAGCACTGGGAGGCCACTTCTGTCCTTAGAGTTAAGCGAGTTAATTCAACTCCCAAGGCCAAATAAAATGAAAACAAAAACTATCCACTGTATCTTCTGTGTCCTTCATGAGGAAAGACACAATATTTCAATGTATTTTAAAAAAAAAAAAAAAACTTCCATTTGTCTGTATACTACATCGATATATTTTACTAAAGACCTCTTCACCTATATTCCTTCTATCATTCAGTGGATGGTCTCCCTGACCACATTTTCGAAAAGATCAAGCGGCAGACATGCATGAAAAGCATAAATCCAACTTTGAAAACTCAGTAGCAGTACTTCAAACTGCCACCATGCTAAACACAGCTACTAGGAGGTAGGCAGCTCAGCGGGTGAAAGATCTGTGCCCAGAGAGTTGTGGGTTCATATCCCCTGGCCAGCAGAGTAATCATATCACCGATGTGCCCTGAAGCAATGCCCTTAACCCCAAGTGTTCCGGGGGAACCTGCCGACAATGACCCCAAGCTTTCTTTAACTCTACACTATTTTTGACAAAACCTTCTGGTTTGTAATATACTGTCTATTGTTAATCATCAAACCAAAGTTTGTTTTCAGAATTGAACAAAACAAGGACAAACAAGCAACATTTGACAGGTTAAGTAAAAACAAAAAAAAAATGCAACAGCAGGGAGAATGAAATGCTACCAAAGCACGCAGAGCCCTAAGCCCGCAAAACACAGGGGTCATTTCCAATAAATATGCACCGAATGAATGGCACTAAAACACTCAGGATTTCATTAGGAAGAAGTATCCAAGAGAATACGAGCTGCCACGCTACATCCCACTTTACAGAAAATAACAGCGTTTGATTTCACAACGAACACAGAACATTGAATGAACTCATACAGACCACTTAGGACAAAAATGGGAAGGGAACCATTTTAATCAAACATCCAGCAGCAGCTTTAAAAGGTCTGTCTGAAGACTATTCTTACCCCAGCCACTTGTGGCACCAAACAGATTTAAAAAAAAAAAAAAAACTGCCTTTAACTGTTCGAATGCACAGAAAACTTTTGCTGAAGGAACATTCATTCAAACCGAGGAGAGCTGAAGCTGAATCACAAGGTCTCTGTTTTTCCAGCAAAGGGGCAGAAAGACTCGTGAAAGCTGCACTACGACGAGAAAGTGAAAAAAAAAAAAACACAAAATAATTTTCAGATGGAAAAACACTACCGTCGTGCCTGCATCCTTTTGGTTAAAGAACAGAGCAACAATGACCACAGGAAACCACATAATATTAATCATCGTCAGCAAAGAAGGAAAATAAATAAAATTCATATTCATGACCCAAAAAAAATGTTAATTAATTGCTGATCTTGGCGTTTGCGCAAAAGCCCAACTGGCTCACATAAAGCAAGGCCTGATTCCACAGAGAGCATTTGCAAATGTTTAATTCTGGTAGCGAGAATGACGAGCTGCTTTTATCCCCAGCTCCTCTAAATGTGCTCCTCATCCGAGACTTCCTTTAAAGCAAGTGCCAAAGTCTTTTTTTTGCCCTGCTCCCCCGCCTTCCCTCCAGCGTTTGAAAACGTAGATCAAAATGTAAGTGCTGCACGGAGGCATTACATCACCCTCCCCAACAAATAGAGGCTGTTTATTTTTTTTTTGGAAATTTTGTTTCTGCCCCATTTTTCCTTAATAATACGAGCCCAGTCCATCAAGTGGTGTTACAGGGGCAATTAAACAGAACAATGAGGACACTATTGAGGCCAGGCTACTTGGCAATGGGGAAGCTGAACAGTCCTCAGCCTCCCCAGGTGGGATGTCACTGCACAGTAAGCGTGGTTGCCATGTGCCTCCCCCACCACCAACAGCTCCTTTCTAAATTTATTTCACTACTCGGGAAAACTCAGAGCTTTATGATAGGCTCTGAGCCATAATGTGACAGAAAGGGAATTCAGCCCCATGAGCATCTGCTGTCTGATAGGCTCTGAGCCATCAGGTGATGGATGACAATTCGGCCGGGGTGCCAACCTGAGCTCCATCCTTCAGCTTTAAAATGCACTCCATGGTATTGATGGTAATGACCACGGGCTCAGAGCCCAGCTTGGTCCAAGGCACATGGATTCGCAGTTCATGGATGTGGCCACTCAGGAAGGTGAAAGGCAGCTTCAGCTCCTGCAGACAAGGGGAGAGCAGCAGCACAGGTTACGCCGAGTCAATCAACACCCTGTGCAGCTTGCACGTATCCCTAAGCTCCTGAAAAAGTCACTTACATAAAGAAACAGAAGAGCCAGGCAGGAAGAAGAAACTAGACATAACACTTTTTTTTTTTTTAACCATTCACCTTTAAAAAGAGGACAAGCGAACGAAACCAGGTAAAACCATTTTGAGGGCACATTTGTACTTTCTGTTATGAAGACTTATTTGTGCAAGCTGAGGACAAGTGTGGAGCAATTGGTCTGAAGATCCAAGCCAAAAAAAAAAAATATATAGCCCCAAGAAACCATAATGTGTATATGCCTCATATTGTTCCTTTCTCTTTTTCCTGGCCAGAGGAAAATAATTAAACATATTTTCAGGAAAGGGCTGATGTAGATTTACTACGCCTGCTTCCGAACCCATATTGTTTCACTAAAAAGGTCATTCATAATAATTTCTCTTCAGATTATATACTGCATCCAAACTTTGTACTATAAAGAAACTACAAAAGGAAAAAATACCCAAGGTTTTCAGACCACATTATGCATTCAGAAAATAATACATTCCCACTGTACAATGGGCAAAAGCAGATTCCAGTATGGATTCCCAGTAGGTTCTTTGTTTTAGTCCCCTATTTGAGTCTGAAACCACTCAGGGCAGGAAGACCCAAATCAATTTAAAAAAAAAAAAAAAACACAGGAGCAAATTAAACCAAAATAACAACTGCACCCATCCAAGAGATAACCATCTAACTACACAAACCCAATGAACTGTCAAATCTCGTTACAGTTTATTCCAAACTCGCTGGCAAAATTGTGCCCAACTGTTGTATATAATCATTTAGTCAAGTCTAACTCTTCATTACTTTCAGACTCCAGCACAAGTGTCCAATTATAACTTATTATAACTTGATTGTTAAACAATCAAATGCACAATTCACATGCAATGGATGACAGCACCCCCATTGTTCATTGGCGATAACTGGCGTGATTCTCTGTGAAGATGTATTTTTAAAGGAGCATGAATACATCCAGCATCTCTGTCATCCCTGGCAAATCAGCAGAGGTCAAACTATTTCCTTGGGTTTCTACAACGCTGGCCACTGCAGACTGATGACAATCCACACTGGCAACATCCCTAACAAAATCCCTTCTTCTGGATTTACTTCAGCTTTCACACGACAAACAAATTTGAAAAAGGTCTATACGTGCAAGATTGAGAACAAAAAATATCAAAATCTAAATTATGACATTTTGCTAAAAAGAAAAAACATCTACTGGGCTTCCTGCAACATCTACACAACAATCAATAAGGAACCCTTCTATGGATAACCTTATAGTGGTCAGGCATCTTTTCCGGTCAACCTCTGGCCACCGCATACCTGCTCCAGCACGTCCAACTTCAACTCCAGCTTGCTGAGAACAACGTCTCCGCCCCACAGAGAGAGCTGCAGGTCCGACGGCTTCAGGTTCTTGATGTAGCGATTGACGTAGCTCATCAGGAGCGGAGTGACGTAGGACTCCAACATGGTGAAACAGCCTCACTTCTGTCAGGACAAGACAGAGCATTGTGAAACACTGACACCTTTCACCAAGTTTGCTTCCATTTCATAGGTGACCAGAGGCAGAAGAAGAGTCTACCATCTCCCATTTTTAGAAGTGAAGCCTAGACAACATGCTACATCACCATTATGCTTGTCTAAGGAGGCAGCGGCTTTATTAAGCAGTAGCTACAGACGCAAGCTATTCTTATTTGACATGATCATAGTTATGGGACCCTCGAAAGTTGATCGAAACCAGACGTGAGAGCAGATCTTCTGACCGGATGACTTTGCGGATGATGGGTCTTATTTAAACACAAAAAGCATGCCGCATCAATAATTATAATTCAATAACAGTAAAGACTGACAGACATAAACACAGAAATACAGCCCAGGTGCTAGCCTAGGACCACAGAGTATGTTCATCACATATCTTTCTATATAGGAATACCAAAACCTACACTGACAATTGAAATAAAATTCAGAAAAAAAACGCTCTACGCTAACTATACGAGGATAAGCTAAACTATGTGAACTACGCTAACTATACTACCAGGCTAAGCTAAACTATGTGAACTACGCTAACTATACTACCAGGCTAAGCTAAACTATGTGAGCTACGCTAACTATACTACCAGGCTAAGCTAAACTATATGAACTACCTAACTATACCAGGCTAAGCTAAACTATATGAACTACCTAACTATACCAGGCTAAGCTAAACTATATGAACTACACTATACCAGGCTAAGCTACACTACACTAACTATACTACCAGGCTAAGCTAAACTATGTGAACTACACTAACTAAACCAGGCTAAGCTAAATTATATCAACTACACTATACCAGGCTAAGCTAAACTATATGAACTACGCTAACTATACCAGGCTAAGCTAAACTACACTAACTATAGTACCA